>CM076578.1:921397900-921847919 GCA_034641835.2 Pinus albicaulis | reverse complement strand
AGCCAATTACCTTGTTGCAGGAAAATTCCCACACTAGTTGTCTTGTAATGAAAGAAGGAGGATTATACAACAGAGTTCTACTTAATCCTGGATAGAAGGCAATCTCTATCACATCAGGCCAGATTTCCAGATTAAGCGATGTGTTAGAGAAGATGAGGTATTTGAGATCCTAAAGGCTCGTCATGAGGAACCTTGTGGAGGAAACTTCGATGACAAGATGACAGGACATAAAGTACTCTCAACGAGGTACTACTGGCCAACTATATTCCAGGATGCCAAGAATTTTGTGAAAGGATGTGATAGTTGCCAAAGGATGGTCGAGCCTATAAAATAGAATGAGATGTCATTATAGCCTTAGATAGTAATAGAACCATTCGAGAAATGGTCCCTAGACTTTTCAAGGCCAATTAATCCTTCATCACAGCAAAAATCATACATATTGGTCTGCACCGATTATTTCAAAAAATGGGTTAAAGCAAGGGCACTAACTAGAGAAAAAGAGCAGGCTATTTCAGACTTCCTGTTTCAAGATATTTTTGTTCACTTCGGGATACCCAAAGAGATAGTGACAGATGGGGGTCCTTGGCTCACATCTCATTTGATCAAGAAGTTGGTTGAAAAGTATGGAATTCATCACAAAATCACCACACCATATCATCCACAAGAAAATGGTCAAGTAGAAAGCACCAATAAAGTCATTGAGGGAATCTTAACAAAGATAGTAGCCAGCCACCAAAGAAACTGGGCTCAGAAACTTCCAGAGGTACTATGGGCTTATAAGACAACATGGAGGAATACTACAGGCTTCTCACCACATGAACTGGTGTATGGTAACAATCCCTTATTCTCTGTATAAATTGAAATAAATACATTAAGAACAGTGTTGCAAGTTGATCTGGATTTGAGTACAACACAGACTCAAAGATTGAACCAGATTAATGAGTTGGAAGAGAAATGGTTGGCTGCCATTCAACAGAAAAAAATCATTTAGCAGCAAAGATCCATATGGCATGATGGGTTTATTAAGAAGAAATATTTCCAAAAAGGAGATTGGGCTCTTTTGTATGGTTCAAGGTTCAAATATTTCAAACGCAAGCTCTGCACCAGATGGCTAGGTCCTTACGAAGTGGATACGGTCTTTGATAATGAGACTGTACAATTGGTGACCATTGACAGTGCTAAGACACAATTACTGGTTAATGGGCACCGTCTAAGGTTATATCATTAACCCGCTTCGAAGGAATCATTTTTCAACATTGTCGCAGACTCTGATCTTCATGTTACGATAGTAGGGGAACATTCTCCTCTGCAGCCTTAAAAATTGAAATTCCAATAAGTGCAGCAGTTGAAAACCACCTTTATGGCAACTGTTACACTTGTTTAAAATAAATAAATAAAAATAACAAAATAGAAGAAAAACAAAAATAAATCTAACTGTGAAAACCCCTTTCTGGGGCGCAGTCAGACAATTAGTAACAGTTGAAAAGCACTCTTGTGGCGGTTGTTACACCCATGTTTTTCTCCCTATAATATCATCTTCCCTTTCTGATCTATGTCATAGGATGATGGTATTCATGTAATTTCCTTTTCTGTACCAATTCCTTTTGATTATTGTGTGTTTTTTTTAGAATAATTTAAAAGTTGTCTTGGTTGTTACACATGTAACAACCGACAACCATGAATACTATTCTTTGTAATTCATTTCATAAACAGTAATAACCATGTCAACTAAACACAACAACACGAGCGTTGCAAGCAGGACGCTGTCAATTCAAGTCTTCCTCCACGTCAAATCAGGTATGTCATCAAAAAGGAAAATGATTGGCATTGATGATTCGGTGATTAATTGGAAAAATAATGACACTCCTGTGACGGCCATGGATGGTCGTCACCATTAAAGTGAGGGAGGGGATATGACTTGAAATCATTGCAAAAAGTTTTTAATCATAAATATCTATTAAATTTGCATGCACCTAATCAATAACAGAATTGCTAATGATGACCGAATCCAGTTGGAAAAAAGCGTGTGTACGAAATCCCATTAATTTCCATAATAATCCATTTATGAATATTAGTGTAGGGTACAATTCGGTAAATCCGTTAAAGTCATCACCTTTCATCAACCTCCTAGTAGGAGAAGAGAAACTGGAGAAGAAAGGAAGAGGAATTAACAGATTGACACTTTCTCATCCTTGGGAATACATTGCCCTAGGCTTGATCAAATATATCACTTGCGAGGGGAGATCCATGATAGTGTTAAACTATCACTTTCCTCTGCTTAACCACCTTTGGCACCAATAAATAATCAATCTTCCATTCTATTTTCTAGGAAACATCAAGCACGTTGCGGCAGCAGTAAAAACAACAGCGCACCTGGAGGCATGCATGACTAATAACAAAATCATTAAGCTAATTGTGTTGGATGCCCTAGGCCAGCAAGGAAAAACTTGGGAAGAATTCAAGAGAAAAATACCAAGGACAAGCCAGGGCAAACAGACCGTGACTTCAGGAGGAAGTCAGGTAGAGGTGGAGACCCAGACTCAGCCTACTGGAGTTAGAATTGGGAAGAAGCCTATTGATGAACCAATTGGGGACAGAAGACTGAAACAAAGAGTGAAGTTCAACATACCTGCAGAACCCTTTCCTATGGTAAAGAAGCAGACAGAAGCAGAAGTTTTAGAAGGAGAAAGGAGACCTTCCTCGTCAGGTAAGGACAAAACCAATCCCTTGTGTTTAGAAATTGAAAAATTAAGAAAGGAAAAAGAGGAATTGAAGCAAAAATTATCTGAGGGAAAGGAAATCCTGGTGTCAGTATGCATGACATATTTTTAAAACTTAACAGTAGCGGGATATAATACCCGTAGAGAAAATATCAGCCCAATAGAAGTAGAAACAGAATAGCGGGAGGTTGTTATACATGAACCTGTTGATGATATTGTTGCTACACAAGAACCAGTAGTTAAACCAGAGCCTCCTATAATAATCGACCTAGAAGCCGACCCACGAGAACCTGTGGAGGCCACTCCTATTGTAGAAGAAACAGAAATGGACACAGAGGCGACTCTAGGTAAAAGCAAAAGGGCTGACACACAAGAACCCACCGAAGAGGCTGTTGTTACACAAGAACTAGCAGCAGAGGTGGAACAACCCCATGAAGCAGAGGCTAGTACACCTATTGTTGATGAAGGTATTGAATTTAGGAGAACTCTGAGTCCCATCTCAGGATGGAACTCTGAGAAACTCCTGTTAATTTCTGAGTTACAAAAATGGAAACAAGAATAAATCTCCCTTCAGGATGGGATGATTTCGCTAAAGGAACATCAGAGAGAAATATACATTTTACATGAAAGATGGATGGAAGTAGAGTTGAAGAAAGGGTGGGAGAATTACAAGAAGAAAGAAGCTCTAAAGAAATAAGAATAACAATTGTTGTTGTTACAAGAGCAGATTCGAGACCTCACCGTAGATACTGCATGACCTCGCACTCAACTTGCTGGGTTGTAGGCGGCCTTCTCCATCCTATCCAATTTTTATGTGGGAATGTTACTTCTTATTTCAATTGAAAGCCATTATGGAGGACAAATCTTATTTATGTTCCTCCACTCGTACGTTCCTGGATGTTTTTCGTGCCTCAAATTTTAATGAGAAAAGTTTGCTGTGTGAATTATTTCTACACAACATTATTTGTGAACATGTGAGGATGCAGATGGTTGTGACAATATTCTCTTATATGGGAGATCTTCAATTAAGGGATTTTGTGTCCTTCATGAGGAATTAGGTTGAATGGCATCTAGCCATTAAATCTATGGAGACTAATGAGGAGAAGACAACATTGTGGGTTCGCGCAGAACTAGGACGAGCTGCTGAATTGAGATGAGAATTCAGAAGAATGTTGAGCACCCCAAGGATTAAAGAACCAGATGCCACTTATAGAAGAATAATTGTGGATTTCTGCCTCAATCAGTTCGCAATGATGAAGAGTCGAGCTTTGACAGGATGTTTAAAATGCACGGAAGCTAGCAGTGTTGAGCTACTGAAGGGAGATCCATTCTTATTCCAAAATTTCATGGTGGCTATTACACATTTACCAGCCTACACATAGATTGTACAATCCCTTGGTGCTTTGTGTTTGGGATTGAATTTCATGTTTCCTTTGATCTGGTTGCCCATTGAGGATTGCCAGACCAATTACGAATTAAGAAATTATGTGTTAGAATCCTGGGTACGGCAGTTGATGGCCAATCAGGGATACAGGTCTACAGACAAAGACACAACTGGGGCTTATGATCTCATCGACCTGCACCAAAGATATTCCCATGAGAGATGAGTTTGCATGAGGTCATGCAAGCATTTCAGTTGGGGGGAGATGTTGGGTGCTAGTTTTGTACGTTTTTCTTACACTTATCTTCCTTATTTTGCCTCATAACCATAACAATTGGGAGTATCTTTACCCCTTTTTCCTACCTTTTTACCCTAACTTGTGTTGTTTCACCTTGCTTTCGTTACTTTTCCAATTGACCAATTATTATGATCTATTATACCTTCTTATGACTAATTGATGGTGAATGTTTGGAGAATATCGATGATATTTTTTTTGTATTTTCAGATGTCATTTGTACCACCAAATATCCCGAATACAAAGTTCACAGGAGCAGTTCGGATAGTGTTGTTATAGCAAAGCGATGTTGTTACACCTTGTTGTTATAGACCCGCCGACAACTTCTGTTACATTATGTTGTTACAAACTCATTGGAAAACTACTTACATAGTTGTACCATTGACTGATCTCATCAATATTTTTGTTGATCTGTACTCTGGCAGTTGCACTACAGTTGTGTTTCCATTATGATAGCTATAGGAGTTGTTAGCGTTGTATTTATGGGATAACAGCCTAAGGGCAGTTTCGATTGTAATATTTTATTTTCTAGTCAGAAATTTATTAGGAAGTGGTTATAATTGTATGAATTATATTTAGATCGGCATGAGAATCGTAAGATTCTCATGAATGATCTATCCCTGGATTTTCTGATGTAACCACTATATAGCTCTCATCCCTAGAGGTCGAGAGGTTAGAGGAGAACATCATTGTTTTGGCTTTGTAATTGTGTTCATATTAATATAGATGATCATGTTATTGATGTTACATGTGTGATTCTATTTAGTTTCTGTTAAATTTCCTTCTCCACCTACGCCCTGCTAGGGAGGAAGGGCCCTCCTTCTTAGCAGGGATTGCAGTGATTAAAGTAGTTTTGTGTATGTAATTTTATTTCAGTTTATGTAACAATAGAGTGGTGTTGATGTTGTTCTGATGAGAATATATCTGCTTCAATTTCAATACTTTATATGTTGTTACACGTGATAATAGAAATACCAATTGGGTACTTATTGTATGGCGAGCTAGACAGACCAATTGAAGTGTGATTTCAATCTTGTAGATTCTTTTATTTCTGCATGAGTGATTTATTTCCAACATTTACTTCAGCAACGATTTATCTTCTTTGAAATTACTTCTAGTTGGTGTATTGGCATAGACAGTGCAACTGTCATTGGAATAAACAGACGCCCCTATATTGATAATTAAATGTGTGCTATTCAGTCATTTAATAAGTGATTTATATAGCCCAACACCATGTTTCAAAAAAAATAAGCCAAAAATCTACAAATGACTTAATAGATATGACAGGAAAGCTTTCAATCCACTGTTTACATTTCCCTTGAAATGAATCATAGAACAATATGATGAAAATATCTTCATGTCTGACTTTTAAGAAGCTCAGTAAAGTCACGGAAATCTGATATATACTTCAGGGTAAAACTCAAATCTTCTCAATTAAATTTTGGACCATTCCTTAAAAAATATGCATCCTTGGGAATCACCATTTGATTTCTTCATAAGTCTAGTGGAATCACCATGAATCTATGAAATTTTGAATTCTTCAACAATGGAGTCACTAAGGTAGTTCTGCAGCCTCAAAAAAAATTCTGAGCTCCTGCTACCTCCAAGAGTTCAACTTCACTTTTTTGCACAAAAACTTCAGGAAATTAGTCTTTAGACTCCTGGTAGACACACCAAAATGTTATCACAAAATTGTACTTGATTGGCTACTGATCAGACAACTAAGTGTAATTGTTTAAAGCCACCTATTGATTTAAGATTAGCCTCTTCAATCTGAGAGGGAACTCTCTAAGGTATTTTATGTCATTGGTTAAGGATAGTGCTAGATGGCTAAATCTATAGAAATTTTATCTTATTTTTTATGATTTCAGGTTGAAAGAATGCAATTTTTCCACCATTGGGCTTATGGAGTCAACAATCAGTAGTTTCAGTGGAAAGGTTTCTTTACATGGAAGTTGAGGCAGATATAGGTCTTTAACAAAGGAAATTCACTCATAAAACATAGGAAAACACAGTCATTTCATTACGAAAGGAAGTCAGAGCATAGAGTTATGAATTCTGAGTAATAGAAATGAAATCTACTGCAAGTGGTAAAACATAAGATGTAGATCAATAAGACATTAAAAACCTACATTGCTTCTTCATAACATTCAGGTTCACCAGAATCAATCAACAACAAATAATATAATGAAGGAGAGTATCATTCAAGGGGTCTAATTATCCTGGTAGATCTTATAACACCACTTTCAGGTGTTTGAGGTGCTTGTTGCTATTGTGGTGGTTGTTGTTGTTGTGGCTCTTGATTATTATTATTTTCAGGCACCTTTACCTTTTTTGTGATCTCTTCAAGAACTGTGTATTCTTTCTTTTCTTTTTCCTATTTCTTTTCCTGCAACTGATTCTTATACAATACATTTTCATTGAATATTACATCTCTTCTCCTAATGATTTTGTGATTTTCATAATCATATAAGCGATAACCAAAATCGTTAACACCATATCCAATAAAGGTACATTTCTTTGATTTTGCCTCAAGCTTTGTTCTGTTTTCTTTATTAAAATGGACAAAGACCTCACAGCCAAAAGAATTTAAAAAAGAGTAGTTTACCTTTTTACCTATCCATGCTTCCTATGGATTACCACCATCCAACGAACTTGAAGGCCCTCTGTTTATTAGATAAATAGCAGTATTTACAGCATCTGCCCAAAATTGTAAAGGCAATCCTACATGCAATCTCATGCACCTTGCACGCTCCATGATTGTTCTGTTCATCCTTTCTGAAACACCATTTTCTTGCGGTGTTCTTGGAATTGTCTTCTCTCTGTGAATTCCATGCTCTGAACAGTACCTATCAAACTTTTTGCTGCAATATTCACCTCCATTGTTTGATCTGAGACACTTCAACTTATTTCCTGTCTCAATCTCAACCAAATATTTCCATTTCTTGCAAGTATCAAATACATCATATTTATTCTGAATACAATAAATCCAAGTTTTTCTATTTGCATCATCAATAAAAGTAACATAATAATTGTTAGAAAAATAAATATAACAGAGCAATGAAACACATAAAATATGCGGAAAAAATACAAGCACACAACCCTCATATATACAAGGGGTTGCCTTCTAGGGCAAAAAACCCTAATCTAAACATAAATTCTACCGTCAGATCATTTGCCTAATGAACGGCCAAGATTGACTAGAAATTACTATACTTTTACAAGGCAATTTTACATCTGTTTTTAGCTTCGGGGGCGCTGCCCCCGAACCCCCGCCAGGGGGGGGCTCCGAAAAGAGCTACCGCCCCCCCTTGGACCCCCCACGGCAGCGATTAAATTTCGGGCGGCGTTGCCGCCCCTTTTAAGGTACAGGGGTCCAATGCTGTGATACAAAGTAAACAAGATAATCAGGCTCCACACCCAACAATCTCCCACTTGGAGACTGATTGTAGCAACTCCATCGCTGCTTCATTTGCTGGACAATGAATCCTCTTTGGACCTGGCTGTTTCTCATCTTCATCGTCATCCTTGAAGACCAATTGAAATTGAGCATGTTCTCAGTTTCTCCCTGGTTACAACTTTTGTTAGCATATCTGCAGGATTCTGGCTAGTGTGTATCTTTTCCAGCTTCAACTCTCCATCTTCCAATACCGACCGTATGAAATGGTACTTGAGATGTATGTGTTTAGTCCTAGAATGAAATGCTGAGTTCTTTGCAAGATGAATAGCACTTTGGCTATCACTGTATAGTGTGCCCATATCATGCTTCTTACCCAATTCATCCATAAACCTTTGTAACCAAATCATTTATTTACTAGCCTCTGTAGCAGCAACATACTCGGCTTCTGTTGTTGAAAGTGAAACAACACTTTGGATTTTTGAAACCCAACTGACAGTTGTTCCACCTACAGTAAATACATATCCTGTAGTGCTCCTCCTGTTATCTCTGTCACCTGCCATATCTGCATCAACATATCCCCGTAGAGCAATGTTTGAACCACCAAAGCATAATGCTTGATTTGTGGTACCTCTCAAATATCTGAGAATCCATTTTACTGCCATCCAATGTTCTTTTCCTGGATTGTTCATATACCCGCTTACAACTCCCACTGCATGTGCAATATCAGGCCTTGTGCAGACCATTGCATACATTAAACTTCCAACTGCTGATGCATATGGAACTTTAGACATATAATCCATGTCTTCTTGGGTCTTTAGGCACATCTCCTTACTAAGTTTTAAATGGCTAGCAAAAGGTGTACTAACTGGTTTTGCATTCTTCATGTTAAATCTTTTCAACACCTTTTCTATGTACTCATTCTGAGACAGTGTTAACTTGCGATTTTTCCTATCTCTAGTTATCCTCATACCAAGGATTTGTTTTGCAGCTCCCAAATCCTTCATTGCAAATGAATTTGCCAATTTTCTTTTGAGCACATTTATTTCCTGCATGTTAGACCCCGCAACAAGCATGTCATCTACATACAATAACAATATAATATAGCTGCCATCATTTTTCCTTTTCAGATAAACACAATGATCAGAGTGACATCTAGTATAACCTTGTTCAGACATAAACTTGTCAAATTTTAGATACCACTGCCTTGGAGCCTGTTTTAAACCATACAAGCTCTTCTTTAACTTGCACACCAATTTTTCTTTCCCTTTTACCTCATATCCTTCTGGTTGCTGCATGTATATCTCTTCCTCCAAATCTCCATGGAGAAATGCCGTCTTTACATCTAACTGTTCAAGATGTAAATCTTCCGCTGCTACAAGACTTAAGATAGTTCTGATTGAATTCATCTTAACAACAAGAGAAAATATTTCATCAAAATCAATACCTTTCTTCTGTGCAAACCCTTTCACCACAAGTCTAGCTTTGTACCTCTGTTTTCCTCCATCTTCTTCCTTCAGCCTGTAAACCCATTTATTCTGCAATGTAGTTTTACCTGCAGGCAACCTGACTAAGTCCCAAGTCTGGCTATGCATTAAGGAGTCCATCTCTTCTTCCATGGCTAGCTCCCACTTCTTCCTACTTTCAACCTGCATTGCTTCTTCATAACATTCAGGTTCACCAGAATCAGTCAACAATAAATAATATAATGAAGGAGAGTATCGTTCAGGGGGTCTACTTATCCCGGTAGATCTTCTAACACCACTTTCAGGTGTTTGAGGTGCCTGTTGCTATTGTGGTGGTTGCTGCTGTTGTGGTTGTTGATTATTATTATTTTCAGGCACCTTTACTTTTTCAGTTATCTCATCAAGAACCGTGTATTCCTTTCTTTCTTTTTCCTGTTTCTTTTCCTGCAACTGATTCTTATACAAGACCTTTTCATTGAATATTACATCTCTGCTCCTAATGATTTTGTGATTTTCATAATCATATAAGCGATAACCAAAATCATTAGCACCATATCCAATAAAGGTACATTTCTTTGATTTTGCCTCAAACTTTGTTCTGTTTTCTTTATTAATATGGGCAAAGGCCTCACAACCAAAAGGCTTTAAAAAAGAGTAGTTTACCTTTTTACCTGTCCATGCTTCCTCTGGAATACCACCATCCAAGGAACTTGAAGGCCCTCTGTTTATTAGATAAACAACAATATCTATAGCATCTGCCCAAAATTGTAAAGGCAATCCCGCATGCAATCTCATGCACCTTGCACGCTCCATGATTGTTCTGTTCATCCTTTCTGACACACCATTTTCTTGTGGTGTTCTTGGAACTGTCTTCTCTCTACGAATTCCATGCTCTGAACAGTATCTATCAAACTCTTTGCTGCAATATTCACCTCCATTGTCTGATCTGAGACACTTCAACTTCTTTCCTGTCTCAATCTCAACCAAAGCTTTCCATTTCTTGAAAGTATCAAATACATCAGATTTATTCCGAATACAATAAATCCATGTTTTTCTAGTTGCATCATCAATAAAAGTAACATAATAACGAGAGCCACCGAGAGATGATACCTGAGCAGGTCCCCATACATCCGTATGCACAAGCTCCAGAGCTCTAACTTCATCATCAAATTTTACCCCTACAGAACTTAACTGACTGGTAACTGTATTGAAATCATTTAAATGGTCTGCAACAGATCCACCTTCTGACATCTTCATATTAAATAGTCGTTTCATAAGAAATACCTTGTTTGAGGCCGAGGGTTTTTCATATAGTTTCGCCAACGTCCGCATCAAACCCTCTGTTGTTGTTTCCTTCGAAATATTGAAGGCGACTGACGCTGCAAGACACAACCGTATTGTTCTAAGTGCCTTTCTATCGAGAATGTTCCATTCCGCATCTATCATGGTTGCCGGTTTCTTTGTTTTTCTGCTCAATGGTAGGTATAGATCTTTCTGATACAGATAATCTTCCATCTGCATCTTCCATAGTGCAAAGTTTTGGCCGTTAAATTTCTCGACCCTAAACTTACCATCGTCCGCCATTGCTCCCACTCGAACCAGGAACCCTTCTTTCCTGCGAGTTTATCAGCCAAATAGACCTTCGGCTCTGATACCAGTTGTTAGAAAATTAAATATTACAGAGCAATGAAACACATAAAATATGCGGAAAATACAAGTACACAAAACACATAAAACCAGAGAGACACAGATATACGTGGTTCACCCAGTTTGGGCTACGTCCACCCCGAACAGCCAGTCCTTCCTTTATATTATCCAACAAAATGAAGAGACAAAACCTACAGCAGATCCGCTGTAATATCCTCTGTTCTCTCTCACAGTCTCCCTCTCTATTTCTCGCTCCGAGAATACACTCATCATACACAGCCGCAATACAATGCCCCCATATATATAAGGGGGTTGCCTTCTAGGGCAAAAAACCCTAATCTAAACATAACTTCTACCGTCAGATCATTTGCCTAATGAACGGCCCAGATTGACTAGAAATTACTATACTTTTACAAGGCAATTTTACATCTATTTTTAGCTTCGGGGGCGCTGCCCCCGAACCCCCACCAGGGGGGGGCTCCAAAAAGCGCTGCCGCCCCCCCCTGGACCCCCCACGGCAGCGATTAATTTCGGGCGGCGTTGCCGCCCCTTTTTAAGGTACAAGGGTCCAATGCTGTGATACAAAGTAAACAAGATAATCAGGCTCCACACCCAACAGAAACATCATCTTCCAGTACCTTGAAATTTGCCTCAACATTAGCAAGTTTCATGCTTTCAGACCTTTGACCAAACTACTTTGTTTGGCGTTCGAAATAAAATCATCTATTCACGCCTTAAAAAGCATATTGTAGTACCTTGAGAGCCATTGACATCAATGTTGGTTCTCTCGTATTTGTTAACAACTCACGTCATTGGCTGGTAATCAAACGATGTATTACCATGTTTGACTACAAATCATATATTCACATGGCTAGACTTGTACCCCAACAATTGAGTGAACGATATAAGAAGACCCCGGATCTAGTTTCATCCATCCAGGCTGTGATTTCAGGATTTTTGTACACATCATATGTATGGTGACCTTACATATAGATCGTCATCCGAACATGGGCCTATATTTGTAGGCATGTCTGTATTGGGAAATATTCCAATGTAGATGAATTTCTGAACTATGTACATGTTATTATATAGTTTATGTGTTGAGCATGGGAATGCATCCCTCATCAATTCGTGATCAATAGGAAATATCATGATGTAATGTATTGTAAGATTGATGGAGGTCACCACTCCACTTCAGTTCCATCCCATCACATCATAAAGGATCTCATCCAATTACTATTATTATTATTTTGACTTCATGCTTTAGGGGGCAACTATTATAGGTCAATTTGGGAATTATCCCCCATGACTTGGTCAAACTGGACATCATCCCCGGGACCAATGAAATAGGGTCTATCATCCCCTCATATTTCAGTTGCTATATGCCCTAAGAGAAGAAAAATTCATTCATGGCTTCTATTGTGAGATTTCTAAGGTTTTAAGTATATGTTATATCACCTATTGACTCAACCACGCAGCCTCTAAAGGGACCAACTGCTTTGCATATGCAGCATCCTCCATTCAAGGGTGCATTGCAATGCACTTCTCGACATTCAAGAGAGCGTTGGACACCTAGGAGCAGGATTCTCATTGTTCCGAGAATCTCCACATGGCCAGTGCCTTCTAGAAGAGTCCATATGTTTCAAAATTTTAATCCAAGTGTCCATCTAACACATCTTAAATTGGAAACATGTCTTTCCTATTCTTATAAATTCATTCATTGTAAAACTACCATCAGTTTCCATATAAATTGAGCACAGATCCTAGTGTTAGGGAGGGAAGAATTTTGGTAAAGAAATGTTGTTGGATTCTCATTTGAGAGAGTGCAAGTATTGATATGTTGCTGGTATGATGTTGGATGTGATGAGGATGGGATGATGTTGGAGCTGGTGAAAGCAAATCGGTCATTGGTTGTAACCTCCCCCTTCTACTCTTTAATAAAGATTGTTGTTCATTTTCCCATATATGCGTCTTTATATGTTTTTGTACCTTATGTAATGGATTCTTGAATGACATATATGTTTCAAATCTAATCGATTTGAGTGATTAAGATAAATAGATATATGTATATTGCATATTTTTGTTCTTTGTTTATGTTTGTAGGAATCGATCTGGAATTTTGAGTTGGATTAAGAGGGCCAATGAAAATGACAAAAGGAGAAGGAGAATTACTCGGATCACAAGTAGGTTCTTCTATTATTCTGTGCATCTGCTTATGTTAGAGAAAATGATAGAAAAGTCTTTCCTCTGTTGTTCTAAGTGACTAGCACCAAACTTATGGAATTTGATTTATCCGTAGATCACAATTCTTCATAACATGAGGGATTCTTGCAAACCCCTCCCCGCTGGGGGAACACCGTCCTTGGTGTTCAATGACACCTATAAACCAAAAAAACACATTCTTCCCATGAACCTTTATAAGATAGGTCAATGTAGCGTTTACATTATATCATACTACTGATACCATGACCATCATATCATAAACACCATACCGCTTATTGGAGCTTTATAGCACAACTCAATGTGGTATTTACATACATATGCATATACAGACATAATCAAAACACAACATCAAAATATATATCAAGGAACATCCACTCAACCAACAAATAAATAAGGATACATAGCCCACTTCTGATCAACCATCTCCCATGTAGCTTCATCAAGCCCAAAAGTGCTTCCACTACACTTTAACTTGCTTGATTACTCGATTCCGGAGCATGAGCATATTTCATTCCAAAATGCACTATTGTTTTGGCTAGAATTCTCCTTCTGGATCCACCTGCAATACAAAAAATTCAATCACATGATTAAAATATTTCACATACTTCTTAAGCAATAAGACATGGAAAACATCATGGAATTTCATTGTTGGAGGCAATGCAAGTAGGTAGGCCACTGGTCCAATCCTCTCAAGGATCTTGAAAGGCCTGAAATACCGAGGTGCCAGCTTGGAACATGATCCAATCATAAATGAGCTCATCTCAGGCTTGATGCATAAATAAACATGCTCCCCAACCTGAAACTCCTTAAATACCCTATGTTGATCTACATAAATCTTATGTCTATGTTGTGTTTCATTTAGATTAGTATTAATAACATGCATTCCCTATTCCATCTCTGCCAACATATTCAGTCCAATCAATACCTTGTTCACTGGATCACTTCAACTAATGGGATTATTACAAATCCACCCATAAATTTCCTCAAATGGACTCATCTTAAAGGACTCTTGACTCCCATTGTTGTAAGAAAAATATACCAATGGAATACAATCTTCCCATTTTCTTTGTTTATGCATACATACATTCTCAATATGTCCTTAAGAATCATGTTGAACCTCTCTATATTTCCATCTGTCTGTGGATGATAATCTGTACTGAAATCCAACTTTGTCCCCAAACTTGCAAACATCTCCTTCCAAAACCTAGAAGTGAAACTGGCATCTCTGTCTGACACAATATTCTTATTAATACCATGCAATATCACTATCTCCCTAATGAAGACTTAAGCTACCTCACTAGTTGAATTCATAGACTTCACTGGAATGATGTGAGCTACCTTATTCAACCTGTCAACCACAACCATAATATAGTCATGTTGTATAGATGTCCTCAGAAAAACTGTAATGAATTCGATGGAAATGAACTCCCATTTCCACTATGGAATCAGAATTGACTGTAATAAACCACTCTGGAATCAAAATCAATTGTAATAAACCACCTGGATGCTTACACTTTGCTTTTACTTGTTGACAATCCTAACATCTCACAACATAATCAACCACCTCTTTCTTCAATTTGGGTGAGTGATAGAACTTCTTAACCGTTGTTAATGTCCTTTCATCTCTTGGGTGTCTTGAATATGGACTGACATGAAATTCCCTCAGTATGAGCTTCTTGAGTTCGTTGTCATCTGGCACATAAATCATGTTCTTGAATATGACCAAGCCATCTGTTATGAGATGATAATCAACAACATGTTCACTTGTACCCTAATGTTGTAACATGTGCTTGATCTATTGGTACATGTCATCGTGTTGTCTCACCTGCAAGATCCACTCCTGCAAGTCTGTCCCATATGAACTCATAGCTACAATGTGATTTACTTGTGATTTTCTACTAAGAGAATATGCAACCTTGTTCTTTGTACTCTTAATGTACCTAATCTCAAAGTCAAACTCATTGGGTGTAGCCAACCACCTGGATTTCCTAGCATTCAGATTAGGTTGGTCAAAAAAATATCTTAAGCCAATGTGATCATCTACACAAACCTTCTACCAAGAAGATAATGTCTCCACATCTTCAAGGCATGGATGATAACCACTAACTGAAGATCATGAGTCACATAGTTATGTTCATGCTAATTCGATTTCCTTGACTCATAACATACTACCTATCCCTCCTGCATCACAAATCCACAAAGTAATCTCTTGCAAGCATCTGTATATACCACAAAATCTTTATATGGATCTACAATCTTAAGAACTGGGGCATTTCTAAGCAACTGCTTCAACTGCTCAAAACTAGTTTCACATTCCTCTGTCCATTCAAATTTATTTCTTTTCTTTTGAAAATATGTAATAGGATAGAGAATCTGTGAGAAGTTCATGATGAACCTACTGTAATAACCTACTAATCCCATAAATTTTCTAACCCCATCCACACTCTTAGGACCTTCCCACTCCATGATAGCTCTAAACTTTTCCGGGTCCACCGTTATGCCTTCCTTAGAAACAACATGTATCGAGTAATGAACTCATGTATTAAAGAAACTACACTTACTAAGTTTTTCATACAACTGATGCTATTTTAGAAAACTAAACACTCGTGCTAGATGTTATGCATGCTCTTCCTCATTCTTAGAATATATCAATATGTCATCAATGAATATTATCACAAAATTGTCAAAATAAGGACAAAACACACTATTCATCAAACACATGAAAGTAACTAGAGAATTATTCAAACCAAAAGGAACCACAACAAACTCATAATTACCATACATGGCCAGGAAAGAAATCTTGTAGATGTCATCTTCTTTGATGTGTACTTATGCTGATCTCAAATCGATCGACAAGAACACTGCTTCTCCCTTCAGCTGCTTGAACAAGTCATTAATTTGTGACAAAGGGTACTTGTTCTTAATCATCACCTTTTTCAATTTCCTGTCAGGGAAAATTTTAAGAACACCCCTAAATTTATATATATAATAATTGGGCGAATCCCCATGATACATAGGAAAAATGGAAGGCGATTTTATTAATAATATAATATGTATATATATTTTTTTTGGCGAATCTCTCATGAGATTATATGATCTTGTAAAATCATGGCGAATCACCAGTACAAATGGAAAATCACTAGTACAAAATGCTGAATTGTTTTCTAGTGGAGTTCAGGGTGTTGGTTCCAATGAATATATGGTAGTTGAACCAGGAGTTGAAGGAAGCGAACCACCGAGACCAAGTATGGCACATGGTGACTCGTGAGGGAAGTAGTTCTCGTGTAGTTTGGAAAACGTATTCTTCTAGTTCTGCTAAGCATAGTGTTGTTTCTCATGCTACTACTAGCATTGATATTGAGGTTGGAGAGGAGTTTGAGGAAGCATGGAAGGTAGCAGTGGTGAAGAATTACAAAGATAACCCAATGATGGGCTCCATTTTTCCCTTTGGTATTTGGGCCTGCAAGATATTTTGTCCATTGAACCAACAATTAACCGTTCAACCAACAATCAACTTGATTGAGTTGATTAGGTACGAGTCAACTTAGAATAATCTTCAAAACTATGCTTTGCACTATCCCATATTTATCATACTAATGCTACACAACATTGTGCATTTGCACCCAACTCTCATGCATGCACACAAAATTTTCATTAACATCTATAACCCTAACCAAGTGAGAATTGATCAACAATTTGCACCAAAGTTTGTTATAGTGTTGAAAGTTCATAAGAAATTTAGATCCATGGTACCTTAAATAAATTTTGAGATAACCTCCACATATTTTACCACAATAGAGAAAACTTGTGATAAATTTTAAACCTACAAAAATTAGGATTCATGTTCCTAGGAAAGATCATAATTAGTTGACATATAGGTCCAGTTTTGAACCTTGACACATTGATAATGTAATGGCTTAGTTCAAAAATCACACATTGAAAAGTCATCAATGAAGAGAAGACAAGATCATTATGAATTACACATACTCCAAAATTCCTACCAAATTCTACTTAGTTGTTTGCAACTCAGCTATACATAATCTTATAGTAAATACAAATTTCAAAAATCCTTCTTCACATGGCTAATAAATGGCCATTAGAGGAGCACCCCTTATATAATAGTAATAGTAGCAATCAATAGATTATTTCATATTGAACTTCATAGCCATAGAACTCCTATATATTGTATGATGTATTCAAATTGCATTATCAGATATAGATAAAATCATACTTTTGATTGATACATTTAAATCATACTTGTGCACAAAGTTGAATGTAATGCCAGTCAAGGAGTAAAGTCGGTTTGACGTGTAATGATCTATAAAATAATGAAGAAACTTAGTAACAAACCACAACTTTAACATTTGAAAAATTATAAAGCTTTCATTCAAATCCATTGTTGTTATAGTTCCTTCTCTCAACCATGTTCCACATAAGCATGGAAAATCAAGTAATACTAGAATTTTCACCAAGAGGTGAAAAGTAACGTCAGGGAGCAGGGATACATCTTCCATGCAAGATAAAGGTGATGTAGGTGATAAAGTTGGAGGCAATATGAAATGTTTTGGAAGAATGGTTGGTTTGTTTATCAAATTTTGAGTTATCTTGAAAATTGCTTTGTTATCTTCATGCCTACCTCTAAAACCTTAAAACAATCTATCCACAAAATGCATATTCAACAACCTCTACAGAATATGTACATAGTTCGTGAGAGGAGCATTAATCCTTGTTTAAAATATAATAAAGTGAAAGGATAAGATAATGAACAACTTCAACTCCTCCCTAATCTTAAAAATTGTATATAGTGATAATATTATCATTTCCATGAAATAAATTGGTCACAACTCTTTAATATAATAAAAGAAAAAATTCAATTAAACAAATATATACATCAAAACATAACTGACCAAATTTATATATATTATCCAAACCCGTCACCTTTCATATCCCATTCATTTAAATCCACTTGGTTGCATTATCTTAAATTATAATATGTTCATATCTATAATACAAAGTGGTTCACCCTCAAATATAGTTTTTACAAAGGGAATTTGTTATTGTTGTTAAATCTAGTTTGATCTCTATGAGCATGGGAGTCATGGATTTCAACGAGCTAGAGGCGATGGATGGGCTTCGATGGACATGGAACACCTGGCCAAGTTCCCAGATCGAAGCGGTACGAATGGTGATCCCGTTGGGCATCCTGTGCATGCCCTTGATGGTAGTGCAGGGGGAAGAGAATCAGCCACAGCCACTCCCAATCCCACTTCTCCCATATGACCCTCTCCTTTGCAGGTCTTTCTACACCATCTTAAACCCCTACACTTGCGTCAATTACCAGGCAAAGTTGTGGACATGTCCCTTGTGCTTCCACTGCAATTCTTTCCCCACTTCCTACTCATCCATAGACAAACAAAATCTCCCCGTCGAGCTCTTCCCCACTTACAAAATTGTCGAGTACCGTCTTCAAGAACGCCGCCCCCAGTTCCACCTCCATATTTCCCTCATCTTTCGGTCAGCAAATTGGTCATTGGCCTGCCCAAAGGGCGCAACAAACACAGGCCGTCGAGGGGCCGGGGTTCTTGTTTGTGGTGGACACTTCCCAGCCTACGAAGGATCTCCAGCATCTCAAGAATGAAATTTTTGGCAATAACAAGCAACCCAAAACAGAGGTCCAGTGCAAGAATCGCCAGGACGGTGGAGAAAACGAGGACTAACATCCAATGTTTTGTTTACACACGTCAATAGATGATTAGTTAGAAGGGCGATAAGAAAGCTTTGTGATTGGATGGGGTGAATCATGTTTTCCCACCCAATGTCGTAAAAAAAGGCTTCAAGTGTAATAAAAACAAAAAATTGACTATTAAAAAAACAAAAAATTCCAAAAAAACTGAATTTTTTTTAATATAAATTAGATAATAGAAATTATGACCATAAGATATTAAAAAAAAAAAAACTAAGATTAATATTTAAAAAACAATTAATTGGTTGAACAAAATTTATTTTAAAAACAAAGTTATTCTCACTAAAATATACATTAAATATTAATACAAAAATTAATTACTATTTTTTTAACAATAACCAACAATATTTTATATTAAAGTTGTTGAGCAAACTGCTTACTTAAAATACATCTTACAAAATGTTGTAAGGTAGTTGTTTACATAGCCGAAAAGAGCAGGGTGGATACATCTGTCTACTGAAGTTTATATATGATTTCCCCAAATATATTTTACTACATTCCAAATTTTTCCATTTATAATTTCACCAATAGTTGCCCGTCAAACAAAATTTAGAACACACATGCAATTCACCTCTTAATCATTTTGAGCCATCAGCTTGTTTCCCTTGTCCTTGTTCTATTTTCCATTACCTCCTCTAGTTGAGATGTAATATAGTCCAACTCATCTTCCATCTGTTGGATTCAATTTTTAAGTTGTTGCATAGTCTCTAATATTCCTAAAATTTCTTGGTGCATAGATCAAAGTGAAATATCAAACAAGTGATTGTTTTCATCATGATCCATGAAGTCTAGAACTGCCACACACAAGAGCAGCAAGCCTGAGGGGACCTGTGTGTGGTGCCCTTAACTATTGGTTCACACAGCTCCAAATTCCCTCAATCAATTGGTTAAAACACCTAATTGTTACTATGTTGGGGTACCACAAAAAATCCAGATATTGCATGCAAATCAACCGTAAATCATCCAGTGGTCATCTCCTTAAATAGTCATGCATTGTGAATGGAGGACTTGAAATTGGCCCGAATCAATGCCACATGCTCTAGGTTTTCTTAAGGATGAGAAATTTCCTCCACATCATCGAAATCCGAATATTTCCCTCCTATGATCACCTCAACCATTGACTTCTCCCATGCCCGAAAATACAAGCCCACTCTCTCTCTTAATCTAAATCCAAATCCACGATCTCACTTTTATGAAGGATGAAGTCAAACCGAAGGAAGATACATAGGGAGACCTTCCCTCACCAAAATTCCTAATGGCCAAGTGTCCCGCCAGCCTCTATAACAATGCCACTCAAATTCAAATGTCTTGTCAGATCCAAGCCTTTTCCGTGATTAGGAGCACTCACACCCCACCTTGGGTTTAAAACTTGTACTATCATTTATTAATATACTAAGGCAAGGGTTAATATACTAAAGAAATGGGTCATAGCTTCTTTCCCCTCGCCAATTATTTTCTCCCTTCTTTAGACTTACCCCTTTGTTGGCCAATAAGTTAGCTTTGGAATTGTTTCCCCTTCAAACATGGAAGTGTTAACGCCTCGATATAGATTGATACCAAAAATGGATTCATTTGAAGATCAATCTTAACTTGATGTCTAAGGGAAGAGTTCCAAATTATAAATGATGAAATATTATCATGAAATATCATGGTTGAGTCTCCAATGACTATTACTATTGTCACTCCAATGCTAGAAATTTTCTTTAACCCTTGATAGAAGGCATAAAATTTAGTTGCATTATTGGAGATGAGACCTAAACCTAAGTATAACACACTTTCTAATGGTTCCCCACCCCCCACCACCACCACCACAAAAAATAATTGTTAATTAAAAATACAAATGAGAAGGCTTAAAAAAAGAGAGAGAAAATAGAAAAAAATATTTAAAAAATTATTGAACAAAAGATTATCAAAATGAATTTTGAATTGGTGCCAAATAATAATAATAATAATATAAATAAAATTAAAAAGTGTCGAGATTTCTTTATATTTTTATTATTTCTCCCTGAAAACCAATTAAAAATGTATTTTAATAATTTTGTATCCAATCTTTTATTTTAATTTTTTTTTTTTTCAACAGTTAATTTCTCATTTTACTTGTATACTTGTTTTTCTTTTTTTCTTTTTTTTTGTTCTCTTTACTTGTATACATTGTTTTGTTTGTACTGCAACCGAGATTACTTGAGGCATATAACATTGCAGAGGCCTTTGGCCCTGTATGGACTTTAACTAAACTGAAGATATTATTGTGTAAGCATCTGTGTTTGAAATACAATTGAGTTGGCTTGAGAAATGATTGAATAAAGTATAAACATCTGCAACCAGTTTCAATTTATCAAAATTCACCTACTCATTATGTTGCATGTAATCACTTTCCTTGGTAGTTTGCTGAAACATCCTAATTCTGAGGTATTTCTGAGAAAATAAACTGTTTTTCCTGCTTCATATTTCAGGACCAGATTTAACTTTTACTGCACTTTTCAGGCATAGAGACAAATTCATCAATGAAAGAACATAGTGTATATGAATACATTTTCTAATTTAAAGTTCAAAGGCCAAATTTATCTTTAACTTCTCCCAACCTTTATTTTATGAGTCAATAACATCTTCAAGAGAATCCTGAACTGCCTCATTCCTTACCTAATGCTCTATACTGTCTTCCCCAATTTGATCTCCATTTCATTCAATCAGATCAACATCCATTGTAATTCCACTTTTGAAAAAACCGTTATATTACCTTTCTCTCAAAATCACTTCGAACATGCTCTTTTTCTGGCTCAAAATAATTCACAAACATTATTTTTACCCTTTTGTGTGTAACAGACTTCTCTACCTTAGTTGATGACACTGGACTGATTTGAAACATGTAATGAAAAAAATAACAATGAGTTGAAATAACAATTAGTTGAAGAAGACAAGGGCAACAAAGTCATTTTGTAATGTTCAAATCTGACATATTTGAGTTGATGGAATCAAGAAACATTAGAACTACGTTCATGGTTTCTCCTTCAATTCAATCATTAGTCTGAGGTGCAAAACCAATAGACAAAAAAGGTGCTTTTTACTTGAGATGAACCTGGAAACCACATAAAGGAATGCCCTCCAATCAGTCTTAAAATATTGAATTGCAATTCCCTTTGTGCTCTGAATACCTTTGCACAAGTCACCCTCAAAGAATTCCACGCAGACTGAAAATTTTGAGTGCCTCTGCTTCTGCTGCCAATTCCAACTTCTCCTTCAACCTTGAACTTGAGAATCTGGATGAATTAATTTCTCCGCTGGTCCAATTTTTTTCTGTCAAAAAGAGTCCTTCCCTTATTGAAGTATTTGGAAAAATGTAGGATTTTCCAACTAAGTTAAATGACACTGCATTTTCACATAAAAAGTAAAGGATTGCAATCCACAGTATGGTAACTATGCCTTGGGTCAGGTCTACAACTCATCTGTGCTCAATTTCAATCTAGATCACAGTGTTGCACCAATCTCTCCTGAAGCAATCACCTTCCCTATACCATCTTCACTATGACAAATACTGGATTTTCACTAAAATGTATCTCCCACCCTCCTTGAGGGTGGTAATTCTCTACCATGGTCAATGTAGGAAAGCAATGGATTGTGCCTTTGCAAAGAGCCGACAAATTTCGCTTTACCAAAAACAATCAAGGGGTCTAAAAGATAAATGCGAAGGTGCTAAAAGGATACATAGGTTGACACAATGCATATGGGTGTGTAGGAAAGGCTCCAACAGAAATAGTTATCATTGATAAAATCATGGTGAAAAAGGTCCGGGAAACTTTTATTTTTTGCATGCCTTGGCTAGGGCCAGTTTTAACGGTGGATGGAAGAATATTTTGCATAAATGTGGGATGTCATAACAATTATTATGCAAAATTTGTTTGATATTAAACTTTCTTTGGAATAATGTAATCCATAAATGATTCTTACCTTCAACCTTTCCCAGTGAGAGTTACAAGACCTATGAGAATTAAATTCCACACAAAATAACTGATTTAGACCTCTGTGTTAATGTGAGAGCACCAATTTTTTATGTGAATTATGAGAATTAAGCTTTTCTAAGAATTAACGGGTTAAAATCCAGAAAGGTAGAGAGTAGAGTATGTAAACCTCCTTAAACTTCATTAGTCAAATGGCTAAATAGAGTTCAAATCCAGAAAGGTAGAGAGTAGAGTATGTAAACCTCCTTAAATTTCATTAGTCAAATAGCTAAAGAGGCAGATCCTTGTCTCACAAATAAGGGAGTCTCATACACCAATTGGGTCGCTAATTTAGTAGTCAAATGGTGAAATAGAGATAAGTAGTTTTCTCACAAATAATAGAATCACATACACCAATTTAATATCTAAATTGGAAATGACCTTAAAATTAAATTATTATTATTATAATTATATGTATAGCTATCAATTACCCAAAGCAGTAATTTGTCTAAATGACTCGGTAAACCACAAAACGTTGCACAAGCCATTCCAACTATTGTATAATCGCTGCAAGACGAGCCACAGTAAATGACAAAATGTTGCACAAGCCATTCCAACTATTTGTATAATTGCTGCAAGACGAGCCATTCTATGACGACAATATCACTTCGATCTTAAATCATAAGCTGCATTAAACATCGAATACTTCATTGAGTGAAGGGGTGGAACCCGAAGCGATCTTATTCATCATGTTTTTTGAAAAGCGTAAATCATAATCCGCTGGTTCAGACTGCTTGGATTTGAAATCTGACCCCTTTCTAACTGCTTAAGGCAACCAATTCCATGATTTACCAAATTTTCCGTGAAGCACATTTCATGACAAAAAGATCCTTAAGAAAAATTCGATTAACTGACATATAAGACTTATATTGTTCCACAGCAATATCCCTTTTATATAAAAGACAAATGTTTCTAAAACTCAGTTACTGCATCCTATTTTTTCAGGTAGGAATATGCATGTTACAAATAATTCAGTCTGACTTCTTGACAAGAAATTTTGGAAATCAGCTGCAATCTTCGTCGTACACTCTACACACATACACACCCAACCATAAAGCAAAAAACGCTGGATTTTTATTATAGGATAAAAAGTCCAGTACATTTGTCTTAGTATATGTTAAGCCATGCTTTTGAATAATATGACAGATATATATCTACATGCCAAAGAAGAAATTGTTTGTTCCTTCAAGTACCCAGTATTCTTCATAATATAAAATTGATGTATATGTTTAGCCATGCTTCTGAATAATATATAACAGATATATGTCTACATGCCAAAAAAGAAATTATTTGTTCCTTCCAGTATACAGTATTCGTCATACTACAAAACTGAAATTTTATGTAAAGCATAGAGAGAAAGGGATTTGTCGATCCATTATTCAGCATATGTAAATGAAATACCTATACAAAAATCACAATATAAGGAAAAGTGTGCTTGTGAATAGAACTGAAAAACATATTTAACGGGGAATAGAACCCAAAAATGTAAAAGCTTTCTTTGGGGCCATTGGATCCGCCATATTTAGATCGGTTTCCTTGTTCTTCTTTTGGTATCTGCAAAGGTTAGACTTGGGATGTGCTGGTGCGTGGGTTCCAACATTGCAAGACAGCCTATTACAAAATTTAATCCTTTGTTCTAAACTGCAAGACAACTTGTTCCAAAATTTTATCCTTTGTTCTAAACTGCAAGAGAGCCTATCAACAAATATTGGGTCAGAGAAGGCTACGATAAGGAAAATTTGAAATCAGTTGGAAAACCAGGGAATGTAAACCACCAGACCCAAGACAGCTAAGGGCAGAATTTTTTTTGGTAAAGCATAGATGGACTCGCAATCGAGATTAAAGGACTCAATTGTTTGAATTATCCAAGAAAATTTGGGTGGACTGGAGGATTTGGGGGAGAAAACCTCTTTGCTGGGCAGAGTAATGCAAAAAAAGATAAACGAGGCCAATAGAAATGGGAGTTATGTTTGGAATGTTGAAACAATGATAGCCCAGTCTCAAAACTCATATGAACAGAGCATCAATGAAGGTCGTGGCCAAGAAAAGATAGAGGAAACAGAGCCAAAGTCAGGGCAAATGAAAAATGTATGCAATCTTGCTCCATTAAGTGCCCAATCTGCTGATAAGATAAAATAAGAAAATTTTGCCTCAATGTCCAAGATATGACCACAAATGTAGGTCAATGGAACGAAAAGAGTACATCCAGTGCAGGTATAAAGAGAGAGTGGGAAAGCAACTCAGAGACAATACTAAGATGTTGTAACGCCACATATCTGAGCACATCCTGACCAAATTGGGAATGAGTAGCCTGCTCGTATTACTAGGAAGGTGTTGGACAATACCCATTATTGCTATCTCATTGAATTTAACATAAATGTACCTGATTCATAAATTTAACCCAGCTTAATTCAGTCCTATTAACTCTGAGATTACTATCAATACATAACTTGTAAAGATTACCATAGAAAAAATACTTATCAAGGAATATTGCTTACTTGGGCCAATGAATGAACTTTTAGCTCTGAAAGGCGACTTTTAGCAAGATAAATCTCAATCTGAATTCCCATACTCTCCATCACTTTAGTACTTACCATGGCGTGGATCACATTTAGCCATCATGGACGATGGCTCTAAAGCACTGTTGGTGATCTCGGCCACCGACAATTGCTCATGGTAGGCATTCTCAGTAGAGATCACAGGAGCATATGAGGAAAGCATGAAATGAATACAAGGATACATAACCAAGTTTGTCTGGAAATCAGTGACGTCAACGTTCAGAGCACCATCAAAACGAAGAGAGGTAGTCAGGGAAGATATGACCTGAGACACAAGTCTATTAAGGTTAGTGTATGTAGGATGCTCGATGTCCAGGGAACGACGACAAATGTCGTAGATGGCCTCATTATCTAATAGCACGACCACATCAGTATGCTCTAACAGCGAGTGTGTTGACATCACGTTGTTGTAGGGCTCGACTATAGATGTGGAGACCTGTGGATATGGATACACAGTGAAACCCAACTTGGATTTTTTTCCATAATCTACAGAAAGTCTCTCCAACAGAAGGGACCCCATACCAGATCTGGTACCGCCTCCCATAGCATGGAAGACTAGGAAACCTTGCACTCCTGTACAGTTGTCTACCAACTTCCGGATTCGATCCAATCACAGATCCACAATTTCCTTACCAATGGTATAATGGCCACGAGAAAATTTGTTGGCAGCATCTTCTTTGCCACTGATCAGCTGCTCTGGGTGAAAAAACTGTCGATATGTGCCGGTTCGAACTTCATCTATGACAGTTGGCTCCAGATCTAGAAACACGGCACAGGGAACATGCTTACCAGCACCTATCTCACTAAAAAATGTGTTGAATGCATCATCTCCATCACCAACGGTCTTGTCACTCGGCATTTGTCCATCAGGCTGGATGCCGTGTTTAAGACAGTAAAGCTCCCAACAGGCATTGCCGACCTGAATACCGGCCTGGCCAATGTGGATCGAAATGCACTCCCTCATTGTCGCTGGTTGAAACTCTTGAAACCCCGAAAATACCCCTCGAAAGAATTGAAAGAATAGCGGTTAAGTGCAGAAAAAAATCACGCAGCCGAGCTAAAACGACAGAAACAGAAGAGAGCTTAGTGAAGACGTATGAGAAGACCTCTGCACTAAAGCAGATCCTGGAGAAATAGAAACCTAAATCGAAAGGCCGAATCACACTGCACAATGTTTTTGAAGGAGATGAAACGGGCCACCTACGCGAGGTTGCAGAAGAGTCAATACCCACGCATTGAAACCCCAACCAGTAAATCCCCAAAGCCCCAACCAGTAAAAAATGGGGCGAATGTAAATCCAATGTCCCTCTTACCTAGTAAATCGTGGCGAATGCGATTCAAATCCGCTCCAAACCTGAAAATAGGGGGGCGAATCCATCCTTTAATGTATATCCGCATTTATTTTTTTGGGCTAACATGGAATAATTAATTATTTTTAAAATAACTATAGGGCTAGTTATATAAAACTATATAAAATGGGTTTAATATAAAAATTCGCCCCTTCAAAATCTAAAACCCTTTAAAATTCGCCCCTAAAATTTTCTCTATTTCCTGTAATCAATACACAAACTGAGAGTACAATCCTTCTTCTTCACAAATAGCACTGGTGCACCCCAATGTGACGCACTTGGCCTAACGTATCCCATGCCAATAATTTACTTCAAATGAAACTTCATTTCCACTAACTCTAAAGTGCTCATCCTGTATGGTTCCTTAGATGTTGTTGTTTCTCATGACATCAACTCAATAGAAAATTCCAATTATCTATGAGGTCGTTACTCGGAAATATTTGCTAGAAATACATCCCAAAATTGATGCAAAATTGGATATCTATTCAAGACTTCCACATCCTCAAAACCTTACCTTTGTCACTATAAATATGAAATGAAAACAATACACATCCTTTCATGCTACTGTGCTTGGCCTGTATAAATTTAACTATTCTCACTGACGTAAGATTCTTCTTACCCTGCAAGATTCTCTTCTCTCCATCATCATCTAATCACTCAATAGCCTTATCATAGCAATCCATCTTAGTCTTGTGAATGTATAACCAATCCATACCCAAAAACATATGGTATGATCCCAATGGAATCACATTTAGATACGTTGATGTAGACATATCGTTAAGCTCAAATACACAAGATCTTACCCAATGATGACTCTTTTCTTGGTACTTGTAGCCAACTACACCAACCAAGACTTTGCATGCACTTATTAATTCAAGCAACACTTGTCAACCAAGTTATGACTGATATAACTATAGTTAAATCTAGGGTCACTAAAAATAGAAACAACTTGATCATAAAGCTTACCTTCCATCTCGATAATATATGTATGCTTATCAAATTTCCTATTGTCCAATGTTCCATAAATCTGAGGAATAATTTGTCCAACATCCCCAACTGTTTGAGCCTCCATAGCACTTTAAATCTATGGTCTTCCATGCTAATGTTATGGAAAATATCTCCTGATATGATCCTTTCCACAAGTCAACATTGTAAAGGCTTCTTGCCATCACCCTTGTTTTGCTCCTTAGACTGAAATCCTTGTCCTCTATCAACTGCATTGAACTTCTTGTGTGGCACTACATTCTCCTCGTCATTTGTATCCCAAGGTTTTCCTCTCTTCTTAGCTCACTTTCCTTTGTTCTTATCATTACCTCTCCAATCCTGCTTAGACTCAATATTTCACTTTGATTTATCATAACAATGTTTCAACTTTCTGATGGCTTCCCCTAGCGATATAGGTTCATAAAAATCAATCATGTCTTTGAATGACACCGAAAACCCATTCATTAGGGGAATTTTGAGGTATAAAATGGGCCTCCTAAGGAAATTATAAAATAATAGTGGAAATAATAAAATAAGATTTGATGACATCATCAAATTTTAGAGGGAAAAAAGAAAAGAAAAAAATTTCAACTCGTGTTTTCAACTTATCTCCCAATTTTTTTACTCAAATTTCGAGTAGGATTACTCATTGTATGAAAAATTTAATTCCTCATCCAAGGAGTACCCATGTTTCATACTTCTGATGGACCCTACTAAGCGAAAAATGAGAAATACATGAAAAATGTGATTGCAATCATGTTTTTTCATGTATTTCTCATTTTTCGCTTAGCAAGGTCCGTCAAAAGTATACAACATGGATATTCCTTGGATGAGGAATTAAATTTTGCATCCAATGAGTACTCTCGCTCAAAATTCAAGTAAAAACTCTAGGAGATAAGTTGAAAATACGAGTTGAAAAAGCAATTTTATTATTTTATTATTTTTTAATATTTTTACCCTTTTACTTAAAAAATGGTGAATCATCCCCCATGATTGATATCATCATCTTGAATCCTATTGGTTCTTATAAATTTTATTTTGGTTGTATAATTTTCTTAGAAGGCCCATTTTAGACCTCAAAATTCCCCTAATGGATGAATATCTAAATATTTTCTTTCTACTCCTTAAGATAAAGCACATCTCAACAACTCCAAGAATGTGCTAATATACTCCTCATTGGTCATAGATCCCATATTCAACTAATAGAATCCCTTTTCCTTGTCATCATAGTATTTTTTAGATAGATACTTATTCCTGAAAAGTCTCTCGAATTCACTCCAAGTAAGCTCCTCTTCCTGAATGGCTTTAACATTCTTCACATCTTCCCACCAAATGTCTTCTTTTCCTTTAAGACTAAAAGTAGTTATCATGGATTTCATATTCTCTGAGTAATAATTCAATATAAAAATATTATTCATCCCAAGCAACCAAGCTTTTGCATCTAGTGACTTCTTCATTTCTCCATCAAATGTAGGAGGCTTTTATTTCTCGAAATTATTTGGAAAGTATTGTTTCTCACTCCTCCTATATGGATGGTGGAGGTGATGACGATGTTATTTATCTAAACCAGAACTAGAATAGAACCCACGATCATTACCCATCATGTCAAGTGTATCCAAGAACCTACCATCTTTGACTGTATCATCCCTGTCAAACCTGTATCTTGATTGAAACTTGTTGCCATATGCCCCATTTTTCCTTTCATCATGTCCATGACTGATCCTAAGTAGCTCCTATATCTAAAAAAATGATAGACTCTGAAGGATGGATGCATTACGCTTTGCTTTCTTTTCATGTGCCCTAGAAATTATTTCTTGTGACCTAATGATCCTATCATTATCTGCCTTACAACTTTTAATCTCTACATTCAAACTTCTCAATGTCTATTCTATGTCAAAGGAGTACTCATATCCATGTTTTTCATTTTATCTATAGGGAGAATCATGTGAACTGTAGTTCATCATTTTTCTTGTCATATTGATCTTCTACTTCCTGAAAACATACCATGTTAGATAAACCAAATATAAACATAACCAACATACCTCAATGAAGTTAATGGGAGGCTATCTCATCTGCAAAAGTAATATGGATTAACACAACACACACACACACATATATACATAATGAAATCAACATATCAATCATCTCAACATCAGCATCATCAACTTCTACATGATGGAATTACTGCAATAATGACTATCACAATGCATGCATAACGAACACATATACAATCGACATGCATGCATGAAAAACACATTCTGCCCATCCATTCCAAGTATTGAACTTGGGAGCTCTGATACCACCCTGTAACTACCCCTCCCACATTTACCTATTTTCATCGTTGATAAACATGAGACAAGAATTACTATGGCATGAATCGACCTCCTAGATCCACATAAGGAAGTGGAGCTAACAAACTGATCACATACTAACATCCAACAGGGGTTCCACGTCACTTAGAGGCTAAAAAACCACCCCAGGTCGACAAAACCTAAGTTGGAACCCTTTTTCTCTACCTTTGGCCCACAACCGTAACCACAACATGGAATTCATGTGGTTATAGGCCTCCAACCGCATGCATAACATTGTTTCCATGCAGTTATAGCCCAATTTCTCCAGTTTTGAGCATGCGGTCTGGGGATCAATTCCACCTTTTCAATCCTACCTCCACACCACTACATAAAATTTCTTGAGACTTTCTAGAATCATATTTAACATGGAAAAAAATACAAATTCAATATCAACTAAAAAACTTTACCTAGACTGCCTCATAACAAACATTTCGTCAAACACATGGAAAACATGTAAGCTACAGTTCATGAATTCATATTTGTCATAAAAGTATGAGATTAATATGAGAATCACTAAGAAGGACCTATTCCCTATCCACATATCTGAAAAAGCACTTATTAGTCCATACTTTCATCAACCGATCAATAGCTAAACAATTCATAACCAGAGCCATAGATTATACATATCATATAAACATCATATAACCAGAAAATAACCAACATATAAACCATGGCATCCCATCCATAATATCACCAACTAATTTCCAAAAAATATACATGAATCATGATATAAGAATAACTCTTATTAACATATGAAATTACCAATCAGGTCAAGGACTTCCATGTACCATCTGACCATATATTGGGATGAACAAAATCTCTCTTTTATCCAATCACCCTCGCACCATATTCCAAGCATGAATGTGGGATATCATGGAATAAACCAAGAAAAACCAAACTATGGCTTCTAGAGGCAAAAAAACCTCAACCCTAAACCTATGATTCCACCTCACGGTCATACATCACTAACACCAACTAGATTGTTTTTGTACCCAAGTTGTCCTAGTAACTCAACCCAGATCCTTTCAGGGCTCAAGAGTGTTTCTCCAACCCAGATAAATTTACTAGTAACTCAACCCACCAAGGGATCCAGAGAAATTATCCCAACCTAAGCTCCACAAATAGTAACTCAAACCAAGTTGTTCCAAGGCTTCCAGAGTGTTTGTTCCAACCCATAGCCATAAGAAGCTATCAAGTGGAAAAACCCACAACACCATGGCTATTCAAGGAATAGCAAGGAAAGGATAACACCATTGCCAATCCAAGAAATACTCCATGCTAATGATAGCGCATAGCCAGGAAATCACATCCATATACCAGGCATTCATAAATCATCAAGGAAATCACACATGCGCTTTCCTGCTTTCCCTTTCCTTTTTCTCCAAATCCAATGTGTACCAAAGTGCTCCAAAATTTCTCCAAGATTTCTCCAAGTGTGCAAGAGTATGAGAAAATGAAAGAATAAAATATTGCTCCAAATATAGAGTGAAAAAATTTGTGAATTGATCCTTAGAAGCCTTGTTATCATTAAGGCCTCTATTTTATTCATTTTCCTTCATTTTCCCATTAATTTTCCTCACATGAAAATTTTTGGCCATTCATCTCCCTTTCCTCCTATTTTCATTTATTTTCATAAATAAAATGCCAATTAATGCCACTCTATCTTTGCCAATTTCCATAGCCATTTATTAATCACCAGTAATACCCCATCACTGTTTTTTTCCCAACATTCAGCTTCGAATATGTGTCCCATTACCTTGGTATTATTTTTATCTACATAGGAAATCAACCAGGGGTTATTACATTATTGATAATATATTAATTGTAAATATTACATATCTTCATATTTATAAATATATTTCAAATTAGGCACATGTGCGGAAGTGTGAAGGAAGTCCATTTTGTGGAGGAAGATTTCAATGTGAAAATATCCGCACTTCACACTAAAGGATTTTATTGATAATATTTAAGTATTAAATAATGTGTACTTGTTGTTCACAATAACACTGAAGCAAATTTTGGACCTGTATGATATTCTTGCTAATATTTTAGTCATAAATAATGTGTATCTATGTATTCTCTTTTGCTGGAAGAGTACTCCAGATTATTGTGTCATAATATAGAGGCATTGATTTCTTATTAAACGCATCAATTTTTGGATCTTTGATTATTTGTTTATGGAATTTTTTCTGAAATTGAGCATATGTGCGGAAGTGCAAAGGAAGTCCATTATGTGGAGGAAGCTTTCAAGATTTCATAGTATGGATCTCTACATTCTGAACTGAACACTTTTATTGTTAATATTGTAGTAATATACACACCTCCACACAAGATCTTGCAAAGAACCTGCAAACACATCAATTTTCACATCTTTGACCAGAGCAGTGGTAGTGTCAGAGGATCCACTTTTATGCAATTGACCCTTGTATTTGTAATAAGACTAAGAAAATGGGTGCACCCATATGAAATTATTGGTAATTTTTAATTATAAATAATGCTTTTAATACTAACATTTTAGTATCAAATAATCCATATTTGTTGTTTGCAATATTTTATTTATAAATAATGCACATCTCCATATTCCCAAATAATTGAGTAAAGGTTGAATTGTTCTAGAATGTAAAGAACCTGCAGCCACATCAATTTTCAGATCATTTAGAACAATATTTGCTTATGTTTATCTTGCTGACATTAGGCACATGTGTGAAAGTGTGGAGGGAGTCCATTGTGCGGAGGAAGCTTTCAAGATTTCATTGTGTAGATCTGTGCACTCCACAATAAATATTTTTGTATGTTTTTCTCAAAAAATGTGCATGAGTACGAAGACTAAGTGTGGAAAAATTCAAAGCTAATATACAATGTCGCACAATCACTTCATAGCCAATATACAATATCAAATTCCATTTATTGAATTTAATATTGCATATTGTACTCATTATTTGTGCGGTATAACATTATTGTTTATAACATATTTTATTACGTAATTATTGTAATGATAACATTAACATAAAATATGTTTTAAGCATCTAGTTTTTCTTCAAATTCAAGTTGTGTTAAATGTCCATTATTTAGCTATGTTTTTGCAATTTTAACTAAATTTTCAGGAAAAATGCTCAATATTTCTATTTTTGCATATGTTCAAAAGAAATTTTTGAATTTTCAGTAAATGTTATTTCTACTTTTAGATTGAATGAGGAAGCTTTGTTTATGGTTATCTTTATGAAATTCTGCACATGTTCGGAAGTGTAGACAGAGTTGAGTGTGAATAGTAAGCGTTGAAGCTTTCATTGTCCGTATATCCAGACTCTGCATTGAAGGCATTTATTGTTAATATTTTAATATTAAATAATCCATATTTTTTGTTCGCAATAATACCGAGGCAAGTGATGGACTTATACGATATTATTGATAATATTTTAATTATCAATAATGCATATATTTGTATTCCTAAATATCAGTAGTAAATTGCGTAAAGGTTGTGCGAAGTGCGGAGAAAATTGTACCATTGAGCACAAGCTTTTTTTATGGTTATCTTGCTAAAATTAGGTAGATGTGTGGATTTGCGAAGGAAGCTTTCAAGATTTTATTGTGAACCCCTGCATTTTTCACTAAAGGATTTTGTAGATTTTTTCTTGGAACACATGCGTGAGTGCAGAGCTTTGTTTAAGTGTAGATTCTGACTAGAAAAAATTTCAAAGCTAATATACAATCTTGCACAATCGCTTTATTGCCAATATACAATATCAATTTTCATTTATCAAATTTAATATCGCATATTATACTCAGTATTTGTGTAGTATAACATCAGTGTTTATAACATATTTTATTATGTAATTATTATAATGGTAAAATCTAACATACAAATTGTTGGAAGAAATTAGTATTATAGCATGTAACAAAAGGACAAGTGTGTTATATGCAAAATTGTTGTGAAGACGGTAATGTTTACGAAGATGTGAAAATTTTGAAATTAGACTTAGCATTGAATAATTAATTAATGTTTAGTAGTCATATTAATATTTGTTCAAAAAATCAATATGCACTTATTTTATCCCTGAAATGCTGCCTGAATTGAAAAATACATAATTCTATCGAAAGAGCAGTTTTGGCTAGAGATGTAGTTGGTGATGGTGTTGGTGATCCGTATTTGTGTCTACAGATCATACGTCAAAAATTTTAGTTGTAAATGGAGGATATGTGGAGGATAATTATGCGAACAGACCTGGTTTTGTTTCTTCAATGCCATATTCAATCTATTTCAAAGCCTCTTTCTCGACTAAATATTTTGAGACTTATTTATATTATGTTGTGCCTATATGAAAATGCAAGATGGAAATGGATAGTGTTATTGAGTCGTAATTTTCTGGTGATGTTCAGAGAAAAATGGTTTTTGGAAATGCAACTATCCTAAGAAAAATTTGGATGTTGAAATTTTTGTTGACGGTTGCAGAGTTTACAATCAAATATTTTATTGTGTGTGAAAGCTTATAATAATTTTGGAATGCTAGTTTTTAGCTTAACACAAAACGAAAAAAACCATACAAAGTTATAGATTATTACATAATTTACTTCTTTTAGTGAACAAATATCTTTTAATATTTGGATAATGGGAGAAAGGAAACACGACATCCAAGTCACAAATTGACATCTAGGATCTGAAATTACTTCCACAAGGTAAGATTTGGTCGATAGCAAGGAAATTATACATAGTAAATTTCTTGAATACATGTGTGTGTGTGTTTGTTGATAATAATTCTCAATGAAAAAATGTGTGCCAATTTATGCCTATTACGAAACGACAAGGCCACGTGGCTAGCGCCTACTATTTTATCATTATCGACTTTGAATTATGAAGAACCTAACACACATATTTTTAAAAAGCTCAGAGACACATGTAGTTTGACCAATCATTGCAAATTGCTTCGCTCTCTTACGTGATAACCTAAAAAAAGGCTAGTTAAAAAATTAATCACATTGTTTGAAATGTAAGTGAAAAATACGCAGAAGCAAAGCTCCACACAAGTCTGTTATTACTATTATTAATTAATTCACAAATGTAACACACAGAATGAAGTGAGTTATTTTTTGCATCACTACAAATAGCATTTTTCCCTCACTATACTAGTTATTTCAAATATTTGTGTACTTGCTTCCCTAGAAATCACCATCTGCCACTATTTTGTGTCTGAAACATGCTACAAAGATAAATCTTTCATCTATATTTTTTATCATCCTGATGTTTGTCCTCTGATTAATAGAAAACAACCCTATGGGTAAATTCCAATCCTCTCAACATTCAATTCAACAACTACACACCTGCCCGTGTATTCAAAAAACCACAAAATCATTAAATCGTCAAATATAGAAGCATGATTTTTGTATACTTTCAACATGATAACACAAATTCATATGTGCACGACTACAAATAAAATCCATTGTTCGAAAATAGGTCTCAAGATTTCATTGTATGAACCTCTTCACTTCTCACAATCTATTAATATTAAAATAGCCACTGGTCTCGTATCAGAGTGCGAGCGAAGATCTCAAGATATCAAATATACAAACAAGATTTTCAAAGCATTAACATGAAAATACCAACATATACTTTAATTGCGCAAACCTACGCACTATCAAGAATCTATTAATAATAAAATAATAATCACTTGTGTGCACAATCCCTAATATCTAATTGAACATGCCTTAACACCAAAAGAGTTGAAAATACATTAAAATTAAAATATCCCTCCACACTTCCTTCATTTCTCACAAATTTCACACATCCTTTATTCCCCACATGCAGTTGTTCTTTGCACAACCACTAATTTGTTCATGATTAAATCAATTACACGTCGATGTTATAAATTTCCCTCTACAACCCCATTTTCTTTCACACACCCTATCCTCCACATGGCCTTCATACAATGAATGTTTACATTTTGCGGAGTTTCTCCTATCACCTCCTAATTTCTTGATTGTTTGGTATATATGGATCAATCCAGAATTAATGGCAAATATAGAGGCTTAAAATCCAGGAAATTTAAATCAAGGGTACATTTACATTGTTGGAGTCAGGGATTAGATCCATAATTAACCAAGTTTATTAGCAGGTGTGGCATAGGTTGAAGTTTATGGAGCATGATTCTGGAGTTGCATAACAAGAGCTCAGTGTTTCTTTACTTAAAATGGAGAGTGCTCAAGAATTTCTTATTGATTTTTTCTAAAAGCATGTTGATATGATTCTATCTAAAGCACAAATTCATTTCGACCTTTTAAATATAAAAATGGCAGTACTAGAGTTGAAGTTGAGTGACTGCAATTAGAAAGTGAAATGTTGCGTTTTCTTGTGGATAATTTGGCTCATGTAGAGGACGTCAATGTTGAGGAGGATGGTAATGAAACAGATGAGAATATCATGGTATAACATGGTATTTTAATGCAACATGAGGAGAGTAGATTTGACTTTGCCATCGACCAAGATTCTCACAATTCTCAGTTTGAGATAGATGTTAATGAAGCCTAGATCACTTTTGTTATTGAGGATATGTAGTAATTTAGATAGTTGTTGGTTTTTTTTTGTTATGTTATAAAAATATATTGCTTTTGTAGGTGTAATTTGGAATTTGTATAGAGAAAATAAATTTAGAATAACTTCTGTATTCTAATTGTGAATTATGTCAATCCTTTTTCAAGTTTTTGGACATTAGAAGAAGAAATTTTGGTTGAATTCAAAAATAAAAAAATTAATTTCCATGCATGAAATTTATTTGTATTTCTCTATTTAATTCATTTAATATACCCTACGTCAAAGTAAATCATTCTTGATTTATTTTTTTCTTTTCTCTCGATAACTTAATTTCGAAATATTTTTCATAAATTAATTTGCAGAGTTGTCTATTTCCCTTTCTGGTTAACATAAACATTTATTCAAAAAATCAACATTATATAATTATTATTGATTTTTCACAACGAAACATAATATGATCTAGGTGGAAGTTTGTGGCCACTTGCCTATTCCACCTAGATCTCTAGTCTGTTTCATCAGTTTCCTTGATTATAGCAGCATTTACTATTTTTAGGAGTTTTTCGGCTCATGAAATTACGAAGTTGTTTTGACCCACTAAATAGTGTTTTTTTGAGGTCCACAATAAGCCATTAGTTACTAAAAATATTTTAGTACTCGGAGAGATATTTTTAACGAGGTATTGTACATGAAAAACGGAGATCATATGACCAAGTTATGATCCCAGGAAGTTTACTGCCCAACTAACCCCAATGGGACCCACAAACTCTTGGAATTCCATCTCTTGGGGTTATGGTTTTGGTTTTTTAGGATTTCCATTTGTTGTTCAATAATAAAAATTTTCTTAAGCCTCATTGTAACATATTTCACAGGCCATTTTTGCTCTGAACGATGAGTTAGTGAATTTTCAAGGGATTTGTGTTGGTCGGTCAACAAACAATATCGTTGAGTATAGTGCATTGATCGATATTCTCTCGGATGCAATTTCATTTGGTATTAACTATATCATCATAAGGTTATACTCACAACTTGTGGTATTGTAACTTACTAGTGTTTATGCTGTTAGAAATCCAATATTGTATCGTATGTTCCTAAGAGTTTGACTTTTGGAAATAAATTTTGATTTCATTCAATATCAACACATTTGCAGAAAATTGAACACATTAATTGATTCTTTAGCGAATTATATTATAGAAAGTCATTTTCCACACATGTAAAGACATATTTTCAATTCACATCACATAATTGAATAGGATTGCATAATAAACATAGGAAATAATTGAAAACAAATAGATAGATAGTTATGGGTTTTTACAAAAATTTCGCCCAAGACACATTGGTCATCTCACCTCAAAATGTATGCAAAATTTCAAAAGTAAACTAGTGATTCTCAAGGTAACATGCTACTGATTTAGCTATCCTATGCAATAACCGCATCCAATGGTTAGGAATTCCAATAGTATGGTGTTGCAGTCGCATGGGTAACTCTTTGATCTGGAAATCCAGAATCTCGAAGGTCAACCCCTATATGTGTTGTTGTAACTCAGCAAGAATCTCATCCATATACAAATCTTGAAGGACTGATCTCCTGACAACTCTCTCTTCTGGCTCATCTGCTCCCTCCTCCTAGCTTTCCCATTGGTCGAAATCGACCTACATCTGCATACATCAAAACTTTAGTTTAGTCTTGGGAAAACATCAAAACACAAAAAAATGTATAAGCCTTAGAAAAATAATAAAAAACATGGTCAAACCATTCTTACCAATTGCACTCCATTGAGTGCCTTCTGGAAAAGCTAAATCTGGATCTCCTCGGAAGTGGACGCTTGCATATGTGAAATCATCGATGGTGATAATCTGTCACATGAACCAGACAAAGAATACAGTTGAGAAAATGATGGTCAATTGAACATCATGTCTAGAAATCAGTTCTACCCATCTTTGCATCCTTGGATCTCTAGGGTTAGATATACCCAGCATCACATGCTGAAGCTGCATTAATGGAATCTGATCTAAGGTAAAATAAATGAGGATCAAACCATAGTTGAAAATTTTCTTCCTTCCTCCCTTTGCCTTGCTCAGTTGTTCTTTCATTTGAGAGAGTACAACTTCAACCCAGTTGAAAATTGTTGGTTCCAAGCATCTAGTGCATATTGCATGTAAGATCTATTTTCTACGTGTAAGTGTAGCAGTACCAACAAGATTTGTGATCATGAATAATATGGTTCTCAATGGAAAATCACGAAAATCACAGATGATTATTTTCCCATCCTTGCTAGGTTGAGCCCTTAGATTGCAATATTTCAATATATAATCCCTCATCATCTCTCCTCCAAGAGGAGACCCTGAAAGAGAAAGGGGCAGGCCTTTTCTTGATAATCCCATGAGAAAATAGATATTCTCCACTAAAATTGGGACCACTTTGTCCCCAATGTGAAATTCCTCTATCGCTGGATCCCATTACCGAACAAGGAACTCCAATAGTTCCATCTGTTTCCTCATACCTGACATTCTGAAGTAATTTAATAACCCGTAGTCTCTGAGGGCTCTTATAGTTCTCAGATCGTTTAGGGAAATCATGTCTTGTCCCTCATGTTCTCTTTCCCTCCATGTAATTGTCACTTTGGTTCTTTGAATCCCTGAAACACAATCATAAGACTCATAAGGACCCATTTCATGCAAAAAACCAGGAAAATTTTGGGCACACTACAAAAAAAAAGGTGTAAATTGCACCCAACACACCCCTAGGAAAGAGATAATGTGTTTCAAGTGCATATGGCTTTCAATTCTAGTGCATTGCAATGAACCTTTCGACATGCAAGGGTGCATTGCCCTATGTGCAAAATAAATTTACCCTAAGGGACACAAATCCCTAAAAAATTGAAATGAAATGAAACATAAAGACTAATTAAGGAAAGAGGAGGTTTATAGCTCCAACCTGGATCGAATGGTGAGGAAAACCATCCACATAATTGATCACAATCAACTGCTAAATTTTAGGGAAAAAACTAGTTCAGAGCTCCAAAATCCAAATGGTAACTTTAAAAATGAACAGTGAAACTCTTTTAATTAGTCATTTGATTATTTGCAAATCATATTTATTGTTGTAACTATGGTTTTTATTCATTTTTTATCATGAAACGAGTATTTTTAATCCATTTAATGCTATTCTGAACATGTTTATAGTTGATATAGTAGATTATTTGTGCACACTTATTCAAGAATGATTTGACCACAAATCATGATTTTAACCTTATTTTTCAAGCTTAGATAAAAATGAAAAAGGACTTGAAGCGCACTTTTATCACTTTTTTGAGCTTCAGTAACAACGAAAAAGGAACCCCTGGAGTCTTATTTCAAATCTTTTCAAACTCTGATAATGTGAAAATATTATCAAACACTTGTCTTTTTGAGCTAATAAGAGTAAATGAAACGAAATCTACTCAGTATAAGTTTAACCCTTTTCCGAACTGAGATAGATTACTTACGAAAAAGGAAAACCTTAGTCAAACATGGCTAAGAGGTTCTCTCAAATATTATTTTACACTTTTTCAGATCTGAGCGATAAATTTACGAAAAAGGACTCATGGATTTTTTTTTTTCCTCATTTTAAAACTATCTAAATATGAAAAAGAATTGGTCTGTCACTGTCATTAGGCTCATTAAAACATAAAATAGCGACGAGATTGTCGATCATGGCAAGAATCGAGTTTCATTTATCCCTAGACTTGTTAAATTATTAAATAGCGATGCATATTCGCCTGAAGGGTTTAATTATATATCAAGCCTATGTTACCCTTCTCAAGCTTGTTAAAAAATAAAGAGGTATTGGTCGACAAATGACCAGGGAAAATTTGGGAAAGTGAACAAATTTTTTTACGGTAGCAGATCACTCTTTGTTGAGTCCCTATATTAATAGTGTAGTCCCTTATTATGTTAGTGTAGCCCCACTTATTGTTATTGTTGTACCCAATGCAACATCCTCCATTCAAGGGTGCACTGCAATGCACTTCCCAACATTCAAGAGTGCGTTGGACACCTAGGAGCGAAATTCTCATTGTTCTGGGAATCTCCACATAGCCAGTGCCTTTTAGAAGAGTCCATATGTTTCAAACTTCGAATCCAAGTGTCCATATAACACCTCTGAACTTGGAAACATGTCTTGCCTATTATTATAAAGTCATTCACAGAGAAACTACCATCAGTTTCCTTATAAATTGAGCACAGATCCTAGTGCTATGGAGGGAAGAATTTTGGTAAAGAAATGTTTTTGGATTCCCATTTGAGAGAGTGAAAGTATTGATATGTTTTTGGTATGATGTTTGATGTGATGAGGATGGGATGATGCTAGAGCTGGAGACAACAAATCGATCATTGGTTGTAACCTCCCCCTTCTACTCTTTAATAAAGATTGTTGTTCACTTTCCCATATATGTGTCTTTATATGTTCTGTCTCTTACGTAATGGATTATTGAATGATTTATATGTTTCATATCTAATCTATTTGAGTGATTAAGATAAGTAGATATATGTATATTTCATATGTTTGTTGTTCTTTGTTTATGTTTGCAAGAATCGATCTAGCATTTTGAGTTGGATTGAGAGCGACAGAAAAAAAGACAAAAGGAGAAGGAGAAGCACTTAGATCACAAGTAGGTTCTTCTATTATTCTGTGTATATGCTTATGTTAGAGAAAATGATAGAAAATTCTTTCCTCTGTTGTTCTAAGTGACTAGCACTACACTTAGGGAGTTTTATTTATCCGTAGATCACAATTCTGCATAACACAAGGGGTTTTTGCAAACCCCTCGCTGTTGGGGGAACATTGTCCTTGGTGTTCAATGACACATATAAACCAACAAAACACATGCTTCCCATGAACCTTTATAAGATAGGTCGATGCAGCATTTACATCATATCATATTGTTGATACCATGACCATCATATCATAAACACCATACCTCTTATTGGAGCTTTATAACACAACTCGATGTGGTATCTACATACATATGCATATACAGACATAATCAAAACACAACATCAAAATATATATCAAGGCACATCCACTCAACCAAAAAATAAATAAGGATACATAGCCCACATCTGATCAACCATCTCCCATGTAGCTTCATCAAGCCCAAAAGTGCTTCCACTACACTTTAACTTGATTTATTACTCGATTCCGGAGCATGAGCATATTTCATTCCAAAATGCACTATTATTTTGGATAGAATTATCCTTCTGGATCCACCTACAATACAGACCAATCAATCACATGATCAACATATTTCACATACTTCTTAAGCAATGAGACATGGAAAACATCATGGAATTTCACTGTCAGAGGTAGTGCAAGTTAGTAGGCCACTAGTCCAATCATCTCAAGGATCTTGAAAGGCCCTAAATACCGAGGTGCCAGCTTGGAACATGATCCAATAATAAAGGATCTCATCTCGGGCTTGATGCATAATTACACATGCTCCCCAACTTGAAAATCCTTAAATACCCTGTGTTGATCTGCATAAATCTTCTGTCTATGTTGTGTTGCATTTAGATTATTCTTAATAACATGCATTCCCTATTCCATCTCTGCCAACATATCTGGTCCAATCAATACCTTGTTCATTGGATCACTTCAACTAATGGGAGTATTACAAATCCACCCATAAAGTTCCTCAAACAGGCTCATCTTCAAGGACTCCTGACACGCATTGTTGTAAGAAAAATATAGCAGTGGAAGATAATCTTCCCATTTTCTTTGTTGATGCATAACATACTGTTACACAGTAATTTGTCACCGTCCCTACCATTCCCTGTCCCGCACAATGGAGGACCCATTTTGTGACCTGTGAACATTTTCATGCCTTGAAAACATCATCAATGCATTCCTCTAAGCATGAGCTTCATTTGCCCTGAAGACATCTCCTTGCAAAAATCATGAAAAACATCCCTTTTTGCATTGGCACGGTCAGACAGTTCAGTACTCGCGCCAATGGGGAAAATCCTGCAAAGAGGTCGCGCCAGCTGGCGCTCTGTCCCAGAGCAGTAGTTGCGCCACCCAATTTAAGGACTGTTTTTTAAATAAAGATGGCGGAAGTTGAGTTCCAACAAACTCAGAAACCATTGCCTATCTTGAGTTGGGAGGTTTGGCTGCGGAGGTTCTATGGAAGGGAAGTGGTTTTTCCACCTCCCATGGAACCTTCCTTGTTGATAGGGCCAATCCCACGATAATAGGGATCCCAACTCCCTCCTTCCCCATCTATAAAAGCCTGCTCAATCCCATGGCAAGCTAGTCTTGAAGTGCCTAAGCTTTGAATCTCCATATTCCCAAGAGCCTTTGTGCTGTAAAGAGCCCTCTTTTTCCCTTAAGGCCGACTCAAGTAAGGAGACCATCGTCGAGAGACTCTGGAGAGTTTTTCCCTTTCCTTGGCGAGCTTTGCGAGACGTGAACGACTGGAGACCCATCCGAAGGAGACCACGACGTCAGAACTTGGTTGTAATCTCTCTTCGTTTGTTATTTAATAGATGATTACGATTATGGTTCCACTCTATTTTCCATCATGTTAATATGAGTAACATCCTTTCTGACTGATGTTTAGTTACGTATGCTGGATTTTATGCTTGTATCTGTTTGTTTCTTCCATGTGCAGGTGTTCATCCGCGGAGATCGTGGAGGGATTGTGATCTGCCGAGGCTGAGGAACGGGGACGCTTCTTCTTCAGATCATAGTATTGGAATCCAGGTAGGCTTCTATCTCTAGTCTTTTCATTCGTAACTAGGAACTTGCGTCGTAACATTGTTTGATTGTTGCTAGACCCCTGCTGGGCTAGTAGGGATCGCCTCTGTCCGCAGAGGGGATTTACCTCCTCAACACATACATTCTCAATATGTCCTCAAGAATCATGTTGACCCTCTCTATCTTTCCATCTGTCTGTGGATGATAATCTATATTGAAACCCAACTCTATCCCCAAACTTGCAAACATCTCCTTCCAAAACCTAGAAGTGAAATTGACATCTATGTCTTACACAATCTTCCTCGAAATACCATGCAATGTCAATATGGAAGATAATCTTCCCATTTTATTTGTTGATGCATAACATACATTCTCAATATCTCCTTAAGAATCATGTTGACCCTCTTTGTCTTTCCATCTGTCTGTGGATGATAATATGTGCTGAAATCTAACTCTAACCCCAAACTTGCAAACATCTCCTTCCAAAACCTAGAAGTGAAACTGGCATCTCTGTCTGACACAATCTTCCTAGGAATACCATGCAATCTCACTATCTCCCTGATGAAGACTTAAGATACCTCACTAGTTGAATTTGTAGACTTCACTAGAATGAAGTGAGATACCTTAGTCAACTTGTCAACCACAACCATAATATAGTCATGTTGTATAGATGTCCTCATAAAACTTGTAATGAATTTGATGGAAATGAACTCCCATTTCGACTCTAGAATTTGAATCAACTATAATAAACCACTATGGAATCAGAATCGGTTGTAATAAACCACCTGGATGCTTACACTCTGCCTTTAACTATTGACAATCCTAACATCTCACAACATAATCAACCACCTCTTTCTTCAAGTTCGGTGAGTGATAGATCTTCTTAATTGTTGTTAATGCCTTTTCATATATTGGGTGTCTTGAATATGGATTGACATGAAATTACCTCAATATGAGCTTCTTGAGTTCGTTGTCATATGGCACATAAATCATTTTCTTGAATATGACCAAGCCATCTGTTATGAGATGATACTCCACAACATGTTCACTTGTACCCTAATGTTGTAACATGTGCTTGATCTGTTGGTACATGTCATATTGTTGTCTCTCCTGCAAGATCCACTCCTGCAAGTCTGTCCTATATGAACTCATACCTACAATGTGATTTACTTGTGATTTTCTACTAAGAGCATATGCAACCTTGTTCTTTTTAACCTTAATGTACCTGATCTCAAATTAAAACTCACTGGGTGTATCCAACCACTTAGATTTCCTAGCATTCAGATTAGGTTGGTCAAACAAGTATCTTAACCCACTGTGATCACTCATCAACACAAACCTCCTGCCAAGAAGATAATGTCTCCACATCTTCAAGGCATGGGTGATAACCACTAACTCAAGATCATGAGCCACATAGTTATGTTCATGCTAATTCAATTTCCTTGACTCATAACATACTACCTATCCCTCCTACATCACAAATCCACCAATTCCTCTATTGCAATCATCTGTACATACCACAAACTCTTTATCTGGATCTACAATCTTTATAACTAGAGCACTTGTAAGCAACTGCTTCAACTTCTCAAAACTAGTTGCACATTCCTCTGTCCATTAAAATTTATTTCTTTTCTTATGAAAATATGTAATAGGATAGAGAATCTGTGAGAAATTCATGATGAACCTCTTGTAATAACCTGCTAATCCCATAAATTATCTAACCTCATCCACACTCTTAGGACCTTCCCATTCCATGATAGCTCTAAAATTTTCCAGGTCCACCGTTATGTCTTCCTTAGAAACAACATGTATAGAGTAATGAATTTATGTATTAAAGAAACTACACTTACTAAGTTCAGCACAAAACTGATGTTATTTTATAAAACTCAACACTGGTGCCAGATGTTCTGCATGTGCTTCCTCATTCTTAGAATATATCAATATGTCATCAATGAACTTTATCGCAAAATTATCCAAATAAGGACAAAACACACTATTCATCAAACACATGAAAGTAACTAGAGAATTATTAAAACCAAAAGGAACCACAACAAACTCATAATTCCCATACATGGCACTTAAAGATATCTTGTAGATGTCTTATTATTTGATGTGTACTGATGATATCCTAATCTCAAATCAATCACTGCTTCTCCCTTCAACTAATCGAACAAGTCATTAATTAGAGACAAAGGGTACTTGTTCTTAATCATCACCTTTTTCAATTTCTTGTAATCAATAAACAACCTGATAGTACAATCCTTCTTCTTCACAAATATCACTGGTGCACCCCAAGGCGACACACTTGGCCTAATGTATCCCATGCCAATCATTTCCTTCAAATGTAACTTCATTTCCACTAACTCCGGAGTGCTCATCTTGTATGGTTCCTTAGATGTTGTTGTTGCTCACGACATCAACTCAATAGAAAATTCCAATTATCTATGAGGTCATAAGTTTGAAATATCTACTAGAAATACATCCCGAAATTGATGCAAAATTGGATACTTATTCAATACTTCCACATACTCAACATCCTTACCTTTGTAACTAGAAATATGAAATGCACACAGTTCTCAGCAGCGTAGCTTCTCCCTGCAAGATTCTCTTCTCTCTATCATCATCTAATCATTCAATAGCCTTATCATAGCAATCCATCTTAGTCTTGTGAATTTATAACCAATCCATACCCAAAAACATACGGTATGATCCCAATGGAATCACATTTATATACATTGATGTAGACATATAGTTAAGCTCAAATACACAAGATCTTACCCAATGATGACTCTTTTCTTGGTACTTATAGCCAACTGCACCAACCAAGACTTTGCATGCACTTATTTATTCAAGAAAAAATTATCCACCAAGTTAGGACTGATATAACTACAGTTAAATCTAGGGTCACTAAAAATAGAAACAACTTGATCATAAAGCTTACCTTCCATCTCGATAATATATTTATGTTGATCAACTTTCCTATTATCCAATGTTGCATAAATCCGAGGAATACTTTGTCCAACATCCCCAATTGTTTGTGCCTCCATAGCACTGTAAATCTATGGTCTTCCATGCTAATGTTATGGACAATATCTCTTGATATGATCCTTTCCACAAGTCCAACACTATAAAGGCTTCTTGCCATCACCCTTGTTCTACTCCTTAGACTGAAATCCATTTCCTCTACCAAATGCATTGAAATTCTTGTGTGGCACTACATTCTCTTTGTCATTTGTATCCTGAGGCTTTCCTCTCTCCTTAGCTCACTTTCCTTTTTTCTTCTCATTACCTCTCCAATCGTGCTTAGACTCAATATTTCACTTTGATTTCTCATAACAATGCTTCAACTTTCTGATGGCTTCCTCTAGCGATATAGGTTCATAAAAATCAATCATGTCTTTGAATGACACCGAAAACCCATTGATGAATATCTAAATATTTTGTTTCTACTCCTTAAGATAAAGCACATCTCAACAGCTCCAAGGATGTGTTAGTATACTCCTCATCAGTCATAGATCCCATATTCAACTCATAGAATCCCTTTTCCTTGTCATCATAGTATCTTTTAGATAGATACTTCTTCCTAAAAAGTCTCTCGAATTCACTCCAAGTAAGCTCCTATTCCTGAATGCCTTTAACATTCTTCACATCTTCCCACCAAATGTTTTCTTTTCCTTTAAGACTAAAAGTAGTTATCCTAGATTTCATATTCATTGAGTAAGCATGCAATCTAAAAATATTATTCATCCCAAGCAACCAAGATTTTTCGTCTAGTGACTTCTTCATTTCTCCATCAAATGTAGGAGGATTTTATTTCTCGAAATTATTTGGCAAGTATTGTTTCTCACTCCTCCTATATGGATGGTGGAGGTGATGACGATGTTATCTCTCTGAACCAGAACTAGAATAGAACCCACGGTCATTACCCATCATGTCAAGTGTATCCAAGAACCTACCATCTCTGACTATATCATCCCTGTCAAACCTGTATCCTGATTGAGACCTACTGCCATATGCCCCATTGGTCCTTTCATCATGTCCATGACTGATCCTAAGCAGTTCCTGTATCGAAAAAAATAATAGACTCTGAAGGATGGATGCATTATGCTATGCTTTCTTTTCATGTGCCCTATAAAGCATTTCTTGTGACTTAATGATCCTGTCATTATCTACCTTACAACTTTTAATCTCTACTTTCAAACTTCTCAATGTCTATTCTATGTCAAAGGACTACTCATCTCCATGTTTTTCATTTGATCTATAGGGGGAATCATGTGAATTGTAGTTCATCATTTTTCTTGTCATATTGATCTTCTACTTCCTGCAAAAATACCATGTTAGATAAACCAAATATAAACATAATCAACATACCTCAATGAAGTGCATGGGAGGCTATCTCGTCTGTAAAAGTAATACATATTAAATTAACACACACACACACACACACACACACACATAGATATATAGATATATATATACATAATGAAATCAACATATCAATCATCTCAACATCAACATCATCAACTTCTACATGATGGCATTACTGCAATAACGACTATCACAATGCATTCATAACGAACATATATACAACCGACATGCATGCATGACAAACACATTCTTTCCATCCATTCCAAGTGTTTAACCTAGGAGCTCTGATACCACCCTGTAAATACCCCTCCCACATTTACCCAGTTTCATCGTTGGTAAAAATGAGACAAGAGTTACTATGACATGAATCGACCTCCTAGATCCAATTAAGGAAATGGAGCTGAAAAATTCATCACATACTGACATCCAACAGGGGTTCCAGGTCACTTAGAGGCTAAAAAACCACCCCGAGTGGACAAACCCTAAGTTGGAACCCTTTTTATCTACATTTGGCCCACAACCATACCCACAACATGGAATGCATGTGGTTATAGGCCTCCAAACGCATGCACAACATTGCTTCCGTGAAGTTATAGCCCAATTTCTCCAGTTCTGAGCATGCCGTCCCGGGATCAATTTTTCCTTTTCAATCCTACCTCCATACCACTGCACAAAATTTATTGATACTTTCTAGAATCATATTTAACATGCAAATAAATATAAACATTCAATGATCTCAACTAAAAAACTTTACCTAGACTGCCTAGAAAATAACAAACATTTTGTCAAACACATGGAAAACATGTAAGCTATAGTTCATGAATTCATATTTGTCATAAAAGTATGAGATTCATATGACGATCACCAAGAAGGACATATTCCATATGCACATATCTGAAACAACACTTATTAGTCCATACTTTCAATAGTCGATAAATAGATAAACAATTCATAACCAGAGCCATAAAAGATACATATCATATAAAAATCATATAACCAGAAAATAACCAACATATAAACCATGTCATCCCATCCGAAATATCACCAACTCATTTCCAAAAAATATACATGAATCATGATATAAGAATAACTCTTATTAACATATGAAATTACCAACCAAGTCAGGGACTTCCATGTAACATTTGACCATAGATTGGGATGAACCAAATCTCTCTTTTAACCAATCACCCTCGCACCATATTCCAAGAATTAATGTGGGATCTCATGGAATAAACCAAGAAAAACCAAAATATGGCTTCTAGAGGCCAAACCACCTCAACTCTCAACCTATGACTCCACCTCACGGTCGTACATCACTAACACCAACTAGATCGGTTTGTATCAAAGTTGTCCAGGGCTTTAGGAACTAGTAACTCAACCATATCCTTCCAGGGCTCGAGAGTGTTTTTCCAACCCAGATAAATTTACTAGTAACTTAACCCACCAAGGGATCTAGAGTAATTATCCCAACCTAAGCTCCACAACTAGTAACTCAACCCAAGTTTTTCCAAGGCTTCCAGAGCGTTTGTTCCAACCCATAGCCATAAGAAGTTATGAGCACCAGCCAAAAAAAAAAACAAGCGGAAAAACCCACAATGCCATGGCTATTCAAGAAATGGCAAGGAAAGGATAACACCATTGCCAATCCTAGAAATCCTTCATGCTAATGATAGCGCATAACCAAGAAATCACATCCATATACCAAGAATTCATAAATCATCAAGGAAATCACACATGCAACCTGGTACTTGCAAAGAAATCTAGTTGTATTTGATGATAAACTTGTTCCCTTACACTTTCTTGCTTTCCCTTTCCTTTTTCTCCAAATCCAATGTGTACCAAAGTGCTCCAAGATTTCTCCAAGATTTCTCTGTGTGCAAGAATATGAGAAAATGAGAGATTAAAATATTTCTCCAAATATAGACTGAAAAAAGTTGTGAATTGATCCTTAGAAGCCTTGTTATCATTAAGGCCTCTATTTTCTTCATTTTCCCTTTAATTTTCCTCACATGCAAATTTTTGGCCATTCATCTCCCTTTCCTCCTTTTTTCATAAATAAAATGCCAATTAATTCCACTTTGTCTTTACCAATTTCCATAGAAATTAGTTAATCAACAGTGATACCAAATCACTATGTTTTTCCCAACATTCAGCTTGGAATATGTGTCCCATTACCTTGGTCTTATTTTATCTACATAGGAAATCAACCAGGGGTTGTTACATTATTGATAATATTTTAATTGTAAATAATACATATCTTCGTATTTCTAAATATATTTCAAATTAGGCACATGTGTGGAAGTGTTAAGGAATTCCATTGTGTGGAGGAAGCTTTTAATGTGAAAATATCTGCACTTCACACTAAAGGATTTTATTGATAATATTTAAGTATTAAATAATGCGTACTTGTTGTTCACAATAACACTGAAGCAAATGTTGGACCTGTATGATATTATTGTTAATATTTTAGTCATAAATAATGTGTATCTATGTATTCTCTTTTGCTGGAAGAGCACTCCAGATTATTGTGTCATAATATAGAGGCATTGCTTGCTTATCAAATGCATCAATTTTCATATCTTTGATTATTTGTTTATGGCAATTTTTCTGAAATTGGGCATATGTGCAGAAGTGCAAAGAAAGTCCATTGTATGGAGGAAGCTTTCAAGCTTTCATAGTATGGATCTCTGCACTTTGCACTGAACACTTTTATTGTTAATATTGTAGTAATATACACACTTCCACACAAGTTCTTGCAAATAACCTGCAAACACATCAATTTTCACATCATTGACCAGAGCAGTGCCACTGTTAGAGCATCCATGTTTATGCAATCGACCCTTATATTTGCCATAAGACTAAGACAAATGGTTCACCCATATGATATTATTGGTAATTTTTAGTTATAAATAATGCTTTTATTACTAACATTTTAGTATCAAATAATCCATATTTGTTGTTTGCAATATTTTAGTTATAAATAATGCAAATCTCCATATTCCCAAATATCACTAGTCAATTGAGTAAAGGTTGAATTGTTCTAGAATGTAAAGAACCTTCAACCACATCAATGTTTAGATCATTGAGAACAAGATTTTCTTATTGTTATCTTGCTGACATTAGGCATATGTGTGAAAGTGTGGAGGGAGTCCATTGTATGGAGGAAGCTTTCAAGATTTCATTGTGTAGATCTATGCAATCCACAATAAATATTTTTGTATGTTTTTTCTCAAAAAATGTGCATGAGTACGAAGGCTAAGTGCGGAAAAATACAAAGCTAACATACAATGTCGCACAATCACTTCATAGCCAATATACAATATCAATTTCCATTTATCGAATTTAATATTGCATATTGTACTCATTATTTGTGCGGTATAACATTATTTTTTATAACATATTTTATTACGTAATTATTGTAATGATAAAATTAACGTAAAATATGTTTTAAGCATCTAGTTTTTCTTCGCAATCAAGTTGTATTAAATGTCTATTATTTAGCTATGTTTTTGAAATTTTATCTAAATTTTTAGGAAAAATTCTGAATATTTCTATTTTTGCATATGTTCAAAAGAAATTCTTGAATTTTCAATAAATGTTATTTCTACTTTCAGATTGAATGAGGAAGCTTTGTTTAGGGTTATATTTTTGAAATTATGCACATGTGCGAAAGTGCAGACAAAGTTGAGTGTGCATAGTAAGCTTTGAAGCTTTCACTGTGCGGATATCCAGACTCCGCATTGAAGGCATTTATTGTTAATATTTTAGTATTAAATAATCCATACTTATTGTTCGCAGTAACACCGAGGCAAGTGATGTACATATACGATACTATTGACAATATTTTAATTATAAATAATGTATATATTTGTATTTCTAAATATCAGTAGTAAATTGCGTAAAGCTTGTGCAGAGTGCAAAGAAAATTGGATCATTGAGCGCAAGCTTTTTTTATGGTTATCTTGCTAAAATTAGGCAGATGTGTGGATTTGCGAAGGAAGCTTTCAAGCTTTTATTGCAAACCCCTACATTTTTCACTAAAGGCTTTTGTAGATTTTTTCTCGAAACACATGCGTGAGTGCATAGGTTTGTTTGAGTGTATATTCTGACTACAAAAAGTTCAAAGCTAACATACAATCCCGCACAATCACTTTATTCCCAATATAAAATATCAATTTTCATTTATCAAATTTAATATCGCATATTATACTCGTTATTTGTGTAGTATAACATTAGTGTTTATAACATATTTTATTATGTAATTATTGTAATGATAAAAACTAACATAAAAATTGTTGGCAACGATTAGTATTATAGAATTTAACAAAGGGAAAAGTGTGTTATATGAAAAATCGTTGTCGAGATGGTAATGTTTACGAAGATGTGAAAATTTTGAAATTAGACTTAGCATTGAATAATTAATTAATTCTTAGGATTCATATTAATATTTGTTCAACAAATCGATATGCACCTATGTTATCCCTGAAATGTTGCGTGAATTCAAAAATACATAATTCTCTTGAAAGAATAGTTTTGGCTAGAGATGTAGTTAGTGATCCATATATGTATCTACATGTCATCAATCAGAAATTTTAGTTGTAAATGGAGGATATGTGGAGGATAATTATGCGAACGGACCTGATTTTGTTTCTTCGATGCCACTTTCAATCTATTTCAAAGGCTCTTTCTCGACTAAATAGTTTGAGACTTATTTCTATTATTTTGTGCCTATATAAAAATGCAACATGGAAATGGATAGTGTTATTGAGTCATAATTTTCTGGTTATATTCGGAGAAAAATGGTTTTTAGAAATGCAACGATCCTAAAAAAAATTTGGATGTTGACATTTTTGTTGATGGTTGAAGAGTTTACAATCAAATATTTTATTGTGCATGAAAGCTTATAATAATTTTGGAATGTTAGGTTTTAGCTTAACACAAGACGACAAAAACCATACAAAGTTATAAATTGTTACCTAATTTACTTCTTTTAGTGAACAAAGCTCTTTTAATATTTGGATAATGGGAGAAAGGAAACACGACACCCAAGTCACAAATTGACATCTAGGATCTGAAATTACTTCCACAAAGTAAGAGTTGGTTGATAGCAAGGAAATTCTACATAGTAAATTTCTTGAATACATGTGTGTGTGTGTGTTTGTCGATAATAATTCTCGATGCAAAAATGTGTGCCAATTTATGCCTATTACGAAAGGACAAGGCCACGTGGCTGGTGCCTACTACTTTATCATTATCGACTTTGAATTATGAAGAACCTGGCACATATTTTTAAAAAGCTCAGAGACACATGTAGTTTGACCAATCATTTCAAATTGCTTCGCTCTCTTATGTGCTAACCTAAAAAAAGGCTAGTTAAAAAATTAATTGCATTGTTTGAAATGTAAGTGAAAAATACGCAGAAGCAAAGCTCCACACAATTATGTTATTACTATTATTAATTAATTAAAAAATGTAACAAACATAATAAAGTGAGTTATTTTTTGCATCACTACAAATAGCATTTTCCCCTCACTATACTAGTTATTTCAAATATTTGTGTACTTGTTTCCCCAGAAATCACCATCTGCCACTATTTTGTGTCTGAAACATGCTACAAAGATAAATCTTCCATCTATATTTTTTATCGTCTTGATGTTTGTCCTCTGATTAATATAACAAACCTATGGGTAAATCCCAATCCTCTCAGCATTCAATTCACCAACTACACACCTACCCGCGTATTCAAAAACCACAAAATCATTAAAACATCAAATCTAGAAGCATGATTTTTGTTTACTTTCAACATGATAACAAAAATTCATATGTGCACGGTTGCAAATAAAATCCATTGTTCGCAAATAGGTCTCAGGCTTTCATTGTACGAACCTTTGCACTTCTCACAATATATTAATATTAAAATAGCCACTGGTCTCGTATCAGAGTGCGAGTGAAGATCTCAGGATATTAAATATACAAACAATATTTTTAAAGCATTAAAATGTTAATATCAACATATACTTTAATTGTGCAAACCTATGCACTCTCCAGAATCTATTAATAATAAAATAAGCATCGCTCTTGTGCACAATCCCTGATATCTAATTGCACATGCCCTAACACCAAAAGAGTTGAAAATACATTACAATTAAAATATCCCTCCACACACACTTCATTTCTTACAAATTTCGCACATCCTTCATTCCGCACATGCATTTGTTCTTCGCACAACCACCACAAATGCACAACCACTAATTTGTTCATGGTTAAATCAATTACACGTCGATGTTATAAATTTCCCTCTACACCCCCATTTTCTTTCACATACCCTATCCTCTGCATGCCCTTCATACAATGAATGTTTACATTTTGTGAAGTTTCTCCTATCACCTCTGACTTTCTTGATTGTTTGGTATATATGGATCAAGCCATAATTAATGGCAAAGACAGAGGCTTAAAATCAAGGAAAGTTAAATCGAGGGTACATTTACATTGTTGGATTTAGGGATTATATCCATAATTAACCAATTTTATTAGTAGGTGTGGCATAGGTTGAAGTTTATGGAGCGTGATTCTGGAGTTGCATAACAAGAGCTCAATGTTTCTTTAGTTAAAATGGCGAGTGATCAAGAATTTATTATAGAAATTTTCTGAATAAATCACTTATTCAGTGGAGATTAACCTGATCACACATCAATTTCGAATTGCATGCATAACACATAATCTCTTCTACAATTAATTGTCACATGCGGAAAGAATAGAAGCGATAGCACATCAAATCATCACACACATTAACACAGTATGTATGGGGAAAGCTTATAGCTGAAAACCCCCAGCTATAGTCTATTATAAATGGAGAGAACATGCAGCAAATACATAGTACAAACTCCTCACAAGTACTCAGTACTATCTCCCAAAGCTACACAAAAACTAGCTTGGTTAGACAAGTGCGGGTTCATACACTCACTACTTCTTATGCCTCTATTGTCTCTATTGCGCAATCATGACGTGTATAAACCAAGTAAGTCAGGTTCTAATCTAATGGCTTGACGTATGATAATGTAGGAAATTTCCTCCAAGTGTGGTGCAAATCTCCTGCACAACTGATGTCGCCACTGATAGCTAACTCCACCCTTTCATCTACCTCTTTCACTGGTCTCCACTGAACTGATCATGCACTGTAGTGAACTGATGTGTTCTTGAGTGGAATAATGAGTTAATAATTAATGAATTAAATAATATTTAATTCTGACTCATCTCTAGTGTATTAGCCAGTTAAACTAAATACAGCTTCAGTTCAACTAACGAACGAGAACACCACCCCATTAACTGTCGCATCAACTCCACCGAACTCCGCCACTTGAGCTCTAACTGAAGTCAACCATGAATTAGCTCACCTAAATCATAGGAAAAGCATATTTCCTTCTGGCAGCTGCATGCCCCACCTCTGAGGGTCAAACTAAAGTGCTCCAAGAGAGTAAACTGAAGTTTAGAGTCCAAATATTATTAAGGGTAAATAATATTTGACTTCCCTATTTTTAGGATAGGCAGTCTAAAAATAGACATCGACCTATCGGTCAAAAAAATAGATTTCCATCTATTTTTACCAACATGAATAATACTCCAGGAATAACATACTGCAACCCTTGAACCATGCTCCATATGTCTAAAAATAGACATAGTCTAAAAATAGATTTTTCGACAAAAATCACATGTGTGGTCCCCACCTAGTTTAGGTGATCACTTTCCAACTAGGATCAGGAAAGATGTTTCAGGAGGCCTCCTTCACTGTTTCTTGTTGCCATTCTCAACACTCCCTCTCAACAAGAAAGGAATTTCATTGCATGCGACATGCAACTCCATGCATTCGCCCTGCAACCTTCACAAGCGCCATGCAACTCCATGCATCTGCTCTGCAACTCCTCTGAAACTGAATAGGCTCCAAACAACTCAATCAGTCTTGATGCATCTAGCATCTATCATCAAAGTCTTCGACTTGCTGGTACCAACTGCACATGTCATCAGGAACTACTGCGCTGTTGAACTCTTGCAGCCATGCACTCTTGCACTTGCTGTCAACTCTGATCCGCGCTCCAGTATCCGACACTGTCACTTTGATCTGCCTGCATCACTCCAACTGATCTTGCTACTGCTGCGTTGTGGGCACCTCGTAGCCAGGTTCAATTCATGAGATCCACACCATCTCATGAATCTACCTAGAAATCTCCTCATGGGATTAATCATGCATGTCGCCCCACCTCATACCTGGTGGTATAACTGCATGCACTCCCTCTGCCTGTCTGGCACGAAATTTCTCTGCATGAGTGGTCTCTTCCACTCCATGATCCTCTTGTGGCTGCTCCACATCTTGAGGTTCACTATCATCTGCATGCAAAAATTGCTCCCTCTCAAGCTTCAATTGCATGTCTTTCTCGCCTGCATGCAACACTTGCTCCCTCTCAAGCTTCAGTTGCATGTCTTCCTTCCGCTTCCCAACAGTAGGAAGCTCTGTAGACATCCCATCTACTTCAAGTATGTAGAGATTCTTTGCTCGAATCCCAACCTTCTTGACTCGTCCCGTTGCCTTGTGCCGAAGGAAAACTTTTCCTTCTCTAAAGACAACTTCATACCCTTTATCCTCTAACATTGCGACTGAGATCAAATTCTTTGTTAAACCTGGTACATGCAATAAATCTTGTAAAAGAATGAGTTTACCTGACTCCCTCTGAAAGGTTATGTACCAATGCCGGTCGCATTGTATCGTCCACCGTCACCCAACTCAACATGCATTTGGAGACCTTTCTCCACCAAGTCACTGAAAATATTTGCATCTCCCGTCATGTGAAAGGAAGCGCCACTATCAATATACCACCTTGATCCCAATGCACTAGACAACATGCATGCGATCAATGAGAAGTCCAGCTCAAATTGCGAGGCAAGAGCCTCACCAGCTGCAGATCCAGCAACCTGCTTCTTCTTCTTCTTCTTTGGGCAATTCGTGGCGTAATGTCCATGATCGTGACAGTGAAAACACTTCACTTTGGACATGTCACACTCTTTACCATCTGCACCGGATTGAGAAGCCTTCTCCTTGCCCTTCCCCTTCCTTGCTTTGGCAGCCAAAGCGCAGTCTTCTTCATCAGATACCTTTGATGAAGATCTGTCTCTGGTAGTCCTCCTGATCTCCTCTTGCATGAGATCCGACCACAGTCGCTCCCATCCCGGCAACTTCTCCCGACCATTGACACTATCCTGATAGGAATGCCAAGCCTTTGGAAGACCAAGGAGAGCCAGGGTCACCATATCCTCATCTTCGACAGTCACCCCCACACTTCCCAGCTCATCTCTGCACTGAGTGAACTTCGTGAGGTATTTTGCGATGTTGTCGCCTTTCTCCATCTTAATGTTTCTTGGTCTATCCTTGAGCGCCAGCTTCCTTTGGTCACTCTTGCTTTGGTACAGATCTTTGAAGGCTTTCCACATCAAATATGGAGAAGCCTTTCCATGTAGGCTGGATACAATGTGATCCTTTGCGCCCTCCAATAGAATCCTTCGACATTTTTCTTGTTTCTTTTGCCAGGCCTCCACAACAGTAGCATCATTAGAAGTAGGCTTTGGAATCTCTTTCTCCACAAATTCCAACAGCCCATTATCATCTAATACAACCTCCATGTGGTCCTTCCATGCAACATAATTCGAACTTCCTTCCAAGGCATATTCGAGTCGCAAACCGATGAAAGACATTTTCGCCGCGACACCAAGAACACAAATCTACAAATTCGAATTTCACCACCAGCTGATAGCTCAATTGCTTCCGATCTACACTTGAGAACAAATTATTTCCAAATCATAGATTGACTGCATGGGCTTTTACAAGACCTTTCACTTTCCAACGAAAGATGAATCCGGAGGCTATCTGGTCTAAATGCAGGCTCTGTCCGAGGAAATAAGTTTGCAATCACCGTAATAGATATCGACAATTAATATCGCTTTCCGATACCATAGAAATTTTCCACAATCACTTATTCAAAGGAGATTAAATCAACATACATCAATTTCAATTGCATGCATAACACATACCCTTTCTACAATTAATTGTCACACAAGTGAAAAGAATAGAAGCGATACAAGACATCAAATCATCACACACATTAATACAATATGTATGGGGAAAGCTTATGCTCAAAACCCCCAGCTATAGTCTATTATAAATGGAGAGAACATGCAGAAAATACATAGTACAAACTCCTCACAAGTACTCAGTACTATCTCATAAAGTTACACACAAACTAGCTTGGTTTTGAACAAGTCACAGGTTCAAAACTCATCCACTAATTGCCTGCCTCTATTGCGCAATCAAGGCTGGTCTAATGAGAGATCCAAGGTTCTAATCTCCTTGGCTTGACAGCGCAATCATCATGGGAAATTCCTCCAAGTGTGGTGCAAATCTCATGCACAACTGATGTCACAACTGATAGCTATCTCAACCCTTTCATCTACCTCTTTCACTGGTCTCCACCGAACTGTCCATGCACTGTAGTGAACTGATGTGTTCTTGAGTTGAATAATGAGTTACTAATTAGTGAATTAAATAATATTTAATTCACTCCACTCATTACTAGTTGATTAGCTAGTTAAACTAATCTCAACTAGTTCAACTAAGTTAAACCGAACACAACTCCACCAACTGTCTCATCAACTCCACCAAACTTCTGCCACTGAAGTCCTAACCCCTAGGAATAGCGTAATTCCTCTGTCAGATGCATGAGCCACTTCTGTAGCTCGAACTGAATTGCTCCAAGAGAGTAAACTGAAGTTTAGAGTCCAAATATTATTAAGGGTAAATAATATTTGACTTCCTTATTTTTAGGATAGGCAGTCTAAAAATAGACTTCGACCTATAGGTCCAAAAAATAGAGGTCCATCTATTTTTACCAACATGACCAATACTCCAAGAATAACATACCGCAACCCCTCGGCCATGCTCCATATGTCTAAAAATAGACATAGTCTAAAAATAGATTTTTCGACAAAAATCACATGTGTGGTCCCCACCTAGTTTAGGTGATCACTTTCCAACTAGGATCAGGAAAGATGTTTCAGGAGGCCTCCTTCACTGTTTCTTGTTGCCATTCTCAACATTTATTGTTTATTTTTTCTCAAATCATGTTGATATGAGTCTATCTAAAGCACATATTCATTTCGACCTTTTAAATATAAAAATGGTAGTATTGGAGTTGAAAGTTGAGTGACTACAATTGGCAAATGAAATGTTGAGCTTTCTTGTGGATAATTTGGCTCATGCAGAGGACGTCAATATTTAGGAGAACGATAATAAAACATATGAGGATATCATGATATAACATGGGATTTTAATGCAACATGAGGAGAGTAGATTTGACTTCGCCATCGACAAGGATTCCCGCAATTCTGAGTTTGAGCTAGAAGTTAATGAAGCCCATATCACTATTGTTATTGAGGATATGTAGTAATTTAGATAGTTGTTGTTTTTTTTTTGTTATGTTATGCAAATATATTGTGTTTGTAGTTGTACTTTGGAATTTTTATAGAGAAAATAAATTTAGAATAACTTCTGTAGTCCAATTGTGTATTGTGTCAATCCTTTTTCAAGTTTTTGGACATTAGAAGAAGAAATTTTGGTTGAATTCAAAAATAACAAAATTAATTTCCATGCATGACATTTATTTGTATTTCTCTATTTAATTCATTTGCTATACCCTACGTCAAATTAAATCATTCCTTATTTATTTGTTTCTTTTCTCTCGATAACTTAATTTCAAAATATTTTCATAACTTAATTTGCAGAGTTGTCTATTTCCCTTTCTGGTTAACATAAACATTTATTCAGAAAATCGACATTGTATAATGATTATTGCTTTCGTACAATGAACCATAATATGATATAGGTGAACATTGGTGGCTACCCGCCTATTCCACCTAGACCTCCAGTCAGTTTCATCATTTTCCTTGATTATAGCAACATTTACTATTTTTAGGATTTTTTCGGGTCCTGAAATTACGAATGTTTTGACCCACTAAATAGTGTTTTTTTTAGGTCTACAACAAGCCATTAATTACTACAAATCTTGTAGTACTCGAAGAGATATTTTTAACTAGGTATTGTACATGAAAAATGAAGATCATATGACCAAGTTATGACCTCGGGAAGTTAACTGCCCAACTAACCCCAATGGGACCCACAAACGCTTTGAGTTCCATCTCTTGGGGTTATGGTTTTGGTTTTTTAGGTTTTCCATTTGTTGTTCAATAATAAAAATGCCCTTGAGCCTCATTGTAACATAGTTGAGAGGCATTTATATGCCACATCTCTTCTCAAAGATAATGTACCATCACATGAGCTAGTTTTTTTTCCATTATGCTTGTAAGCATCTTTCAGTTCTTTGATATTAATGATTTTAAGTTTTATTTATATTGCATCTATGTGTTTATGTTTATATTTGTATTCTGTTGCGAACCTGCATAAGTCTGAATCGGTGGTATTAAAGCGGTCTTCTCTTTCTTTGTTTTTCTTTGCATGTCCCCGGCAAGGTCAGGGTATAAGGAGTTAGGGCTCGAACTGGTTGAATTGTTGCAAGACCAGCCTCACAAACCCCGATGACCTCCTATGGTGGAAGAAATGAAATACGAGGGAGCAAGATATCCTTTCAAAATATTGCTCGAGGAATCCCACGAGAGACAAAAGAACACGATGATGGATAACTTTGCCCAGATCCTTCAATGACTACCCACAAGAGACACATCTTCATCAAGTAGCCACTCTTGAGGTGCCACTCCCTTTAAGGTACAATTCAACTTTTACATTCCCATATTTGAAGGCTAGATAGATGCATGCATCGTAGATAGATGGTTAAATCTATTGGAAGGATATTTTTCGGTTCATTACTTTTTCCAATCAGGAAAATATTTCTTTTGAACTCCTCAAAGCCGCCCCCCATGTCAAGGACTGGTGGGAGAACTATTGTGAAAAGAATTATGAGAGGGAGCCCTCAGCGTTTTATCCACACCCACTTTGAATTATTTCTCAGATGTCATCAAGGAACAATAATACCATTTCAAAATCTATGAAGATAAATACATAAAGTGGACCACGATGTGGCAGGGAAGGGACCAAGACATTTCTGAGTTCACAAATATTTTTCATTCCCTTTGCACGAAGTTGGCTATCAAGGATTCTAAGTAGGATTTGGTACTCAAGTACCATGGTTTTCTACACAAGTACATCTAGGATGAGATGGAGTTCCTGGACATCTCCTCACTTGGCACCGCCTTCTTCAGTAAGGGGTATCGTTCGAACATGTCTAGCCAGGTTTTAAGATGTATAGGCTTTATGGTAACACTTCAGTAAAGGCACGGAGTGGGTATAAAGACTAAAATAAAAAAGGGTTGGGTGTAGGGTTGCCCGGTTCCGGTCGATAAACTATCAAGATTGAGCAGAAATTTAAACATAAGAAGTGATACTTTGGGTATGTGAATCTGAAGCAAGGGAAATGCTCCTTGAAACCAGAACAAAGGAGAAATCCAAGGCAGTGCAATCTTATACAACCCGTCTAAGCTGCAAGTAAAGATAAACACCACGAAGAAAAAGAAGGAAACAGGGAAATGGTGTGAGTTCCATAAGATCCCCACTCACAAAACAAGTGAGTATCGAGCCAAGTAGTCACTAGTGGTCGAGCTTAAGGCTTCTGAATTAGATGCATGTTTCGACTTGGAGTTAGAACCTAACAAAGGGAAGAATATTGTTGATGCAGATCCTAGTGCCACCATTGCCACCACCAATATCCATAATATTGAGCTCAAATATCCAGAGAAGGGGGATCGATTATTCCACTCATAGATGTGGGTGAAGGGTTGTCTGTTGCTGTTAATTATCGACAGCGAAAGCCAAAAGAACCTAATTTCAGCAGAGGTCATGAAGTGGTTTGTCCTACTGATCACACCACACCTACAACCGTACATCATGGAGTGGCTTCACCAAGGATGATATCTTCGTGTCAGCCAATAGTGTCACCTTCGCTACATAATCAAACCCTTCAAAGATGAGGTACTGTGTGATGTTTCTCCTCTTGAATTTTGCGATGTATTATTAGGCCAATGATACTTGTGGAAGCATCATGATGTGTATGAGTATAGACCTCACACTGTTATTATTTCTCTGGGAAATAAGTTATACATGATACTAGAGGTAGCACCACATACCGTTATCTCTTTTGTCTTTGAGAAGAAATGCAATAAGATAATTTCCCATTCTGGGAAATTTGTATTCCTTATGATTCACTCTCACGGCAAGAAGAATATTGTGTCCACATCCACAGCCTCCAAATAGGGCTCCTCCACACTGAAACAATAGATGGAAAAGGTCATGAGAAGTACAAGGACATCTACACCTCACCCATAGGGGTACCCCTGCATTGTCAGGTCAAGCACTTCATTGATCTAACCTTGGGCGCACCACAACCCAACGAACTAATATACCAACACTTTGTTCTGTAGAATTACGAAATTAAGAGGAATATTCAACAGTTTTTGTCGAAAGGGGAAATCAAGCCAAGTTCATCACCTTGTGGGATCTTGATCATGTGGGTACATAAGAAAGATGACACATTAAGACTTTGTATTAACTATCGAGTGCTAAATAATATCACTATTCAGAATAGGTATCCAATCCCCTAGGTTGATGATCTTATGGACCAACTCAATGGGGCCAGCTATTTCAGCAAGATTGATTTGAAGTATGGTATCACCAGGTGCCAATCGAACCATCTGATGTGTGGAAGACTGCCTTCAAATCTGAGGAGGTCATTTTCAAATGGTCGGTAATGTCTTTAGGGTTGACTAATTCCCCCACACCTTCATGAGGTTGATGGATGACATCTTGTGACCCTCCAATAACTCATTCATGGTAGTGTATTTGGATGACATCTTGGTCTTTAGCTAGAGTTGGGAAGAGCACCTATAGCATATTCGGTAGGTCCTCCAAACCCTGCGAAAACACAATTTTTGTGCTAATTTGGAGAAATTCACTTTTGGTATGACCCAGGTTCAATATTTGGGATACATCATTGATGAGTTGGGTGTGCATGTGGACCCAACCAAGATACAAGTTATTCCATATTAGCCTGTCCCAACCACTCTAACAAAGCTACACAGCTTTTTGGGTCTTCCCAATTTCTACTACAGGTTTGTGTTTGGTTAGTCTCATATCACTTGGCCTTTAAGTCAAGTCACCAAGGGAAGAGCAAAAGAAAAGTTCTTCTAGTCTAAATCTCAACAGAAGAATTTGGCGAGTTGAAGCATCGCCTATTATCTTCAAAAGTTCTCACATTACCAGACCTGGAGCAACCATTTGAGATTGAGACAGGTACCTCTAACCATGCTATTAGGGCAGTTCTTACTCAACAGGGGTATCCGATGGAATATCACAGTGATAAACTTTCAGAAACGGTATGAAAGTTTCACACCTAAGATAATGAGATGTATTCCATTGTGTAGTCCTGCCAACAATGGAAGCATTATATTCTGGGGAAGGAAATAGTCAGCCACATAGACCACCAACCCCTATAGTTCATATAGACATAAGGAAAGTTTCAGAATGATCACCATTAGAAATGGTCCACATATCTGTAACAGTTCCATTTGAATATCAAGTAAAATAAGGGTAGCACCAATAATGTTGCAGAATATCTCAGCCGAGCACCAGTTATGGCGTTGACCACTATTCTCGACTCTTACAGACACGATACTTCGGGGTGGCCACATCTTTACAAGAATGATCTAGAACTCGATAACATATACTAGATGCTCCTAGAAGGCAAGCAAGTTCCATATTTTCACCTCTAGGGCACACTATTATGCCACCTGGGACACCTCTATGTTCCTTCAAGTGAGCATGCCAAGATGATTTGGGAGGTGTGCCATAGTTGGGTCGTTGGATATTTCTGAGTAGAGAAAACAATGGCAGTGTTGTAGAAGTATTTTTATTGGCTGAAAATTCAATAGGATGTTGTGAAGTACATAATATCCTACACAGCCTGCGTCATTACCAAACTAACAATCAAGAATAAAGGCCTATATACTCCTCTTCCTACTCCTAGTCGACCTTGGGAATCCATCTCCATGGATTACATGTCGTGCCTTCTACTAAGCATGGAAATGACTGTATTTTTGTGGTAATTAATAGATTTTCTGAGATGGACATTCGAGTGGCCTACAAGAAGAGTATCATAGCAGAATCCACTGCTAAGATCTTCTTTTAATGAGTGTGGGTACACTTCGGGATCCCACAATCCATTATCTCATATTGATATAGCAGGTTCCCGAGTACATTTTGGTCAAGCCTCTAATCGATGTTGGATACCAAGCTCATTAATTACACAACCTTCCACCGCCAAACTGATGGCGAAACAAAGGTCGTCAACAGGATGGTCGTGCTAATTTTTCACATGTACAACTCGAAGCATCCATGCACATGGGATTAAAGCCTCCCCTATTTCCAGCACAACTACAATAGAGCTCTCCATAGCTCAACTAGCCACCATCCCTCTGAGGTAGAGTTGGGATTCCAGCCACTAGGTCTCATTGATGTGGCGATACAATTTGCAACTACTTAGGCAGATTGAACTCATGTCCAGTCTGAAGCTGACAGGGCTAACAACTTCATTGAGAACATTCGACACATCCTCCAGTAGGTCCATGACATATTGGATAGAGCCAATGCTAAGTATAATAAACATCATGATTAACATCAGGTTCCATACAAATTCTAGGCGAGCAACAAATTTTGGTTACATTTGCAGAAGGAGTTCCTTGTGAGGCCCCACTGCAAGCTTTGCCCACTCCGATATGGGTCGTACACCATCACCAAGAATGTAGGGGATAATTCCTTTGAGCTCAAAATTCCACCATTTTTTGGCTTGCACGAAATGTTTAATGTGTAATGACTGCGACCATACTTTCCCCCATTGTTGGACACATCTGACATTTCTGAGCATCCAACACCAACATAGCTCAACCCAAACTGCATCAAATAGGCCACAATTAATAGGATCATGGACACACAGATCAAGAACACTTGCTAATTGAAGATCCAACTATATTGAGTTGTCAAAGCAGGCCAACTCATCACCAGGGCAACTAGTTCACTAGGAACTAGGTTCAACAAAAATTTCCTCACCTCATGGAGCCTCTGCATGCAATGGGGATCATTGCCTCCTAAGGGGGGAGGACTGAACCAGGTGGATATTGGTGTCCACTTGCCTATTCCACCTAGACCTCTAGTGGATTTCATTAGTCTCCTTGATTATAGTAGCATTTACCATTTTTAGCATCTTTTTGGGTCCTCAACTTCCGGAGCTATTTTGACCCCCTAAACGACATTTTGTTTAGGTCCATAGCAAGCTTACGCCTACGCAAATCTTGTAGTACTCAGAGATACATTTCCAACAAGGTATCATACGTTCCAAGGAAGATCATATGACCAAGTTACACCCCTGAGAAGTTGGTTTCCCAACTATCCCCAAAGGAACCCGCAAGATCTTGGCGTTCCATCTCTTGGGTTAGGGTTTTGGTTGTTTATGGTTTCTATTTGTTGTTCAATAATAAAAATGCCCTTGAGCCTCATTTTTAATATCCCCACTTTTCCTAAGACACATAGGAAATATTACACTTTTTAACAATTTTTAAATTAGCAATAATTTTTGGCCTTTTGACGTAGGAGAAGGAGAAAATCAAATTTTTAGTGGAAGTTGGGGACCACCAAGGGCAAGAGGGATAAAAATTATAAATATAACTTCGAGGCCTCCATTTTGTATCTTTGGTCATTTGACACTTTAACATTAATTGTCTTGAGCTACTTAGCCAAGACAACTATGTTGTTCAGCACAAGAATTTCAGAGCGGGAATTCCACCCTCATTTCAGAGTAGTTCAAGCGTCTCCTTAGTGAGGAAATTTGGGGAGCTCAACTCAAAGTTTCCATTAGGCATAATTGCAATTTACTTCAGCTAGTATGTGTTATTTCTAGGGCATAGAGGTGGCTCAATTGCTTGTGGGGAGATTAGTTATAGAGGAGAAAAACAAAAGAGGTTTGCACATATTTTCCCTTATTTTAGCTGGAGATTTTGTGGTGATTAGTAGGGATGAGTTTGAGGGAATTATTTGGTTGAAATTCAGCATATTTGGAAGTGCGAGGGGATGGAGGAATAGATATTGAGGAAAGAAAAGGGCTAAAGATTAAAGGTATTCCTTAGGGGAGAATTTAGCCAGAGTTGGGAGAGATTTGCATGGGTGGATTTGGGCTTAATTCAGTAGTATCAATATTGTGGGGAATTTTTTAGCCAAATTGGGCAATTTTCACTTGTTGGGGGTCACTGGGGGTCAGTGGATTTAGCATAAACCCTTTCTGGGATTTTGTGGGTTTATTGAGAGGAGTCTATAGCTAATTTTATAGAATTTTTTGGGTGATATTCAGGCCTAAAATCCTCATTCTTATAGTGAAGAAAAATGCTAATTAGCTGGGAATTTGCATCATTTTGTGGGTTTGAATTTGGCTTAGAGATAGGTCGAACATTTTCTGGGTATTTTCGGTTTTTAGGAGAGGAGCTCTCAGTTGAAATTTCAAATCATTGCAGGCAGTATTTTGAGTAGAATGTCCAATTCTGTTTGGCAATTCGTAGGAGAATTTCTGGGCATACTGCATTATCTTTGGAGTCATGTCAGCAGTCAGGTCAGGGAAATTTCACCTGGGGTTTTCATAGCTTGCTTGGCAAGCCTAGGTTCCATTTTTCTCTCATTTTGTACTCATATTTCCCCATATTAATAAAATGGCTCATATATTCTGCTCATATCTACTAGTGTTCTAATTTGGGTGCTTGATTTTATATTTTTCTTGTTGTTCCTAGTTCATAGCTCTATATTTATTGTTAATTCCAAATTGGGAATATTAAATCATTGGAATACAGTTCAAAGGCATGTAGTTTCCACATCTCTTCTCAGAGATAAGCTACCATCACCTGAGCTCGTTTATTTCCATTTTGATTGTAAACATCTTTCAATTCTTTGATATTAATGAAATGAAGATTTATTTTTGCTGCATCTCTATGCTTATGTTTATATATGTATTCTATTGTGTTCCTACATAAGTCTGGATCATTATAATAATAGATTAATATGGGGGAGGCAAGAGTGGGAAAGGTAATTTTTAGCCCTGATGAAGAAATAAAGCTCAAATTTGCATGGGATTTGGGGAAATCCTCCAATAACTAGGCATTTGTCAAACACTTGTATTGGGTGATTCGATGCTAATTATTCAAAAATTTCACAAAGATAAAGATCTCAATGATAAATATTTTCTTCCCTTGGATACTCAGATTAGAAAACAAATTCAAAACTTTGAATCTATATCCATTTCCATATAAAAAGAGAAAATAATAAAATTGCAAATGAGCAAGCCAATAAAGGGGCATGTCTTGATCAAGGCGTTCTTCTCATGGATAAAGGATACCCATTATTTCATTATTTTCAATATTATTTTCAATGTTATTTTCAATGAAGCCCGGATGGCATAATAAAATGGAAATGGGGTATATTTTAATCAAGGCAAGATGGAGTGAACATGCCTCGAGATATGTCATGGTATTAATTATTTAAATTGGCAACAAGAAGAGGCTTCTAATTTAATTTTCCTGTGATTAAATTAAAAGGAAATTGTAATTCCACATCACATGACAACATTTACGAATTAACTAAGTTAGGAAGACATAGTTAGCTCAGTTAATTTGAGTTGAGGGTCAGAATGGACGCATGTAGAGTTCTCTCTAAGTTTTACGGGGTCGAGTTAAAGTTTATTTTGAGTTGAAACTATTTAACTTAATTATTTGATTTAAAATTGGTTTAAATATTTCTAACTGATGAAGGAGCTAGTGAGAGGTCTATTGAATTAAATATGATTTAATTCACAAGCAGTGATCAATCAGATAACTAATAATTCACTATAAATAGTTGTTTCATGTCAGCTCTGAGAAAGACCTAGTTGATATTGAAGTTAAAGGGAAGTGTGCTATCAATTGTATTATTAGAAAATTGTACACATAATTCATTATGTTAGCATAAGGCCTTATATGTATTTCACAATCATTAATTGAGAATTTCCTAATCAATAGGGGCTCAATTTCCCTAGGAATTGTGCAAGAAGGGCAGGGCATCCATAGGCAAGATTTTGGTTAAGTATTGGACTAAATTTTCTTAGGATAGAGTGAGACAGTCAGAGATAGTGTAGAGAACTCTCAAGCCTGAAAGAAGAATTGTATTGTTTCATACCCTTGAATTAGTTCAATATACATATAGTGAGGTTTTTAGTTGAGGCTTTCCCCAGATAAGTGTTCTGCGATTGAAAATCTTTCTCTTTCTTGTTCATGTGATTTTGCAATCATAATTGGTTTCTGCAATTTGTAGAATATGTTCAAGTATTTTGTTTTAGCATATTAAAATATCAGTTGAATATATGTGGATTTTCTACATGGTATCAGAGTAGGTATCACTATATAAGATAATAATATGAGTTTGTTTTGAACAGATGAATCAAATTTGCAGATATACTCTTCAAGACCAGCAGCAGAATCAGGATGCCTTTCTGTGGATTGAGAAACAAATGTTTCCTTGAGGGTAGTTCGAATTACATAGCTTGGAAGGGCAGGATGGAGGAAGTGTTGGAAGACAAAGGGTTGAAGGATTTCATAGACAATGATATTCCTAGGACCACAACAACATATGGTCAAAATCTTGATGCATGGAAGAATAATGTAGCAAAGGCAAGAAGGATTATGTTAGAAGGAGCTCAAGATCATATTTTCCTGAACCTCCATGGAAAGGAAAATCCATATGCTATGTGGAATGCCTTAATAGATTTGTTTCAGAACAATAGCGACCATAAGGAGCTGATGGTTAAAGACAAGCTCAAAAAAATCAAGATGGAGAAGGGCGACACAATACCAAAATACTTGACGAAGTTCACTCAATGTCGAGATGAGCTTGGCAATGTTGGTGTGATAGTTATTGAGGATAAATCCTTCCCAAGAGATGTCATAACTACCATAATTTGGTTAATGGGAGGGAGAAGATACCAAAGTTGGAGCGATTATGGTATGACTTGGTACAAGAAGAGATTTGGTGAAATGCTAAAGATGGATCCTCATTAAATACTGATGATGAGGATAATTATACTTTGGATAGAAAGGTAAAGAAAGGGAAAGGGAAGGCCTCCCATTCCAAATCTGATTCTGGTTAGGCAGGCAAGAATATGGACATGTCAAAGATTAAATTTTTTCATGAGCTTGGACATTATGCTACAAAGTTTCTGCACAAGAAGGTCGACGATAATCCCTCAAGCGGAGCGGAAGGTGAAGCACTTGCTTCATAATTTGAGTTATATTTCACTATCATCACATGCATGGTTTCATCGGTGATGGGTTTGGTGTGGTACTTGGATAGTGGAGCTTCATTCCATATGATTGGCAACAAAGAATTCTTCAACAAATTGGAGGAGAAGGTTCTCCAAGTGCACATCGAGATGGCAGATGAAGGGATGTATAGCGCAATTGACATAGGTGCAGTTACCTTTAGAGGGATTCTGGTACTCATCTTGCATTAAAATATTCCATGTATGTTCTTGGTTTAAAGAAAATTTTAATTTCAGTTTCTATGTTGGAAGACCGTGGCTATGATGTTATATTTAGAAAATTAAATGTGTTCCTTCGTCACAAAGCCATGGAACAGGTGAGGAAGACTGAGGTTTGGGTAAAGAAATTATACAAATTAGATGTAGAAGATTGTGTTGCCTTGGGCACAAAAGCAGAGAAGGTGCAGAACTGATACATTGGTGAGTTATGGCATAGAATATTGGGACATCTACACCATGGTGATTTGAAGATCATGAAACATATTTATACAGGACTTCCCAAGGGTGCACTTGAGTAGCGAGATACATGCAAAGGGTGTACATTGGGGAAGTACACCAAAGCCACCTTTCACGATAAGGAAAACTGAGCAAAGCTGATCCCTGAAGGAGTTCACTCAGATGTGTTTGGACCGTTATTGATAGCCTCCACAACAAAACACAAGTATTATGTGATTTTTGTAAATTATTTTTCACGCAAGTGTTGGATAGTATTCATGTAGAATAAATATCAAACGTTATCAAAAAATTGTGAGTTCAAAGCACTTGTCGAGAAAGATACAGGGAAGAAGGTGAAGGCTCCAAGGATTGACAACGGTGGAGAATATGTCTCAAATGAATTCAAGAACTTTTGTGCTTCAGAAGGAATTCGACGGGAATTGATAGCACCTCTTAAACCATAATAGAATGGGGTTGCAGAAAGGAAGAAAAGAACTATTGTGGGAGCAGAACGAGCGATTTTGCATGATCAGGGCATATAGTTGCACTTGTGGGTAGAATCATACAACACAACAACATTTGTGCAAAACAAAAGCCCTCATCGGATTCTCGGGATGAGTAAACCAAAGGAAGATTTTTCAAGTAAGAAAACAGATGTGGCACTTTTTAAAATTTTTGGTCATCAGTTTATTTCCATGTAACCATAGGTTTCTGAAAGAATCTAGAGCCAACAGTTGAGTTGAGAATATTTTTGACGTACACTGATACACCTCACAACTATCAGGTGTAATTTTTAGCTCACAGGATGACAGTGGTCAGAAGAGATGTGAAATTCGATGAAGATAAGGCCATGCGAATTTCCCTTGCGAGGGAGATGCAGTTGCATGTAGTTGAGGATATATTAGCTCCAAAAGAAGAACCTCAAGATGTGGAATAGCCACAAGCAGATTAATATAGAGTGGAAGCACCCACTCATGCAGAGAAATCCAGAGATGGAAGGAGGTGCACCAGAGATTTTGACAAGTAGGTGCTTGATGCTAGAGATAATTTGGGAGCACCCACATCACAACGCAAGCAGAGAAGGTTCCCAGAGGGGTATATTAGCTACATGAATCTTATGAGAGTGATTGTAGAGATTGATTCATCCTCATTCGAGGAAGCAGTGCAAGAACCAGTGTGGGTTAATGCCATGGTTGAGGAGTATGACTACATCATCAGAAACAGTCCATGGGAATTTTTCCATGTTAGCTCAAGTATGTTAGTGATAAAAAATAACTCTTTCAATTGCTTTCCATAAAATCATAGGTCATTTTTTTTTACTTTTTCAAACAAGTTCTTAGAAAATATTTTTGGCCACTGAAGAAGTATAGGTCAAGTATGTTTCTCCTTCATTTCATTCATCATCACAATCATTATCAATTTCATCTCCATAATAATCAATTTCAAGGTCACCATCTATATCATCATCATTTAAGAGGTCTAGGGTTGTTTCACTCCACCTCATATAGGTCACCGTCTAGGCTCATCTCTTCCCTTGAAAAATGTTCAAATTGTCACTCAAAACAAGGCAGCAAACCTCCATTCCACTCATAAAACCATAAGGAAGGAGATATCATGTTTAGGAGATGAAATAAAGACCACCTGTCTTGTTTCATATGGCTCAAGTGTTTAAAAAATCTCAAGCAACTCAATTCTATCACGATGTCTCATGAAAAGAGAAATTCAGTCTTACTTTCTCATTAAAAGGAGCAGTCTTACTGTCTCATTAAAAGAAGAAGTTTTGTCTAACTGTCTCATTAAAAATTTCATAAAGTCACTTCAAGTGTCAAATAGTTTAAAGAGGTCCATTCTATCCTATTATTTCATTTGAAGGAGCCAAGGGTCATTTCCAAATGCAAAAAAGATCAAAAAGGTAATTTTCAAGTGTCAAAGGTGAAATTTCATCTCAAGTTTATAAAGGGAAAAAACATAAATCTTTTCCACTCATTGTTATCCTTTAATGTGTGTGAGAATACCTCTCTACTTAAATTTCCCTCCATGGTGGTCTAAAATCCAAAGTCCAAGGCTCAAATTTTATTAAAAATCCACTTGCTACCCTTTAGACCACCCTTGTTATGCTTTTGAACCTTGTTGTTATGCTTCTGGGCAGAAGTGTTACGTGTCAGGGCACTCTTGTTACAATTTTGGAAGCGTTGTGCAATATTTGTTATGCTTTTGGAGTGTTGCGCAAGCGCTGCGCAGTAGTATTATTACGCTTTTACCCTCATTTGTTACACTTCTGTTGAACAATTGTTACGCTCCTATAGGTAGGTGTTACACTTCTGTAGGAGAAGAAGTTTGCAGTTTTTGGCTTGAAAAGCTTCCAAATCAATTCAAACTTGCCTCCATTACTTTATGCAGTCTTCATAAAAGGTAGTTCTTCATCCCTCATGCCATTTTTCGTCAATTTCTTTGGGTGTTTAAACGTTTTCATTCTCATCATGTTTTTCCCATATTTTCACTATCCATGTATTAAAAAAAAAAAAAAATTGACAAACCCTGACCTACCCCACTGACCTAAACCCTAACCCCGTCATCTAAACCCTAACCCACATATTTCATACACCATATTCCCACACTCATATCATCTACACCACTCTCAACATATCAAATACAAGCAAACCCTAATTTATAGCTATTTCAAAATGAAAAACTTTGGGAATTTACTGTGTTTGCTAGAATTTTCCACCAAATACTCATCCATTTGTCCTCATTCCACTTTCAGTGTGGAGCTAGGATGACACCCTATGGACTGAATTTTTCTTGGAATTTTTTCTTAGCTCCATGACCCTCATTTCATCTTATCAATTTACCCTATCGCTACACTAGCTATTCTCACAGTCAAAATTGGGAATTTCTTGTGTTTTTATAATTTTACCACATTCCTCACACTCTTTTCCCTCATTCCACCCACAAATTGAAGCCAAAACACAAAACTACCTACTCATTTTTTTCTAGATTTTTTCTCAGCTCCATGACCCTTCATTTCATCCTTCAAACTCACATGTTCCTACACCCTATTTTTCGAGATTTCCATACATTCATTCATCTCATTAAAAATTTAGGGTTTTCATCATTCCAGTGAAAAATACAATGGAAAGTGACAAGAAGAGCTTCAATGGAGGGCTCCACCTCAGGCTCAAACCATTCACAATGCATGAAATTAATGCTTCGCCATTGGCCAGAAGGTGCTTTGATAGAGCTCAATGTTTGAGATTTTTTGAAAGACTTATGGAATAGGGGTATCATCTTCAGTTGACCAGCCTATTTGCAATAAGCTACAGCATGGGAAAGGTCACTATTGCAGTTATGGAGTTAATCCTATCGTCAAAACTAATTTCTTCAACGACAGGTATTCCTTTTCATGGAGAACAATGGTTCGACATGGAGTTAGATGTTGAAAACTACAAACAACTTTTTAAGCCTCATCCTAGAGAGGAGCCAAACTACCTATTTCCCTTCAGACACCTCAAAAAAAAGTATGCTCCTTTGATGATGTTCATAATTAAGTACTTCACTTGTGAAGGAATATTCTCCAAGATGTATAGGTATCACATCAGGCTTTTGATGCATTTCACCTCTATCAAAACACTTGATTTGCCATACTATTTGTATAGGAGTTTGATTAACATGAATGAGAAGGTTCAAAGTAGAAGAGAATAACAACACACTAGTCTTATTCATCATGGCCTAATCAAGCTCATTGTGTTGCATCACTTGTCCTCCATCAACATAACTAGGGCAAATTTCTTGGAGAGATTTTCAGCAACACCTACTATTAGGCTTTCTATCTTTCCAGGTACATCTTCAGCACAGTGAATGGAGGTTGGATTTTCTATCATTCATACTCAGCCTTCAGATGCTCCTAGGGTTTTGAATTTACTCACACATATGAGAAGGGGAACATATAAGTATTTGTGCCTAATTCTGCTAGAAGTGTTCTTACACTTCACACCATTGTTGAACAATGTGAGATAGAGGAGCAACCTCTTTTCCATCAGAATAATGAATCAGTGCCATTAGAGGCTGAGATATCAGAGCAGGTGGAGGTTATATCAGTTGAAGAGATCATCAAAGATAAATATAAATAAATAGTATAATTGAAAGATATCTTCTCCATTGACAAACATCACATTACTTTCCTTCAACAATAAAATTTTCAATTGAAAGTGAATCAAGTCCTACAAAGAAAACCCAAGTCGTACATAGAAGAAAATAAGGTAAAGGTAAGGAGGTTATTTTTATTTCTCAAATGCAGGACATGGAGGCTGAAACACAAACAAGAAGACCAAAAACAAGAGGCCTCAAAAGGGCATCCGAGCAAGAAAGACAGTCAACTCATCCACCTGAAGAGTTTACCTTTGATGAGCTTATTTCCATGGAGATTAATGAAGACATAGAGCTTTGGTTGTCAAGGGTGAATGAGCATTTGGAAAATCTATTGAAGATGGCTAAGAGGGACAATAAGCTACAAAGACACATGAAAAACCACTATTGCACCGGGAACACCATTTCTCAAATGAGGTTGAAACAAGTGAAGAAAAGGCTTAAAGAGAAAAAAATGAAGCTTAAAGAGAAGGATAGATTGGAATTATTGGCTGAAGCTTCCTTATCTATTTATACCATCTCTCACAGGTGCCATAGAACCAATTTGGAGAATTTTTGATCAATTTTGGTATTTTATATGATTTTTGCAAAATTCTGGAAATCCCTCATTGTAGAAGGGTAACGAAATTTTGTTACTCTTATTTTGGGGGCATCCAAATGATGATTTATTTACATGGATGAATGTATTTGATGAGTAAATCATAGATCAAGAACTCCCATGGCATGAAAAGCTCTAATTTTGGAGAAAAATCTCAAAAATCACTCATTTTTCATGTTTCGGCCACTTTTTTGGACCCTTTGTTATGATTTTTTAGTAACCTTGGGAGAATGGAGTTTTGAAGGATTTCCCATGGTCCATTTTGAAAATTGCAAGATTTTTTGGAAACTAAACACACAGGGCTAGGTGGTTGTTCTTTCAGAATTGGATTTGGACTCCTAAAGGTGCCTCAAAAGTTCCTCCAAAGTTATGTTACACTTCCGCAAATTTTTGTTACCCTTCTGTCAAGAATGTCACAAATCAACATTGGATTCCTCGGGACACTTGTCAAGCTCAGAAATGGTCACAAATTCGAGGCATTGTTGTCCTATGAGTTGGAATTAGATTTATTGGGTTGTTTTTTGCTTCATGTCATGAGGGAATATGTAATTAATGTAAGGGACAAACACTCCTAGTTCACAGCTAAAATTCAGGGAATGGTTTCTAGCCTCCCTAGAAACTAGGAAATGACTCATCTTTTGTGTTTATGATCCATTTTGGATGGGATTTCGACCTGATGAGGTTTCATAGTCCATATTTTCTATAGTTAGAATATTTTTAGTATTTTTTGGGGTTGGATAGTCTCATATTGCAGTGGATCTCTTGTAATCATCAATTTGGAATGAAATCAAAGACAAATTTGCAGGAATTGTGTTGAGATACTTGTGGTATGCTTTGGAGCATATTTTTTTCTTATGTATGTTTATCATTTCATGCTTAATATGATGTCATATTCTTCATATATGTTTAAATTGTAAGTTTATGAGAAGAAATCATGTTTATGCATGCTATGTTTTAGACAAAGTTTACATTACTGTGTTTATTTGCTTCTAAACTGAATGAATTCACCTTAGTGCTCATTAAAAATCTCTTCCATTTCATCCTATACTCAATGACTTAATAAATTATTTCAAACTACTTATCTTGCCTCACATATTCTCTATAAATTCACCTTAGAGTTCAGACCTAAAAACCTTATACACAGTCTACTCATTGATTTTTCTATCCAACACTCAAAACATCAAAAAAACTCTATTTATTGAGCTTGCATACCTAGCTTAATATCATTAGATACTCAGTCATTCCTTTGACTGTAAAAGTGACAACGAGAGAGTCGTCTCTGGTTCTGGTAGGGCTAGCTACCTGACCTAAATTTTGGTTTGTGGTTACATTTCTCTAATCCTAATGTCAGCTTTGGGAAGTACGGGAGTGATAAAAAAATTTTCATCGTTGTCAGGGAGCGATTGCTAAACATTCCCTAGGAATATTTATTTAATCCTCTGAAAGTTAGACTTGTAGGTGACAAGCTCTAGCATTCAAAAAAGGCCAAATTTTAAAATTTGAGCCAAAAGTCCAAAATTCATATATTAACAAACATAACATTAAGATTGCCTTCACTCCCCCCAATACTATTTTAAATATGGCAGACTCTGCTAAAGACCCTATAAACCCTAGGCTACTAAAAGGAGTTTATAGTATACCTTGCTCTTGTGGGAAAGAATACATCGGTGAAACGGGTAGACCCCTTAGCATTAGACTAAAAGAACATGCTGCTGACCTATCTCGAAACAGAACAGCCAAGTCCACCTTAGCAGAACTTGCCTTCTCATCCTCACATTACATACATATATAAGATGCCAAACTTGTCGCTAAAGAGGACCATTACCTAAAAATAAAAATTAAAGAGGCCATCGAAATTGAGAAAAGGAAAAACAACTTGAATCATGATGATGGTCTCATCATTAGCAACACTTGGAAACCCCTATTACATCACTCCTCTTAAGACATTAAACAAATATTAACTTGGTTTGAATAAAATAAGTCATTAAATAAATAAACAAACTATAAAGAAGAATTTATAAATAATTAATTAAATACAACAATCAACTTGTTAAGGCCAACTTAGCTTAACAATTTCCATCTCTTGAAAGAAGGAAATAAAATAAATTAAAATAAAATAAATAAACAAATAATAATAATAATAATAATAAATATAAATAAATCAAATTAAATTAAATTAAACAATTTTCTACTAATATAAGGACCCAAAAAAAAAATTAATTTTAACTTAATTTCATTTAATTAAAATTAAATTAAATTTATTTAATTTTTTAATTTAATAACATCAATAAAAATATTTAAATCAAATTAAAACTAATTAAAATAATAGTTTAATTAATTATTTAAATTATTTTTAAATAAAGACTTAATCCTAACAATCAATAACATAATTCAATTAAATCATTTTAACTAAATTAAAATTAGATTAATAAAATACATCTTTCATCAAAACCGACCCTTATAACTCCTATCCTTTCACTATTTATTCCTCCATTCTTTTACCCTTTTTCTCCCAAAATTTCAAAGAACATTTGGCGTCTACCCCTGATGATGGACTCACTTAGGAAGTCTGAAACATTGGGTTAATAAAAAAACTAAGAAACATGTTATTCCTCTCTTCTATAATTCTATTTCACCTGTATGGATTCTCTTTTTAAATTCATATCTTAAGCTGGCTCCTAAAATACATACCAGGTCAAATCCAGACCCAAATCCCTCATCAATTGTGTATGACCCTGAGAGTATTTTTAGAAAGCGTAAAACCAAGTCTTAGAAGGTTGGAAGAGATATTCCTCCACTTGTCAAGTCAAATTCCTTGCTTATAATATTTGTTTCAGAAGATTTGTTTTATAGTTTAGAATCTGAAAGATCTTTGTTTGGAACTAAGTCTTAAACTTTTCTTTTAGAAACCACCTTTGATCCTTTCAATTTCAAGAAATTTGCACCATTTTCATAATATTTTCATTCTAAAGTCGATAGTGAATTCTGGTCCAATTTTCACAAACTAAAGGGCTTGGTGGATAAATTTCAAGAAACTTAACAAAAATCTTATTTACAATATCAACAACAGGCTTTTGCTTCACCTATCATTACAACTTCTCATACAACTACACCATCAACCCTTCCTTTCATTCCATCATTACCTCTACAACCTTTCACTCCATCAACACCTCCACCACCTCCTCCATTAGTCATGGCCATATTTTCTCCGTTGATCCTACCGCTTCATCTCACTCCACTACCTTATAAATATGGTTAGAGGCTTCCTCTTTTCGATGGAACATCAGAGATTACATCTTATCTGCCCATTTCCAAAGTGATTTATTTAATATATCTTGAAGAGATCAACAATGACGATGCCAAGGTGCATATCATTGCACTGAGTTTCTTTGGAGAGGTAAAGAAACGGTTTCACTCTCTCACATCTAGTTCAATAGGTACTTCGCAGCAACCGATTGAATTGTTTATGGCGAAATGGGAAGAGAAGAAAAATCCATTGCAGATTGTATTTGAGTATAACGCCTTGAAAAGGAATCTTAATGAGTATGTCCAAGACTTTACAACTAGATTCAATAAAATATATGATTCAATTCCTAAGAATATTAAGCATCCTCCAAGCCTTGCTTTACTTCATTATCCTGATGGTTTCAATCCTAACATGGCCTATCAGTTGAGGTAAATAAATCCATCAACTCTTGAAGAAATACAGAGAAACACAATGAGTGTGGAAGCTAATTTGATCATCAATAAATCTAAAATCAATATGGAAAAAAGAGTCACTATCAAAGAGGAAAAATCCACTTCATCAGAGGTAAAATTAGATACCTTGATCAAGACCATGGAGAGGATGATGGATAACATGTCCATCATTGATCGACAAGCTGAAAACTCCATTAGAAATCCAAATTTCAGGGGTCAAAATCAGTAGCCTCAATACAAGATCACGCAGAGGGAACAGAGGGGTCAGGATCCACAAAGTCAAAAACAAATTTGCACTCCATTTCAGCAGAATTATACCAAAGGCCCTGATGAAGATGATGAAGAAGAAATTTCTGGCGAGAACCATTTATTTGAGGAAAATCAACAACCTATTTTCCTCACCAAAGAAGATCAATTTTTTGCATAAATTTGTGCACGACATTATTAGAAATATGTCTTGTCAAATGATGACATGTTATCAGTGTGCACAAAATATTATCAGAGGAGATATCGGAATTCGTTTTCTCAAGTGTAGAGACAATATGGCTTGAGGAATAGGAATGTTCCTATAACCTCCACCAAAAAAAACAGAACACTCAAGTAGATGCTCATCACAAAGAAGTTTTTTCCCCAAATCAAAGTAAAGACAAAGGATCTAGTGTTCATAATCATGCTAAAGGCAACAAATCTTCCTCTAGAAATCAAGGAAAGGATAAATAAATCCAAGATGGAGGACAGAAGAAAATTTATTTGCGCAAAGATGGGCCTGAGAAGAAAGATGCACCATTGAAAGAGGTAGAAAAACATTTTGCACTTTTTTCTCTTGAAAATGAAATTGCCAAATTCAAAGTCTCCATTCCTCTAACTGAAATAGTTAAGAATGCTCAGTACACAGTTCAAGTAGCTAAGTTGCTTAGAGTTGATCAAATTTCTGGCATGCTTAATGTGAGTGATGATCACCCTAAGCTTCTTTTTGGTCCTGTTGTTGATGGTGATCTAAAAGATAGTGAGGTCCATCGGTTTTATCTAAGCCTCAAAATCCATGATTTTATCCTTCATAATGCCATTCTTGATTTCTGAGCCTCTCACAACCTCATTCCCAAGACCATTATGGATAGATTAGGACTGGATATCACAAGTCCTTATCATGATCTTTATCCATTTGATTTAGGAAGGGTGAAATATCTTTGCCTCATCAAGGACCTAGTGGTGTCATTAGAGAAAATATCAGCCAAGAATGTCCTCATGTATGTTGTTGTGGCTGATATCCCTTCCAAATACAGAATGTTTCTTTCTTGGTCATGGAGAGCGAAGCTTAGAGGTACCTTACAACTTGACTTTTTATATGTTATCATTCCTGTCTTTGGACAACTTAGGACACTATATCGAGTGTTAACACTGGAATCAACACTTGGATTGTGACAAGTGCTTGACCAGACACATCTTAAGCTCAGGGCTATTTATGATTTGAATTGGATTGTGGAAAGTGATTGAATCTTACATCTGCTAAAAATACTTCAAATAGATAACTTGCTCTCACACATATGAGCATACTAAGGTTTGATGTGGTAGAAAGAGTAAATTGGTAATCTGTAGGTTGGGAGGATATGCAGAAGAATAGTGGGTCTATAAGATATAAATCCACTATTTAGATAGAAAAATAACACAAATTTCATATTGATAGTGCATCAATGAAAGAAAGCTCCTAGAAGTCTTGTAAGAATTTCATTGTACACCTAAATATATATGTTACAAGGAATGCTCACACTTAATTTACCACACATGTCTCATCTAGAAAGCTTGCCAAGAAAGACTGAAAAAATTAGATAATCATGACAAGATCTAATATGAGACTGATAAAAACATGGAACAGAGTTAACATCACAATCTGGAACTGAAGAATTCAAGTATGAAAATACATGAGACAAGTAAACAATACACACAACAAACTGTCATAAGTCCTCAAGGGTTTTGTATATATATTATATACTCAAAATGTGTAACGCAATATCCTCAGTAAGATGCAATCATCCAACTCTTTTGTATTTGTATTACACCATATTTATACAAAATAAGAACTTTGTACAGAAGCCTCCATTAAAAGTGGAACTCTATTTTAGGAATTTATTAGAACTCTCTATGTATGGTAGAGTTCATCTAAAACATTAAAGAAAAAATAAAAATATAAATAATATAAGGTGTGGCATCATGGAGCTGAAGTTGGCTATGTAAATGTGGTTGAGTGCCCTCGTAGTTCATAAAAATTGAATCCAAAAAAGGTGGAATCCAGCAACTGAAAGGAGTATCTGTGAACACTTGTCTTCGTATCTGCTAAAACATAGGAATGACTAACCAATTGGAATTTTATATGACACCTAGAAAAAAATCATGATAACAGAAGTCATATCCACTTCATCCACTTTGGTGTCATTATTATGAGAATAAAACAAAAATTAGCTTTTCCTTTCCATATACTAATATCCGAAAATAATAGCTACCTCTAATGAAAAAGGGTAGCTATATCCGAAAATATTGAAAATAAGCCAAAATGAAAGACTACTTTAGATTTCAAGGCTCTGCATCTTCATTCTTCAGAGATCTAATATGGAGGCAAAGATTCGGATAGCCTCAACTTGTGTCACCCTTTTGTTTGACCTCCTTTTCCATGTTTGTTTTTTTAGTTGAGTCTTTCTTTTATTGGTTTTATCTTCTGGGTTGTCATCAATATTTATGATCTCATCCCTAAGAGCAGGGTTTGAAATCAGCTTGCTGGTTAATCTAAGTTTTTTTTTAGGCCTGGTGCGAGGTCTCTGGATGTAGGGATTTGGAATATACTTAGGCCTTTTTCCTCTATGTATAAATATGCTAGATTTTCCCTCCTCAAACTTTGACTCAGTCTATTTTGTATCACTGCTATCTTCATAAGATGAGTATGAATGTATTACAATATTATTCCTCTTCTTGGCTGAATAGCCAATAGATGAGAAGAGTCGAGCCAAAGTAGGCTCTTCCTTTGTGATAGTCTTAGACACTTTGTTTTTTCCTTTCTTAAGTGATGAAAAGACCTGTGAAAGAGTAGGTTCTCTAAATGAAATATCACTATTTTGTTGAATCTCTTGAGTAGTTTCTAAAACAGGGTTTGACCTCATGGCTTCAGGGTTGGCTTCCTCTGAAGGTAGAACAGGAGTGGAAATTAGAACTTCAAGTTTGACTTCCTCTGGAAGTTCTTCTGTCATGATAAGCCTTTTCCTTTTTTTACCCCCTGAAGAGGAAGTTGTCTCCTCTTTGATTTTGGACATAGTATTTTTATGAAACAGGGTATCTCTTTTCTTAAAATTCTTTCTACACTCCTCCATGAATTACCTTAAGGTCTTTGGTTCCTTGGGTGAAAAGCTTGTTGGTGAATTTTTGATGTGGACTTCATTTTCTAGTGGTGTTGTTGGTATAGATGTAGGGTCTCTAGCCTTCTTATTTAAACTCCTAGTCTGCCTTTTGGATGACATGGAGGAAGGGCCAGCTTGCGAGGAAGTCAATGAATGAATAGGGTTTCACTGATGTTTTTCTGAATCTCTCATTTTTCTAGGTCTACCTACTCTTCTTCTAGAATAAGCAATGTTAAATCCCTCCTCTATTATAAATTTCTCCCAGATAGTCCTTTTCCTTCTCAAGTGATACGATATTAATATCTTAATCAGGCCTCTAAGATATAGGTTATGTAATGAGTAACCTATGGTTTTCTAAATCCTCTGATACATTGATAGTAGGGATATATGTAGAAAAAATGGTAAGTTCATGGGTCTGGCACCTGAATTATGGACTAAAAACCTCATTTGATATTTATGAATAGTCGAAAATCTTCCTTCACAACTTATGTATCATTACACAGTAGTGATAATGTGCTGCCATTCAAGTTTGAAATACAAAATGTCTATGGTTGGAGTCCATCCAATGTGTTCATGCTCAGGCTTCAAATAAACATTTACATTAGCTTTAACAAGAGTTCTATTTTTATTATGCCAAGACTCACTTGTTGCAGAAGTCTGAGTTGTCGGTCGTGAAATTATGGTTTCTGTAATGTTGAATGTTTGAGACCCAACCTTAACCTTCTCACCATCAAAGGTCTCAACAAACACTTGAGAAATAACCACATTCTAACTGGATAATTTCTTTAAGAATTGGTACCAACAAGCTCCCTTGAACTTTGCCTTAGCACGACTATCTACAAAGACAGTGTTAGCTAGCTCAGATCAATTTAACTTTCCTCCTTTGCCCATATTGCACATGTTAACCCTAACCTCCAGCACAACTGTAAAATGAGGACTAACCTCCAAAAACCCTACCTATTGGCACCTATTAACCCTAACCTCCAACGCAGTTGCAAAACAAATACTAACCTCTAAGAAACAAATGATTTAAAATGGAGAATAAATTTGTTAATTGTAGATTTCAAAGGAGAAAATGGAAGTAGGTTATACATGCCCTAAGACTCGGTAAACAAGGATGACACGAATCACAGGAATGATTTAAAACCACTGCCACTTATTTCACCAAATCCATCACCTATATTCATTATTGCTACTCGTACTGCACTTGTGACACCTATACCTTTTAGTAAGTAGCAATACATTGGCATGACCTTAGCACAAAAATGATCACCTTTTAATTCATATCTCAATGAAAAATCAATATTCTTTGGATATGAAACACCTTATACTTCAATATTTCCTCAATCCTCGAATAGCAATGCTGATTTCAGTTGAATGATGTTTCCTCTACTCCCTTATAATAATTTGCAGGAAATTACTACCTTTCTGAAAGAGACTGATTTTCTGTAAAAACCATAGCTTTTGAAAAAGATAGTTTCCTTTCATGGAAAGAAAAACTAATTCTTGTATTATTCTTAACCGAACTCATGAATCTAAAACTCTGTCTTTGGCCTTGGGTAGGAAATGATGGTGAAAGAATAAGACTCCTTTTACAGATGGAAAATAATGACTTTAACCATTGAAAGTAGTTAAAAGACCTATTAAAAAGAGACTTTACCCTATCGAATTTGTAACAGAAATAGAGTTTTGGACTCATCATTATTTTTTATCTTTATTAAAAAGTGACAAAGACTCATACAATTCAATCCTTCAGGGTTCTCCACCATAAATCAAGAGAAAGGAAGGATCAAAGACATGACTTTACAATAACAACCAAACCTCAATTTTTTTTGAAAAAATGCAGTGCTAACACCGAGAAAGTAAGCTGAAATACATAATCAACAACCAAGAAAAGCCAAATAATCATCCTATTCATGTTGTCCATAAAAATTTAGTGGATGAATTTTCAGCATCTTCTGAAGATTTGATTGAAGAAAAAGAAGAAAATTCTAAATTTCCAAAAAAAAAAATTAGAATTGGCAAATGCAGAAACTTATGAAAAAGTGCCAAGTGGTTTGGAACCAAGTGCATCATCTCAAAAAAGTGATGAAACAGCGAAATAAACATAATTTTTTGGTACAAAAAAATTCTCTCAAACAACAAGCAAAGTTCAGCCATCTGATTTTCAGTTTTTGGATGAGGAAAGTAGTTTGTGGACTATGGACTTCAATGGAGCTTTGGGAAAAGAAGGCACTGGCATTGGAGTGTGGATTCACAGCCCTGTAAATCATTCATTTACCATTCCTCCCAATGTTTGAATGTTGTCCTACAATCTGGTTTTTGAATGTTCAAATAATGAAGTTGAGTATGAGGCTTTGATAGCCGGTCTAAAAATTCTCAACAAGCTAGGTGCCAAGAATATTTCTGTATATGGTGACTCTAAGTTAGTAATAAAGAAATTCAAAGGGGAATACTATTCCAAACATCTAAGGATATGAGCTTATCGAAATTCATTACTAGACATCCTCAAGACATTCACTGAGTACACTTTATCATTGATCCCAAGGGATAGCAATGTTATTGTTGATTCTCTTGCCACTTCGGCCAGCATGTTCAAAAGTCCAATGTATCCTAATAAGAAGTATGAGATAAATGTCAAACACCTCCCTACTATTCCAAACAATGTTCATTATTGGTAGGCCTTTCAATATGATAAACAAATCAACAACTTCTTTCAGAGAGAAGAGGAATTTGTGAATTCTCAAATGGAAAACCAGTTCTATGAAAATGACCAAGAAATCCATGCAACAAAGATGCAAGTTCTTAAGCTAAAATATAACTCCATTCCAAGAGGTTTGGTACCTTTGGAAGATATTTTTGATCAAGATGATGTTTCACGCAAACCGACCATGTTAGCGACAGAAGTGGGAGTGGAAGATCTCAATCTTGGCACTCCGGAAAAGCCAAAGAGGGTAAAAATTTTCATATATTTGAGTGCAGAAATGAAAGGTAAATATGAAACGCTTATGTCTCAGTTTGCTGAAGTATTTTCTTAGGAATATTTTGATTTGAAATTATATGATAAGAGAATAATTCAGCATACCATTCCCTTGAAGCCAAATCAGAAACCTTTCCATCAAAATTTAAGAAGAATGAATCACAAGTTGCTGCCCTCTATTCAAAAGGAGGTAAATAGATTATTTACTGTTTTTATTATAATGCCTCTTCAATTTTAAAATTCGATGTTTAATCTAGTGCCAGTGAGGAAGAAGACAGGAGAGATTCACTTGTGCATTAATTTCAGAAATCTGAATAAAGTTTCATTGAAGGACAATTACCCACTACCAAAGATGGACCACATTCTGCAAAGGGTATTTGGATCTTCCAGAATTTCATTGTTGGATGGATACACAAGGTATAATCAGATTTTAGTCCATCTAGATGATCAAGAAAAGGCAGTCTTAACAACAACTTGGGGTACCTTCATGTATGCCAAAATGCCTTTTAGATTAAAGAATGTAGGGGCTAATTTTCAGCAAGAAATGAATATTTCTTTCGCCAATGAAAAGGATGTATTTTTTTCCATTTATCTTGATTATATAGTTGTTTTTTCCAAGAAAAATGAGCAGCACTTGAAAATAGTTTTTCAGAGTTGTAGAAAGTTTGGCATATCGTTGAACCCAAAGAATATTATTTTCGCTATGGAGGAAGGTAAATTTTTGGGCCATATCATATAAAAAATTTGAATTAGGATAGATCCTTCAAGGATCCAATAAATTCACACCTTGGACTATCCTAGGAGCAAAAAGGAAATTCCGTCATTTAGTGGAAAAATAAATTTCTTAGGAAGGTTTGTTCCCAATCTTGTTGAACACTTAAGGCAAATTAATGACATGTTGAAGAAAGATAGTGAAGTAAAATGGTCTGAAGAGGTGAAGAAATCATTCAATAAAGTTAAATTGGATTTATATCATGATCCTATTCTTATTAGTCTAGATTATACACTTGATTTTATCATTTTTTCATTTGCCTCAGAGAATACTCTTGTTGTTGTCCTCATGCAAAAGAAAAATTAGAATACGGAGCAGCCCATTGCCTTCTTCAGTAGAACCATAAGAGACACAACCTTTAAGTACAACATCATTGAGAAACAGACCTTGGCATTATTCAAAGCATTGAAGGACTTTCATTTCTACATTCTCCATTCTCATGTCATTGCATATGTTCCAAAATTTGTTGTCAAATATGTGCTTACACATAATGATCCTAAAGGGCGCCGAGGTAAATGGATCACTACTATGTTGGAATATGACTTGGAGATGAATCACACAAAGTTGATTAAAGGACAAGGCCTGGCGGAGCTTATGGCGGATTCAAATATCCATGACTTGGACATCAATTTTATTGTTGCATTATCTGAAGAACAAGAGGCTGAAACATTACCTGAGGTATCTGAAATTTTCTCCATATCACCTTGGTATGTTGATATAGTTCATTTTTTTCAACACATGAATACTCCCCTCGGCTTTTCAAGTAGTAAGGCTAGATATTTGAAGTTAATAACTCTTAAATACTACATTCTTAATGGTGTCTTGTATTGGAAAGATCCAATGGAGTGTTTCTGAATTGTTTGGTTGAAGGAGAAGTAGAAAAAGCGATGACAAATTTTCATAAAGGTGATTTTGGCAGTCATATTTATTGGAAGACTAAAGCTAACAAGATCTTGAGGGTGGGATTCTATTGGCCAAGTTTATTTTCTGATGTTTATAAAATAGTCATAAGCTGTCATGAATGTCAAATATTTCAGCGAAAGAGGAATCTCTTGCCTTTTCCCTTAAAACCAATTGAATTGCAAGTGCCATTCCAGCAGTGGGGACTTGAATTCATTGGCAAGATCCATCCTCCATCATCGGCTTAGCACGAATGGATACTCACTGCCACAAATTATTTCACCAAATGGATTGAAGCCATCCCCATGAGGTAAGCTCCTGACACTATAATTATTTAGTTTCTTGAGAACAATATTCTGTCTCGTTTTGGTTGTCCACACAAGATCATTACTGATAATGTAGTTGCATTTAATTCTAAGAAAATAATTGACTTTTGTGACAAGTATCAAATTAGGCTTGGTCATTCAAAATCATATTATCCTCAGGGCAACGAGCTTGTTGAATCGTCACATAAATCTTTGGCGAACATAATCAAGAAGGTGATGCAAGAAAACAAGAGGAATTGGCACAAAAATCTCACCAATGCTCTATGGGCGAATAGAGTTAGCATGAAGAGATCAATCAACATGTCACATTTCCATCTCGTGTATGGTGTTGACACAGTGTTCCCTACTTCTCTAGCTATACCGGTGATGAAAATTCTACAATAAATCTACAGTGAACCAAATGACATTCAGCGAATAATTAGCTAAATGTTCCATCTAAATCAGTCAAGGGATGAAGTCTTCAGTCATACTTCAAAGCGCCGTGAGAAAATCAAAAATATTTATGATAGGAAGACCAAAGCTGGTGATTTAAAGCTTGGAGATTTTTTTCTTCGCTGGGATGCCTGGAATGAAGACAAGAGTAAGCACATAAATTTTTATAATCTATGGAAAGGACTTTACAAGATAATTGCATTCAGAGGTAATAAATCATTTCTACTAGAGGATCTTGAAGGGAAAGAAGTGCTCAGAGGACCAATTAATGGTAGGTTCCTCAAACACTATCTTACTTAATCATGGAAGATGAAGTTCAATGTCACTGTACATATCATTTTAATTTTATGTCCAAGAAATAACCAAGTTGATGTAGAAGTTTGAAGCTCAAGAAGAAGGCCATGAAACTTCTACCTTCAACTCATGCTTTCTTCCAAAAGGTTAAAAAAAAATCAGCCAGTTGTCAAGTCAAAGTCAAGTCAGTTTTTTCTATTCAAAGTCATTTCCAGATTCAGTTCATCATTTCCAGTTCGTCAAAGTTTTTCAAGGTCCGATTTCACTCCATTTCCCAATGGAAAGGATACCTAATCTACGATGTTCTTGCCACCTCCTGAAAGAGCTTCCATCCCCAACTAGGGCCAATATTAGATCAGGTATGTCAGTGATAAAAAATAACTCCTTCATTTTTTTTCCATAAAATCATAGGTCAATTTTTTTAACTTTTTCAAACAAGTTCTTAGAAAATAACTTTGGTCACTGAAGAAGTCTAGGTCAAGTATGTTGCTCTTTAATTTCATTCATCATCACCATCATTATCAAGGCCATATTCATCATAATCAGTTTCAAGGTCACCATCTCCATCATCATCATTTAAGAGGTCTAGGGTTATGTCACTCCACCTCATATAGGTCATTGTCTAGGTTCATCTCTGCCTTTGAAAAATGTTCAAATTGTCACTTAAAACAAGGTAAAAACCCTCCATTCTACTCATAAAACCCTAAGGAATGAGCTAACATTTTTAGGAGATGAAATAAAGACCACCTATCTTGTTTCATATGGCTCAAGTGTTTAAAAAATCTCAAGCAACTCAATTATGTTAAAAGAGAAATTCAGTCTTACTGTCTCATTAAAAGGAGCAGTCTTACTGTCTCATTAAAAGGAGAAGTTTTGTCTCACTTTCTCACTAAAAAGTCCATAAAGTCACTTCAAGTGTCAAAGAGTTTAAATAGGTCCATTCTATCCTATTATTTCATTTGATGGAGCCAAGGGTCATTTCCAAATGCAAAAAAGTTCAAAAAGTTTATTTTCAAGTGTCAAAGGTGAAATTTCATCTCAAGTTTATAAAGCGGTAAAAACATAAATATTTTCCACTCATTGTTACCCTTTAATGTGTGTGAGAATACCTCTCTACTTCACTTTCCCTCCATGGTGTTATAAACTCCAAAGTCCAATGCTCAAATTCCATTAAAAATCCACTTGCCCTTGTTACGCTTTTGAACCCTGTTGTTATGCTTATGGTAAGAAGTGTTATGTTTCTGCGCACTCTTGTTATGCTATTGGAAGCACTGCATAATATTTTTTTTTCTTTTGGAGCATTGCGCAGGTGCTGCGCAAGAGTGTTGTTACGCTTTTACCCTCGGTGGTTATGCTTTTGTTCAATAGTTGTTACGCTCCTGTAGGTAGGTGTTATGCTTCTGTAGAAGAATCAGTTTGTGGTTTTTGGCTTGAAAAAATTCCATATAAATTCAAATTTTCCTCAATTACTTTATCCAGTCTTCATAAAAGGTAAGTATTCATTCCTCATGCCATTTTTGGTCAAATTCATTGGGTTTTAAACCTTTTCATTTTCATCATGTTTTCTCCATATTTTCACTATCCATGTATATATAAAAAAATTAATTTGACAAACCCTAACCTACCCCACTGACCTAAACCCTAACCTCATCATCTAAACCCTAACCTACAAATTTCATACACCCTATCCCGACACTCATATCATCTACACCACTCCCAACATATCAAATACAAGAAAACCCTAATTTCTAGCTATTTCACAGTGAAAAACCTTGGGAATTTACTGTGTTTGCTAGAATTTTCCACACAATACTCATCCATTTGTCCTCATTCCACTTTCAATGTGGAGCTAGGATCACACTCTATGCACTGAGTTTTTCTTAGAATTTTTTCTTAGCTCCATGACCCTCTTTTCATCCTATAAACTTACCCTATCACTATAGTAGCTATTTTCACAATCAAAATTAGGAATTTCCTATGTTTTTATAATTTTACTGCCTTCCTAGCACTCTTTTTCCCTCATTCCACCCACAAATTGAAGCTAACACACAACACAACCTACTCATTTTTTTCTAGAATTTCTCTCAACTTCATGACCCTTCATTTCATCCTTCAAACTCACACTTTACTCCACTCTGTTTTTCCATATTTCCATACATTCATTCATCTCATTAACACCCTAGGGTTTTCATAATTCTAGTGACAAATATAATGGATAGTGACAATAAGAGCTTCAAGGGAGGGTGCCACCTTAGGCTAAAACCATTCACAATGCATGTAATTAATGCTCTGCCATTGGCGAGAAGGTGCTTTGAGAGAGCTCAGTGTTTGAGATTTTGTGAAAGACTTATGGAAGAGGGGTATCATCTTCAGTTGACTAGAATATTTGCAACAAGATACAACATTGGAAAGTTCACTATTGCTGGTATTGAGATAAGCCTGTCATCAAACCTAATTTCTTCAGCAATAGGTATCCCTTCTCATGGAGAGCAGTGGTTCAAAGGCATGGAGTTAGATATTGAAAACTACAAGCAATTTCTCAAGCCTCATGCTAGAGAGGAGCCAGAATACCTATTTCCTTTCAGACACCTCAGAAACAAGTATGCTCCTTTGATGATGTTCATAATGAAGTACTTAACTTGTGAAGGAATATTCTCCAAGTTGTATAGGTATCACATCAGGATTTTGATGCATTTCACCTATGTCAAAACACTTGATTTGTCATATTATTTGTAAAAGAGTTTGATTAAGATGACTTAGAAGGTTCATAGTAGAAGAGAATATCATCACACTAGTATTTTTCATTATGGCCTAATCAAGCTCATTGTGTTGCATCACTTGTCCTCCATCAACATAACTTGGGAAAATTTCTTGGAGAGATTGTCAACATCCCCTATTATTAGCCCTTCTATTTTTCCAAGTACATCATCAGCACAACCAATGGAGGTTGGATCTTATAGCATGCCTACTTAGCCTTTAGATGCTCCTAGGGTTGTGTAATTTACTCACACATATTAGAAGGGGAAGAGACAATTAATTGCGCTTATGTCTACCATAAGTGTTCTTACACTTCACACCATTGTTGAACAATGTGAGATAGAGGAGTGGCCTCTTTTCCATCAGCATAATGAATTAGTGCCATAGGAGGCTGAGGTATCAAAGCAGGTGGAGGTCAGATCAGTTGAAGAGATCATCAAAGAGAAATATAAAGAAATAGCATAATTGAAAGTGGTCTTCTCCATTGCCAAATCTCAAATTACTTTCCTTCAGCAAGAAAATTTTCAATTGAAAGTGAATCAGCTCCTACAAAGCAAACCCAAGTTATAAATAGAGGAAAATAGAGGTAAAGGTAAGGAGGTTATTGTTATTGATCAAATTCAGGACATGGAGGCTGAAACACAAACAAGAAGACCAAAAACAAGAGGCCTCAAAAGGGCATTGGAGCGAGAAATAAAGTCAACTCATCCACTTGAAGAGTTTACCTTTAATGAGCTTATTGTCATGGATATTAATGAAGACAGAGAGATTTGGTTGTCAAGAGTGAATGAGAATTTGGAAAATTTCTTGAAGAGGGCTAAGAGGGACAATAAGCTGAAAATGCACATGGAAAACCACTATCGCACCAAGAACACCATTTCACAAATGAGGCTTAAACAAGTGAAGAAAAGGCTTAAAGAGGCACAAATGAAGCTTAAAGAGAAGGATAGCTTGGACTTATTGGCTGAATCTTCTTGAGCTATTTATCCCATCTCTCACAGATGTCATAGAACCAATTTTGAGAAGTTTTGATCAATTTTGGTATTTTATCTAATTTTTGCAAAATTCTAGAAATTCCTCATTGCAGAAGGGTAACGAACTTTTGTTACTATTATTTTGGGGGCATACAAATGATGATTTATTTACATGTATGGATTTATTTTGATAGGTGCATCACAGATCAGGAACCCCCATGGCATGACAAGGTGTAATTTTGGAGAAAAAGCTCAAAAACCACTCATTTTTCATGTTTTTGCCACCTTTTTTGACCCTTTGTTACGCTTTTGGAGTAACTTTAGGAGAATGGCTTTTTGAAGGGCTTCCCATGGTCCATTTTGAAAAATTAAAGATGTTCTAGAAACTAGACACACAGGGATAGTTGAATGTTCTTTCATAATTTGATTTGGACTCTTAAAAGTGCCTCAAAAGTGCCTCTAAATTTTTTGTTATGCTATTGCAAATTTTTGTTACCCTTCTCTCAAGAATGTCACAAATCAACATTGGATTTGATGCAAGGGCATTAGACACTAGCTAGAAATGTAGGAGGTTTTGTCCACATGTTGTGGCTAGGAGGGTTCGAAATCATTTGAATTGTAACAGCTAGGTGTCAATACCTCAGATGACTGTATCATTTAGATTAGTCAGAGTTTGTAGAAGTCGAATAGTTTAGTTCAGTCCATATGTCATATTTCAGTTAGTTGAATAATTGTAATTAGGCTTCTAATTTCTAAATGGTCCTCACAGAGGAACCGAAGAGACACATTGTAATGTATATAAATTGTATCCCTCAGATGTATTGAAGGAGAAGAGAAGGAGAGAGAGATTTCTGCAATAAAACCCGTGTGTTAACAATGGCTTCCAGTTAAATAATTTCAGTGCTCATTGGCCATAGAATTGTCTCAAATCCTTATTTGTGAATAAATTGTTTAATTGTGAGGCGATTGAACTCTGTGCATATATAATTACTGATTTGAAATATTGTATAGATTCCGCCTCCCTCTGTCTATTTTTTCTCTCAAAATTATCCGAACAAGCTCTGTCGAATTTAGTCTCAACTGCAAACGAAGTCTGTTCATGATCGTGGTTGGTTAACGCTATTCTAATTGTAGTAAAATTCCGCCGTAAGAGAGATAGACTATTTTTTGCCAATTGAGTCCTGAACCCAGGCTAGACCCGAGTTAGCAAATACCGGGGATAGCGTACCCCGAATTAACTTTGGTTAGTCACTATTCCAAACCTAGAAGTGGATTTGCGAAACCCACCTGCCCATATCGCACCACTTTTGTGGAGCAAGCGGTATTCTCCAATTGCGAGTGATTCCATAGATTATTCGACACGTGGCGTTGGGCGAAGTTCCAAAACCGCTATCATTGCGCGCCATCGCATGTTAACATTCGACCAAGGAGGTCGCGTGATATTATTGAGCGTCATCGATCTAGAGGGGAGCCATCGGACGGTGGTCATACGAGGAAGATGTGCGAAGGATAACCAAGGTACGACACGTGAATTTGATTGGACCATTGATTATAGATGTGGGGCCCAGAGCCAAAAGGTTATTACAAAGCTATTTGTTTAAAAAGTGTTGGTTATTAATATAAGTTCCGACGGGTGACCACCTTAGTATAAGGTTTGGCAGAGAATATAAAATTCGAGGATATAATAAAATTCAAGGGTTGTTGATAATTTTATTTATCAAATTCCACAAATTTGATAAATAAAATTCCGAGGAAGAGAAAGAAGGCCACGTGGAGGTAAATTAAAAGGTAAATTCTTGCCTAGTGATTATCAGCTGACATTGTATAGGTAAATGCAGAACCTGAGACAGAGGTTGCTGACAGTAAAGGAATACACAGAGGAATTCTACATAGTGAGCATAAGAGCTAGGCAATTCCAAGACACACCAGAGAAGACTGCCAGATATGTGAATGGTATCAAGCTGGAGATCCAAGATGAGATTGGTCTCCTGTCTCCTAAGATAGTGGAAGAGGCCTACCAGATGGCCTTGAAAGCAGAGGAGAAACTCCTGAGGAAACAGTCTGCCAAGAAGAGAGGTAATTTCCGTGGAAAGGGAAGTCAGGGTGGTAGAGGAAAGCCTACTACACCCAGGGATGGAGCTAACATTATCTCACCTCAGAATGCATCTATAGAGGATGATGCAAGGGGTAGAAGGGGTTCTTACAGAGGAAAAGGAAGAGGAGGCAGAGACAGAGGAAGAGGTAGAGAGTTGAGGTGCTATAGGTGTCAGCAAGTGGGACATAATCACTATGAGTGTCCAGAGAATGTGGGTGCTGGTCCAAGAAATGCATTTGTTGCCCAGGCTGGAGAAGAGGCAAAAATTGAAGAATAAATTCTACCAGAGAGGGGAGAGTCCTTGGTGGTTAACAAGGTCCTATTGAAGCAAACCAAAGAGGTCACTGAGCCTACACAAAGGAAGAATTTGTTTAGGAGCTTATGCAAATTCCAAGGGAAATGCTGCCAGCTAGTCATTGATAGTGGCAGCACAGACAATCTGGTTTCCACTGAGGTAATAGAGAAGTTGAAGTTGAAGACAAGGGAGCATCCAACTCCCTACAGGGTGTCCTAGCTGCATAAAGGGCACCAGCTGGTTGTGAAAGAAAGGCGTGAGATAGAGTTGCAAATGGGCAAATACAAAGATAAGATCCTGTGTGATGTAATGCCCATGGATGTGTGTCATATACTGTTGGGTAGACCTTGGTAGTTTTACAAAGCAGCAGTGCATGATGGCAAGAAGAACACTTACAAGTTCTTCAAAGATGAGGTACATCATACATTGATACCCATGGAAGAAGGAGAGCCATCCAGCAGAGTGATTGATCCAAAGACCTTGTTGCTGAGCGGGAAGGAATATCTGCAGCAGATAGAAGAAGAAGAGGTAAGCTTTGCTTTATTTTGCAAACCCAAGGTAGTTCTTACTTCTACAAAGATTTCTGATTTTCCAGTAGAAATCCAAGAGATGTTAGACAATTATTGTGACATTATTGTGGATGATTTACCTGATGAGCTACCACCTATGAGAAATATTAGCCATCAGATAGATTTTATCCCTAGTTCAAATATGCCAAATAAGGCAGCCTACAGAATGAATCCCATAGAAAATGAGGAAATCAAGAGACAAGTACAGGAATTGGTGGACAAGAGGCTGATCAGAGAAAGTCTGAGTCCATGTGCAGTACCAGCAGTATTGAGTCCAAAGAAAGATGGAGGTTGGAGAATGTGTACTGATTCCAGAGCAATCAATAAGATCACAATCAGGTATAGATTCCCTTTGCCTAGAGTTGAGGATTTGATGGACTGTTTGAGTGGTGCTAAATATTTTTCAAAGATAGATTTGAAAAGTGGATATCATCAAATCAGAATAAGAGAGGGTGATGAGTGGAAAACTTCCTTTAAAACGAATGAAGGACTATATGAATGGATGGTAATGCCTTTTGGGTTGTCAAATGAACCTAGAACTTTCATGAGACTTATGAATGAAGTACTGAAGGAATTCATTGGTAAATTTGTGATAGTATATTTGGATGATATATTAGTTTTCAGCAGAACTAAAGAAGAACATTTAAGGCATCTTAATCATGTCTTGAAAAAGCTGCACCAAGAGAAACTGCTGATAAATTTAAAGAAATGCTCATTCATGAAAGAAGAGTTGGTGTATTTGGGATTTGTTGTTTCTGCAGAAGGATTGAAGATGGACCCATAAAAGTTTAAAGAAATTATGGAGTGGCCTTCACCCAAGAATGTTTTTGAGGTAAGAAGTTTCCATGGACTTGCTATTTTTTACAGAAAGTTTATAAGAAACTTCAGTAAGATTAATGCACCCATAATTGAGACAATAAAGAAGATCAAATAGCCATTTAAGTGGCATTAGACACTAGCCAGCAATGTAGGAGGTTTTTTCCACATGTTGTGGCTAGGAGGGTTCGAAATCATCTGAATTGTAACAGCTAGGTGTCAATACCTCAGCTGACTATATCATTTAGATTAGTCAGATTTTGTAGAAGTCGAATAGTTCAGTTCAGTCCATCTGTCATATTTTAGTTAGTTGAATAATTGTAATTAGGCTTTTGATTTCTAAACGGTCCGCACAGAGGAACCAAAGAGACAAATTGTAATGTATATAAATTGTATCCCTTGGATGTATTGAAGGAGAAGAGAAGGAGAGAGAGATTTCTGCAATAAAACCTGTGTGTTAACAATGGCTTCCAGTTAAATAATTTCAATGCTCATTGGCCATAGAATTGTCTCGAATCCTTATTTTTGAAGAAATTGTTTAATTGTAAGGCGATTGAACTCTGTGCATATATAATTATTGAGTTGAACTATTGTATAGATTCTGCCTCCCTCTGTCTGTTGTTCCTCTCAAAATTATCCAAACAAGCTCTATCGAATTTAGTCTCAACCTTAGACGAGGTCTATGCATGAATGTTGTCGGTTAACGCTATTCTAATTGTAGTAAAATTCCGCCGTAAGAGAGATAGACTGTTTGTTGCCAATTAATTCCTGAACCCAGGCTAGACCCGAGTTAGCGAATACCGGGGATAGCGTACCCCGAATTAACTTTGGTTAGTCACTATTCCAAACCCGGAAGTGGATTTGCAAAACCCGCCTGCCCATATCGCACCGCTTTTGTGGAGCAAGCGGTATTCTCCAATTGCGAGCGATTCCATAGAGTATTCGACACGTGGCATTGGGAGAAGTTCCAAAACCGCTATCATTGCGTGCCATCACATGTTAACATTCGACCAAGGAGGCCATGTGATATTATTGAGCGCTGCCAATCTGGAGGGGAGCCATCGGACGGTGGTCGTACAAGGAAGATGCGCGAAGGATAACCAAGGTACAATGCGTGAATTTGATTGGACCATTGATTATAGATGTGGGGCCCGGAGCCAAAAGGTTATTCCAAAGCCATTTGTTTAAAAAGCGTTGGTTATTAATATAAGTTCTGACGGGTGACCACCTTAGTATAAGGTCTGGCGGAGAATATAAAATTCGGGGATATAATAAAATTCAAGGGTTGTTGATAATGTTATTTATCAAATTCCATGAATTTGATAAATAAAATTCCGAGGAAGAGAAAGAAGGCCATGTGGAGGTAAACTAAGTTAATGATCTGGAAATGCTGACAGAGAGACTAAAGTAGACCAGCTCTCCTTAGTGGCGACTTTCAGTTTTGTTGCCGTCAGGATTCCTCAGGAAACTTGTCAAGCTCAGAAATTGTCACAAATTCGAGGCATTGTTGTCCTATGAGTTGGAATTAGAGTTATTGGTTTTTTTTTTTTCTTAATATCATGAAGGAATCTATAATTAATGTAAGGGACAAACACTCCTAGTTCATAGCTAAAATTCAAGGAATGGTTTCTAACCTCCCTAGAAACTAGGAAATGGCTCATATTTTGTATTTATGATCCATTTTGGATGGTATTTCGACCTGATGAGGTTTCATAGTCCATATTTTCTATAAGTATACTCTCTTTAGTATTTTTTGGGGTTGGATAGTCTCATATTGCAGTGGAGCTCTTGTAATCAACAGTTTGGAATGAAATCAGAGACAAATTTGCAGGAATTGTGTTGAGATACTTGTGGTATGATTTGGAGAATATGTTTTTCTTATGTATATTTATCATTTCATGCTTAATATCATGTCTTATTCTTCATATATGTTTATCATGTAAGTTTATGAGCAGAAATCATTTTTATGCATGCTCCGTTTTAGATAAGGTTTACAATACTATGTTTATTTTCTTCTAAACTGAATGAATTCACTTAAGTGCTCATTAAAAATATCTTCCATTTCATCCTATAATCAATGACTTATTAAAATGATTTCAAACTACCTATCTTGCCTCACATATTATCTATATATTCACCTTGGATTTCAATCCTAAAAACCTTATACACAGTTTGTTGACTGAATTTTCTATCCAGTACTCAAAACATCAAAAAAAATCTATTATTGAGCTTACATACCTAGCCTAAGATCATTAGATACTCAGTCATTCCTTTGACTGTAAAAGTGACAACGAGAGAGCCCTTTATGGTCTTGGTAGGCTAGCTACCTGACCTAAAGTTTGGTTTGTGGTTACCTTTCTCCAATCCTATTGTTGGCCTTGGGAAGTAGGGGGGGGTGATAACAGTCCCAAGACCAGAGGGGAAGTCAGTTGTAGGATCTAGGTGGAGCTACAAGGTGAAGCAGGCAATATATGGGAGTGTGGAGAAACACAATGCCAAATTTGTGACCATAGGATTCTATCATGTGGAGGGGATTGATTACGAGGAGATATTTTCTCCAGTTGCAAGGTACTCGTCAATAAGATCCATCCTTTCACTTTCAATGGAAATGGGATGGAAGATACATCAAATGGATGTAAAGACAACCTTCCTCAAGGATTTGATTGAGGAAGAGGTGTACATTGAGCAGCCGAAAGGTTTTGAGACCTTATGGAGAGAGTCACATGTGTGCTGACTCAAGACAGCATTGTATTGAGTAAAAAAATCACCTCATGCTTGGTACACCAAGATCGACAACTACTTCACCAGATTGGACTTCACTAAAAGTGAAGCAGATGAGTAGCTCATCAAGTCTTGCAAAGAGGATTTTGCAAGAGAGTTTGAGATTAAGGATATGGGGCTATTTCATTATTTCCTTATATTGTAAATTTGGCAAAGAGATGGGGAACTATTTATATCTTAGGGAAATTATGTCATCAAGATTCTGAAGAAGTTTCACATGGAGAGAAGAAAACCCATAGAGATTCCTATAGCATGTAATTGGAGGAAGTAGGATGCTACTTCAGGCGAAGTGGTATAAGATACAATCTATAGGCAACTTTTGGTTTCACTAATGTACTTGGTGACCACATGAACATGTTGAGATTGCAACAAGATGAGGAGCTTAGTGGAAAGGAGTCGCCTTCACTAAGTGGGCCTGCAGGGTAATTTTGGCGCAAAGTCTATTTTTAGACTATGTCTATTTTTAGACATATGGATCATGTTCTATGAGTTGTAGGATGCTATTTTTGGATTTTTGGTCAAGTCGGAAAATATAGATGGACTTCTATTTTTAGACATACTGGGCAGAATCTATTTTTAGATTGTCAGTGTAAAAATAGATATGTCGAATATTATTAGCTCTTAATAATATTTGGACTCTAAACATTATATTATCCTCTTGGAGCACTTCAGTTTGATGCCTGGATGTGGCACATGCAGCTGACAGAAGGAATTACGCTATTCCTAGGGTTTAGTGGAGCTATTGCATGGTTGAATTTAGTTAGAACTCATGTGACAGAGTTTGGTGGAGTTGATGAGACATTTAATGGAGTTGTGTTCAGTTTAACTTAGTTGAGCTAGTTGTATCTAGTCTAATTGATTGATAAAATTAGTGAGAGTGGTGTGAATTAATTATTAATTAATTCACTAATTATTAACTCATAAATCAACTAAATAATACATTAGTTAACTTCAGTGCATGGACATTTTCAGTGGAGACCAGTGAAGAGGTAGGTGAAAGAGCAGTGTGACTATCAGTTGTGACTATACTGGTGCATGAGATTTGCACACACATTGATTGAGAAGCCAATGAGGATTGCACAGTACATACTGGTGGGATTTGAACCTTGATCTCATGATTATCCATATTGGATTGCGCAGTAGAGGCTGGCTAACAGGTGGAGCAGATTGGAGCATGTGTTTTGTATGATATGAGATTGTGTAGTGTGTAACAATTGGAGATTGTACTGAGAGCTTGTGAGGAGTTTGTAAAATGATTGTTACATGATCTCTATCATTATAATATATAGATATTTGGGGGTTTTTAGCTTTAAGCTTTCCCATAAATACTATGTTTATATGTGTGATTGTTTATGGTTTTAATGTGCGCATGTGATTGTTTATATTTCTGCAATTAATGATCAATAGTAGAAGAGGTTATATATTATGCATGAAGCTCAAATAGTGTGTGATCAGGATAATCTTGGTGAATAATTTAATAGTTATTCAAATTTATACATGGTATCAGAGCAGTATTGATCATCGGAGCAATTGCAGAACATTGAAGCGATTGAGTTTTGTGCTGGTGGAATTCGAATTTGCAGCAGTGTTTTCTTGGTGTCGAAGTTGAGATGTCTTTCAACGGATTGCGATTGGAGTATGCCCTTGGGCGGCCCTAGAGATATATATTGCATGGAGCAGCCAGGGATGGAATCGGTGTTAGATGACAAGTGGGTTGAAGGGAGTTCATAGAGGTTTGAAGTCCCAAGCCTACTTCTAGCCGTCTGTGTTGTAATTGAGGCTTGGAAAAGAATACGGCAAATTAGATGATTAGTGAAGTGAAGGTCATAGTGTCCGACGCAAGAGAGGGACCTTCTCCATTCTTGATGTGGAAAGCAGCAAGCCAGTTATTCAAACAGAGCGACAGGAAGTTGGCACTCAAGGATAAACTCAGAAACATAAAGATGGAGAAAGGCAGTATGCCCAAGTACCTCACGAAGTTCATTCAATGCATGGATGAGCTGGGAAGTGTGGGGGTGACTGTAGATGATGAGGACTTGGTGAGCTTGGCTCTCCTTGGGCTTTCGAAGAGTTGGCATTCCTAGCAGGACTCTGTCAATGGTCGGGAGAAATTTCCAGGATGGGAGCGACTTTGGTCGGATCTTGTGCAAGAGGAGATAAGGCGGAGTACCAGGGACGGATCATCATCAAAGAAATCTGATGAAGAGAATTGCGCTTTGGCTGCCAGAACAAAGAAGGGGAAGAGCAAGATCACAACCTTTCTCCCCAAGAAAAAGCAGACCCTATTACTAAGAATCTCTACCCCTTTCCACAAAGAATAAATATATCACAGAAATATGTATCAGATCTTCTCTCCTTCATACCTTTGGTCTAACACATATACACTTCAGAACTTTGCTCAAATATATATTTCAGATATCTTCTCAAATATATACTTTTGTGGTAGTCCCTTCTGAATTTTCTCTACACTACCTTGACCAAGTTCCTTAGCTTGTATTCAGTTTCTCTCTTATACTCATATTTGTTTACTCATCTCAGACCTCGTTAATCCTCCTAGAATATGCCTCACACTCCACAATTTTGTATATATATTTTTTCTTAACGAGGTCCTTTTTCTAAATTCTTCATATATCACTCTCCTTTATTTTTGGGCCTTAGACTATCTTACCTCAAATATGCCTCAGTTCCTTGTTTATTCACCGAGTCGCTATGTTACTTCCTCCCACCGAACTTATCTCTCGAATGTAGGAGGTATAACTATTTTATTTATAATAGTCCCTGTCACATTACTTGTTTATCATAAATATTGTAAAATTAACTAAATAAAATAGACTGAGTTTGGGGACACAAATTCCAGAATGGAGGAAGGGGAAAATTTCTTAGTATGTTGACTTGTTTGGTGGCAGCCATGACGACCAACAAGTGTGCACAGAGGAAAAGTGGAAAGAAAGTAGAAAATAACATATATACATACATATATACACACAATATATATTAGTAGTACATGCTTCTTTATTATTGCATTGGGCCACATAGAAGAGAACTAGCTCGTACTTGAGCGCATGCATGTTTCCTGGCCACATCAAAAGATAATATAATAATAAAATTTGGGAGCATAGGGTAGTTGGCATACTCCCATAGGTTGGAGAGACCTTTTTCTTGATGGGAAAATGTTCAAGGAATCACGATGCAGGGATGGAAAAATAATATGGGAGGATGAAGCCTTCTTGGCAGTCTGTGAGGGGTGTGGGAACAAACCGAGTGGGCCTTCATCGGTTAGGTGCATGTGTTGGACTTTTTTTTCAAGGGAGAATGGACAACAAGGAGGGGGGGTATTTGGTCTAGTGGTATGAAGAGTAGGGGAAGGCGACCTTCATCATAGCTAACCTAGTGCCATGGCATGTGGCTTGGAGCATTCCCTTTTCCCCCACTCTGTTCCATCATCATTTCACATGACACCTGCCATTTGATGGATGTACCATGGACCTGTTACCCACTTAGAGGTTGAAACCACCTAATAAGGTCCTTTATTAACCTCTCTTGTTGAGCTTGGTAGCACTTGTTCATTTTAAAGCCTATTTGGTAGGGAATTCCACTATGAAGTGTCCACTTTCTCCCATGGTTAGTAAGCGTATTTACTTAATTACACTAATGGATTGTTGTACTGGAAGGTAAGGAGGACACATTGGATCTTATACATGATTTCCATGTGAAATTTTTTGAATACAAACCAACATAAATCCTACTGCAGTTAACTGATTTGCATTTCCTACTTGTGTTCCTCATTTAACAAGTTATTTACAGAATTATTCAGTAAATATTAATGAAAATAATCTGCAACCTACACCAATATATAGATCAAGTACTGAAAAATAAGATGAGACAATCACACAAAGGACACACTTATTTTTGGATTAAACGTCCCCTCAAAAACCCAATGAGGGAAAATCGGTGCAACAGATCTGAGGGTTTTTATTATTAAGCAGTAGTTTTTTTAGTACAAACTTTGGATGCCTTGTTGGCTATCCAGTATAGAGAATTCATGGTAGACAGATAAAATAGTGAGTTTTACCTCACACTGCGAGTCTCGGTTAATCCAGATCCGAACTGGCGAAAGCCCAGCTCCCTTTATATTTCCTCTGCGCAGTAGATGCGTAGGATTGTGTGGGGATGGCTAAGGAATGTGTCACCTCTTCTCTGAATCAATCTACCTCTCGAAAAATTGAGTTTCAGCCCTCCCGGCTTAGAAACCTCGATCTCCAGCAAAACTCAGACTGTCCCTTTGAAACATTGCGCGGCCCCTGCGTGAGCCCTGCATGGGCATGCATCACCCCTTCTGGGGATTGCGTCAGCTCTCCTGGTGGTTGTGCTGCTTCCACTATCATCTTTGTTGCCTCTCTGCTTATGCCCCTCACTGCAACTAAATCACTTAGATATTATCTTCATCTAAGCACTGCTCCGTCAAAATAATTCTATCTCCAAATTCATTCACTGTGTGTGTTCTTCAATTGACCCTCAAGTCTTCCTTTATAATTTTGTTGTTGATAAATCAACGGTTGTGATCTAATCCTTAACAACGGCTAAGATTAAAATAGACTTTATCCTTGTCACTTATAATATTCTCACCCACAATTATATTAATTCACTTTAATTATTTTAATTTCCTAATTTTTTACTTAGGATCCATTAAAAATAATTAATTATTTGAATAACATTCATTCCGGGCGGAATTTCTCCAAATGATTTATGGGTCTTGGAGATCTCATGTGTTCCAGCCCCTCCACAAATGTTTGGATCTACAGTATATATGATGCTACCCAAAAATCAACACTCCCTCTTAGCGAGGAATGTTCTTTAGCAATACTTCTCACTAGAGGCATCACCTTGATCCATGACATCGACCCTCTGCACTGCCAATGCTCGGTCTGTTGCCCCTCATCCACTGTGCTCTTGCAATCTGTATTGTTTCCCATGACTCTCCCACTGTCACTAATGCATCTGTACTGCAACTCCCTCTCAATATTCTGCATCATTCTGCCCATAGCACTGACACTACTAACTACCGCACTGCAACTTATTTTTTGAGATTTAAGCAACTAAAAGACATCCCAAATACTAACATACTGGTGATTTTGGACGTACCTCAACGTTGAAGCTTCCTTTTCTACTAATCTGTGCTAACCCTCTGATGTTACTACATTGTTACTTCTTTGCACTCTGTTGCACCACTGTGCACTACGTTGTTGATGATACTTCTGCTTTGAGCTGCTTCATACTTTGGCACTCTAGCTCTGCCACTACCGCTTCATCATCCTTCGCACCAACTGAATCTCCTCATTCATCTATTGTCATTAAGGGATCCTATATTCATATGTGATCCATGAGTTTTGGCACCTCAAAGATCCTACCCCTTAGGTTTCTGTAGCTCCAACTATAGCTCCATATCACCCACTTGTTAGGTGGATGAGCACTCATGGCGCTTCCATCATCATCCTCCTAATCAACCTGAGCTGGAGCAGCCTTCGAGTCAGACTTCTCTTCTTTTCCCTTCTTCTTCAGAGAGCACTGTGTGGAAAAATGTCCGATTTTTCCACATTTGAAGCATCTGACCTTCGAGAGGTCCTTTTCCCTCCTTCTTTGTTTCCCTTGTTGTCCCTTTGATGCGAGATACACGTCTTCTTCTTCCTCCTTCTTGAATTTGATCCCCTTACCGTTGCTTCTTGCCATGGTCCATCATCTGAGCTCTTCTTGTCTAAGAGCTGCCCATATTTCCTCCCAAATAGGAAGAGTAGCCCTGCCCAAAATTCTTTGGACAAAGGTTTCCCAGTCTTCAGTGACTGCATTCAGGGCAGTCCTAACCATAAATCCAACATCTGGTGTAGCCCCTACAAAAGCTAGTTGATCTTGGATCCCTTGCAATCTAATAAGGAAGGGATCGATCTCTTATCCATTCTACATATGAAACAATCTCAGCTGGTTCTCAAGTAACATCTTTCGTTGGACGAAAGATCCATCGTACAAAGTGGTCAAGGCCACCCACATTTCCTTTTTTGTGTTCTTCTCAACAATGTGTGGGATGACATGATCCTTGACTCCATCCATGATCATGTGCTTCGCTTTTTCTTGAGCCTCCTCGTACTTATTGAGAGTATAAACATCTACTGAAATAGCAATCATGTTCAACCATTATCCATGATGCGATGTTCATCAAAAACTGCGAAGATCGTGGCCTTCCAAATGACAAAGTTGGATGCTCCATCGAACTTGTCCTAATTTCTCACTCCACTTGCAGCCATCTATACTCAACTAAATGTCGAACAAGCTCCTTTCTTCCTCTTTCATTGCAGCCCCATCAAAAATTTGATCTATATTTATTTGGTGCTAAAAATCCTATAAGGAATAATCTCCCTCTGAATCTCAATTTCCTTCATGGAAATCCTTCTGCCAACAAATGTCGAACCACTCCTCTCTTATATCTCTTTTCTACTAATCAAAACTCAATCTAGACCTCTCGGAAATAAATCTTCTAAGGAACTAATTCCCTATACTTTGTTCTCTACCAACAGAATCAATATCCCACCAGAAAATTCAGTTAAAAATCTGCACTGCACCGCCATCCATGGCAACTGGAAAATTGGTATTAATAGCCTCTGTGCTAGCCCACCAACCATTGCGCTACCTTCTACAACTATAGCGTCACCCTAGCAAGCTGACACAGGCTCTGTGTGAGCCTTCCCTAGTGACTGTTTCACCCTTCCTCTGGTTCTCTGGTTCAGAACTACGCTCTCTCTCGAGACAACTGATTTCCTGCAGCAGATTTCCTTCTGTTCTTTCGTTGATGGATTCAGTTCTCCTTGATCTGAAATTGCTCTGATACCATGTGAAAATTCCTAGATCTAAACAGATCTAATGAATCCTACTGCAACCATCTAAATTACTTCATCTATTATGTAATTTACTTTACACAATTCTTTTTTAATACATTCATGAAATACTGAATCAATCACTGAAGCAGTCTACACTACAATAATTATGGTTTTTGAAACAAGGAAAATGAACAAGGAAATCATTCACGCATATGACACCTTTATTTTGGACTAAGTCCCCGAAAAACCCAATGCGGGAAAACCGGTGCAACAGATCTGAGGGTTTTATTATTAAGTAGTAGCAATGTCTGAATACATCTTTGAATACCCCTAGGGTGATTCAATTATAGAAAAAAAATACTGGTAGAAATATTTGTGAGGATTTACCTCACTCAATCACTGAGTTTCCCTCTAATCCGGATGAAGAAAAACTTTCCCTGGGGAGGCTTTTCACAGTCTTAGCACTGCAGCTTGCGGCCTCTTCGTCACCCCCTTCTAGGCTCAGCGTTCAGCCCCATCCAAGTCGTTTTCCCTCCTTGGACCCTGAGGAACAGCCTCCCAGTGCCATTTTCCAGGTCCTGGCCTTCGAAACTGATCCACCAAGAAAATTCTGCAAACCCTTCCTCTTTCTCTGTGTGAGCCACACTGCATCATCCCTCTTCATTCAACACTTGATTTAACTAGATATCTTCTACCTCTCTCTGACTGATGTGCCACCAGTTGAGAAAGTCTCTTCCTCTCCAAATTTTATCTCTTCCCCTCACTGCTCAGATCTCTAGCTCTAATTTCTCAGCAAACCACAACTCATCTAAACAAGCTCTGATACCATGTGAAAATCTGGTTGCCCGAATCCTACTGCCGCAACTAATGAGAATTATTATATTTGTTAATTACTTGAACAAATGTATTACTGTGTTCTATGGTATATACTGAAACCCATACACTATAGCCTTCACAAAATTAAATTGCGGAAAATAATTGTGCGGAAACAAGATCTGAGCAAGAGTAAATCATAGACACATGACACTGTTATTTTTGGACCAATGTACTTGGAAAAACCCAATGCGGGAAAATCAGTCCAGCAAGTGAGGGTTTTTTTATTATGTAGCAATTTTATGAGTACAAATCTATGATGGTCGAAACTGAAAAATCATATAGAAAAAAAATGACATATAAAAACTCGTGAGAAGATCTCATTCTGCCACAGGAATCTGACACTAACCTTAGCTTGAGATGAGCTTCTCTGCGTTGCCTCTATGCAGTGACTGCGTCACGCTATGCAGTCTCTGCATCAAAAATGAAGTTTCCCTCTCTCTCTGCATTGGATCTCTCTACTGACTGGAAATGAGGCCCCTCTGGCCTCCAAAAACTCCCTCTAGTTACTGGCACTAAACCTTGACTGTTTCCTCAACAAAAAATTGAGCTCCCTCTTAATCTCTATGCAGTCCCTGCATAACCTCTGCACGGCTGGCTCTGCGCTTCTCTATGTGGATTTTACTGCCTTCTCTTCTTTGCACTCTCTGGATCAGGAAAATCTTCCAACCAAAAATTATCTCTGCCCCTCTCTGCAAAACTATTCTCAATCTATTTTCCAAATGATCCATCAAGTCCTTATAATATTCTCGTTGAGTCTTCAATGACCGAGATTAATTCATTAATCAATAGCTAAGATTAACTTGACTTTATCTCTGACATTTCTAGAAGATTCACACTATATTTTAATTAATATTTATTAATTATTTTAATTTCCTAAGTTTAGACTTAGGGTCCCATTAAAAATAATTAATTATTTCCATAAAACATAATCTTACTGGAATTTTCCAAAATCCTTTCTAGGTTCTTTGGAATACATGTGCCTAAGCCTCCATGCAAAATTTTGAGACTTAGAGCACCTCTTATACTACTAGAAATCAACACTTCCTCTTAGTAAGGAATGTGCTCTAGAAATACATCTAGTTGAAGTACTGCTATGATTCCACAACATCCCATTTGCATTTCTGATGTCTGACACTGTTTCCCACCAAGAATGCTTGCTGCATCCATGTTGTTGCTGACCATGCATGCTACTACCAACTGCTATTGCACTGCAACAAAAAAAACATGCAAAATCTGAACTAAGTGTTCAGTAGGATGCATATCGTACTGAAGATATGATTACTGCTAATATCTGCATTGTCCCTCTGAATTTGTTTCATTGTTGTTAACTCTGCACTGTACCTTCCTGCATTTCTTCCAACTCTGCTCTGTGCTGCTCAGACTCTGACACTCTATAACCACTGCATTGTCACTTTTGCACCAACTAAAGCTTGTCCATCTTGTTACTTCTGATTTGGTCTCTCGTAGCAAGGTGACGATTTGAGAGGTGGACTCATCAAGGATTCTTCCCAATCTATAGTTCTGTTGAACTACAGTTCTAGATCGCCCCAATTCTCCCTGGGAAATATATGGGTAATCATGGTGAATTCGTCCTCCTCCATCTTCGCAGCTGCAGCCTATGGATCATGCTTCTTGTCTTTTTCATTCTTCTCGAGAGGACATTGTGTGGCATAATGCCCCATCTTGCCACACCAAAGGTAGTTGATATTTGAGACGTCCTTATTATGTCTTCGCTGCTCCTACTACCCCTTTCTTGAAAATTATTCCTAACTTCTTGTAAAGATTTTACTATCATTGAACTTTCCATTGAATGAGAAACCTTGCCTCACTTCATAACTTCCTTAGAGATACATCTATATCAAGTGAAGGTTACTGGGACTCCTCCCATTGGTGAAAATCCAAGAACAAAAGGGGACATAGGTTGTGGAAATAGTGGGCCTTTGTCCCATTATTGTCATTTGGTCTAGTAGTAGTCCCATATGTACCCCTCCTAGGACCCCTGCTAGATTGAGTAATAACAAGTCCCTCTGAGACCTTTTGAAGTTATTGATGTGCTAACTTGTTATAAATATCAAAATTAACTCGTCTTCCTAGCTATGAAACATAGCCAATTTGTTAGTCACTGGCTCATTCTATAATTGCTTTGCTCTTTGTGTGCAATTTTAGCACAATATATCATGTTGTGCACAAAATCTCTATAGCCTCCCAACCCTTATCTTCATTTTCAACATCGCATTGTAGTGTGTCTCTGATGAGTCAGATATTAAATAAGTAATGAATCTTTCCAGACCTATTCATTGCTTATGTTTCATTCCTAATCACATTTGTAAATGAAGAATGTGCAGTTTCATTTGATGTATTAATAACAAGCACTACTTATTCAATTGGAATGAACATGGTTCCATCAATGTTATGAAATAATCCATGAGAATTAGCTGTAATTTCTAATTTTTCCATGCTAACAACTGAGTGACTGATAAAATGTATTACTGGTGAGAGTCTTTTTGGAAGCAAGTCCAACTTTAGTCAAGTCTTCCTCATACTCTTTGTTTATGGCAAGTTTAATTTCAAGTTGGTCATCATCAACTGCATTAACTGAAATCATGTTGGAAATTGGATCATATCAATGATCAACATTTTGAACAGGTCTGGTGTGATGTCAAATATATCATCCACATCCAACAAAAACACCAATAACACAGATATGTTGAGAATCCCACTGATATGTTGATCATGCCTCTCAAGATATATGGCCCATACACCCTTTAACCTCAATGACAATTCTTCCAACAACTAGAAGGACACAAGCATGAAATAAAATTGTAGGGTAAAGGAAATCTAGTGCATGGTGGATTTAATTCTAGCAAAAACACAAGCATATTGCAAAGAAAAACAATTCAAGGAAAACAAATTTAATGCATGCTACATCAATGTTGAAGTTGGCCTCCATAGTAATGCTCCTCATTTGAATGGACTTCCCAAAAGATTGCATTTTGTTTAAATAATGGTTCATGCATCTCCAGTAAAAACTAAAAGCTAGATGCCCAAGGTGTTTGTCAGATGTTACCTATGAATGCATAGATAAGATTGGTGTAATTCATATATTCTCATTGTAATATTGAATGCTGAATCTATCCCTTCAATGGTCCGTGAATTGAGTTTTAACTCGTTGAGATATTTGTTTCTACATAATGGAGCTTAGTAGAAGCATAACACTTTCAGTGTTATTATTCATTAAGTTTTGTACCTCTTGAATTGGAATTGGGTTATGTAGCTACATAGCAACTTTGAGTTTTCTTCCAATTCTGGGTACTTGTCTATGATTTCTAGTACACATGCAAGCCTTGAAAGCATGAGAATGTGCAAGAATAAAATCCTAGGATAAATACTCATTTAATTATCAGGACTTCTCTTACGCTGATGTGACAATGTCATAAAGGACATTTGTAGATAGCTTGACACAAAGAAACAAGCAATCAAATTCCCTAGAATGCACTTAAATTTCCATATGCCTAAAAGCAGAGGCAATAGCTAGCTAGAATCCAATCCAGGAAAATGCCCAAATTATCATCCTTTGCTTAGTAGTGCTTATAAGGAAATGGGTTTGGCATGTGTTTAAAGTCTGTACTATAAAAAAAAAAAACACCCAGCAATATGAACAGGCGATAGGATATCAGTTTACCAAGTCAATCTAATAATGTAGCATGTGTGGACTCACCTTGAGATTGTTGCCTTGGGTTTACTAACTATTTGACTTGTCAAGTGAAGTATATTCCCTTGGATTATGTGTAATAAATGGGCCAGGATCTTGAGCACTGAGGAATGAGATGAACTTGCAGTTGATTTTATCTCATCATTGGTGTATTCTAGTTGGGTAAGTGTCAGTTGATGAGGTTGCAAATTTTCACATATTACAAAAAAATATGTCAATATCTGGTGGCGGAGGGAGTAAAATCCATTAGCACCAGAAGACACAGGTACAATAGACAACGAAGATGACTAGTTTTTCTATCTTACTGATGTAGAGACCCAGTTGTTGCCATAGAAGTTAAACAACTAAATTTAGACTCTTGATTATAATGAAACTTTCATCATTATCTTTATAAGGTAGTACCTAATAATCCTTTTCCTTGTTAAGTGAGGAAGCAAGAGAGCTCAAGTCCTTAAGTACCCTGAGAATTCCAGCACTAGAAATTTTACTTGAAAGAAGCATGGTGTTTTCCTCAGCAAAAACACTGGAGTTCACTCACTGCAACCTTGCTCAATCGTTTTATAGAATTTGGAAATTTGGTGATGAAAATATGTCAATGGGGATGTGCCAGTTTCACTAACATAATCAATACATATACAACATGAGAATATACAAGGTCTAACAAACCTTCGCATGCCAGCAAGGATGATAACAATCTAAACTCTGTTCCAGGAACATTGACCAGAATTGTTCATAAAATTCCATGTCTCACCTCAGCACAAGCACAGAACCAAATCATCACTGTGGTGTATGCTTGTGCTGAAGAAGCCACAAATGCACACCAATATGCACACTAATAAATGTCCTTGCTGACAATGTCTTTGTGTCAAGATATATACAAATGTCCTTGCTGACATTATGAAATCAATGTAAGAGAAGCCCTTATAACAAAATGGGTATTTATCCGAAAAGTTTATTCTTGCACATTCTCATGCTTTCAAGGCTTGCATATGTGCCAGAAATCATAGACAATTACCCAGACTTGGAAGAAATCTCAAAGTTGTTATGTAGCTACCTAACACAATTCCAATTCAAGAGGTACATAACTTAATGAATAATAACACTCAAAGTGTTATGATGCTACTGAGAATGCAGGGGTCAGCAAGAAGAATATTAGGTGAGATACAATATGTTGGAGAAAAATAAAGATCATTGACATTACAAAAAAAGTCATAGGATTGTGATCTCTTGATTAGAGACCAATGATGGTTGGAGAACATGCTACATGGTCTTGAACATGACCATCATGATTTCCTAAACCCTAACCCTGATACCTAAAACCCTAAATCATACATCACATATGCATTATCCCCACATTTCTGTTAATTTTGGACAACTAGGTCCAAACTCCATGTTGTGATGCTTAGATGATGATGCCAATTTTTTTATTAGATTTGTCTTTCAGAGAGGTGCAAGATCGATCTAAAGATCATCTTGTTCCGATGAGAAGAACATTTATTTTGAATTAATTCCACTTATGTGCAAGGTTGACTAGAATTGTAACATAGGCTTGAAGCCCCAACAGATGTGTCACACACCGTCACAAATGGATATATATTGGTCAACCTTGGAGGAAATTTTCACCATCACTCATCACAGATTATCTCTCTACATCTGATTGGTTCGATCATCACTTGGAGTATCTTCTTCTCCACACATGGGAAAATTGCAGCAAGGCTATTTCTATTTAACCTAGGGTTTTAGCGCAGATTTGACCAGCATTGACGTTGTTCAACACATGGTCAAATTGACCTTAAACTCTCCCAAAAATATGATTTATGCAGTATGCATTTTTTGGCACAGAAATCGAGGCTGTACATTGAATTTGACTAGGATGCGTTGAATTTTTGCTGTTGCTATTTTACGTTGATCGTTGACTGTACAATGTTGACTTTTGTTGACTTTGGGTTGACTAGTATAGATTTGTATGAGAGGGTTGTGTGACATATTCTGGTTGGCTGCCCGTATAGAGACTTTGCTGGTTGAAGCATCCTATTGACTGCCATAACGCACCACAACACATATATTTTGCTGATCAAGTTAAGTGTATTTTTGGCTTGTCTTCTATCAATCTATTGATATGTTCTATCAAAATTTTACTTTATTGTTTATGTGATTGCTGTTTGATATCAGGTATAAAATTAAAGTTTCATTAAGCATAGAACATCTACAGAAATTTACATGGTGTCAGAGCTAAGGTGAAGACAAAGCCCAAGTTTGTAGCCGAAGAAGAGAATGGGTACCTCAAACTATAATGGCTTCAAAGATGATGACAAATTTACTGGGAAGGAAGACTTCCATGCCTGGAAGATGACTTTGGACTAATGTTGGAAGACCAAGATGTCATGGACTATGTGCAGGGTAAAATCCAAGAGCCTCCATCATCTGCACCTGCTGCCACCAAGACAAAGTATAAGAAGGGGGAAATCAAAGAAAAGCTGATGATCCGGGATTTAATTCATAAGATTATGGTTGCCTACATCTCTAAGATGGGCTCATCCAAAGAGATGTATGACAATTTGGTCAACATGTTTAAGGCCAATAATGCAAATCAAGTCATTTTCTTTAAGAACCAACTGAACAATCTTAAGAAAGGCAGGGATGAATCCGTTAAATCATATTTTCTGAAGCTGATCAAAATCAGAAATAATCTTCTGGCCATTGGGGAGAAAATAACTGATCGAGAAATGGTTCTCACTGCACTTGGAGGTTTCTCCTCCGAATGGCATGTATTCAATACTACCATTCTCAATAAAAATGTGATACCTAATTTTGACGAAGTATTATCGAGATGCGTACAAGAAGAGACAAGAATGAAGGAATATGAAAATGAAGGTAATGTTGCCTTCACTGCTCGTGCTAAGAAGAAGAAATATGGTGGTCCGAGGAACCAAGGAAGAGCAGGGGCCCAAGGAAAGAAAGGAAAATGTTACACATGTCACAAGACCGACCACTATGTTAGAGAATTCCCTTATAAGAAGGATTTTCCTGGGGATGACAAAAACAACAACAACTGGAGGAATGGAAATCAAAGGAATAACAGGTTCAAAGGAAAGAGGAAGGCTCCCTCTGGTCACAATAGAAATGGGAAACCTTTGAAAAGGCTGAGGAATTCCAAGTATGAGGAATCTAATGTTGTTGATGATAAAAGAAATGAATTTATTCTTGTATCTACCCTCTCTGCTGCATCTCCACCCGACACTATGGATGTCTGGTTTATTGAAAGTGGTGCCTCAAGGCACCTCACTCGGTTCAAGGAAGCACTTTCTGATATGGTTGAGAAGGATACTAATCTGAAAATGATCCTTGGAAATAATACCACATATCGTATGAAAGGGACAGGGACTATGACCCTCCACTTATCTCAAGGTCAAGTCCTCCGCTTGCAAGATGTACTATATGTACTTGATTTGAAGAAGAACCTTGTGTCTATTTCGACCATGGAAGACAAAGGTTTCAATGTGGCATTCATCGATGGGAAGGTGTGCATTTGGAAGAAGAGTTTCAAGGAAGCTATCACAATTGGGTTTAGGGTTGATACACTCTACGAGGTTGGAGGAAGTCTATTGGGAGCGATGATGTGTGATACTATCCGATAGACTGAAATTTGGCACCAGAGGTTTGGACACCTTCATTACAAGGCCCTTGCCGAAGCAAGGAAGGTGGTGACAGGGATGCTCGAATTCAAAAATGATCATGAAGGTGTATGTCAGGGTTGTGCCAAAGGAAATCATACAAGGGGACCTTTCCCCTCAAGTTTCACAAAGACATCTGATGTCTTGCAATTGATACATTATGATCTGTCTAGTATGCTACATGTGAAATCCTTGGAAGGATGTTCTTATTATATGACGTTCATATATGACTTCTCTCGCAAAACTTGGATATAATTCTTGAAGAAGAAGGATGAGGCTTTCATGTGGTTTCGTACTTTCAAAGCCATGGTGGAAAATCAAACAGGGAAGAAGATCAAGATATTGAGTACTGATAATGACATTGAATATGAGACGAACGAGTTCAATAACTTTTGCAGAGAATATGGAATCAAGAGGGATACCACAACTTTATATACTCCTGAGAAAAATAGCATTGCTGAAAGAAAGAACATGACCATTTTGGAAGTTGGCTGTGCCATGCTATGTGACCAAGGTCTTCCAAATTTTCTGTGGGGAGAAGTTGTGAACACTACTATATACATACAAAACCGATGCCTGCATTCCACTCTGCACTCCAAAACTCCCGAAGAGGTTTTCTTTGGTAAGAAATCTGACGTCTCACATTTTAGAGCTTTTGGATTTCTTTTTTATTTTCATATACCGAAGGAGAAGAGGAGCAAGATGGATGCTTTTGGGAAGAAGGGAATGTTTGTGGGCTACAACGAAACTTTGAAGGCTTATAGAGTCTATGTGTCTGGTCAAAGAGAGATGGAAATATGCCACAATGTTACATTTGATGGAGATGATTCCCTCAGGAAAGTAATCAATCTTCCGAACTCTGAGGAAGATCATGAAGTAAGGCCTCAAAATCAGGAAGAACCGAAGGATGAGAGGATGCCCGATGTTGAAGGACTGATGGAAAATTTGATCCACCTCCTTCAATGAAGAGAAGACCCTCATGGCTCAGGGACACTCTCGAGGATGCCGAGAGACATATGGCCCCAAGGGGGAAATTCCGTGAAAGCAAGAAGCCAAATAGATACCAAGGGTATCTAGCAACCATGACTACAATCGTACAATGTGAGCCTGGATCTTTTGAAGAAGTTGTAAAGCATCAAGTCTGGAAGGATGCTATGCACGAAGAATATGAGTCCATTATGAATAAATATTTTTGGGATGTGGTTCCAAGACCAGAGGACAAAGAAGTTTTCACTTCGAAATGGCTTTATAAGATCAAGCATGGATCTGATGGTAGTGCTGGAAAATTCAAGGCAAGATTCGTTGCCCGTGGCTTATCTCAAAAGGAAGGCATAGACTATGATGATATATTTGCACCTGTGGCCCGATATACCACCATACGATCTATCATAGCCCTTAATGCTATGCAAGGATGGAATATTCATCAGATGGATGTGAAGACTGCATTTCTGCATGGTGTGATAAATGAAGAGGTGTATGTGTAGCAACATCTGGGGTTCGAAGTCCAGGATTGAGACGCTGATGTTTGCAAGTTGAAGAAAGCCCTCTATGGGTTGAAGCAAGCACCCAGAGGTTGGTACGAGAGGATATATAGCTACTTTATGAAGCTGGGCTTCACTCATAGTAATGCCGATCTGAACCTTTACTTCAAGGTTGATAGAGAAAAGCCTATCATTTTGGTGCTCTATGTGGACGACCTCTTCCTGAAAGGTGCTGACCCTCTCATTCATAAGTGCAAGAGGGAGCTCGATGTTGAGTTTGAGATGAAGGACCTAGGACTGATGCATTACTTCCTAGGCCTGGAGGTCTGGCAGAGACCTAGCGAGATTTTCCTTTCTCAAGTAAAATATATTGTGAAGTTGTTGGAAATATTTGGAATGGTGGACTGTAAGTCCGTGTTAACACCGATGGAGCTCAACTTTAAGAAGTTGAGTGGCAGCGCTACCGGGCTGGTGCTAGCAAATCCTACTGAGTATCTTCAACTCGTAGGGGCCCTCATGTTCTTAGTGAACACCCGTTCAGACGTATGTTTTGAAATGAACACTTTGATTCAACACATGGTTGATCCTCATCACATTCACTGGGTTGGTGCCAAGAATGTTGTGAAACCAACAACAAAAATAGAAGAAAAGAGATATCAATGCCTTAGAAATAAGCCACTTCGAGGGGGAAACCTCTAATACATTATATGAATGAACAATTCTTGTATGATACACATTACAAAACCTCCTTTCTATATATAGGACTCCATGGGGACACAATGTAATACTAGCCAACCTAACAATAATAATTTAAGGGCACAAAAATAACAATATGGGGGTTACAGGGGTACAATAATAACAATAATGGGGTTACACTAACAACAATAAGGGACTATACTAGTAATATAGGGACCTAACATGCCCCTCTCCTTCAAAAAAGTGTTGTCCTCAATGCTTGAGTAGCTCTGGGTGCTGCTGTATAAAATTCTCATCCTCCCATGTAGAATATTTAGTGGGTAAGTTATTCCACTTGATGAAATACCTTGAAATTGATCGATTTCGCAGCTGTCGAGTTCTTGTTTCCATGACCGCTTTAGGTTCCAATATGATTTTTCCTTCCTCATAAATTTCTGGAAATATTGTTTGAACTGGAAGATTTTCACCTATAACATTCTTTAAGCATGAAACATGGAAAACTGGATGCACTCGTGAAGAAGCATGAAGCTCCAATTTGTATGCCATAGTACCAATCTTTTGCAACACCTTGTAAGGACCATAGTACTTTGGCGATAATTTATTATCCTTCTTAGCTTTCTTGAGGGACATTTGTTTGTATGGTTGTAGCCGTTAAAATACCCAGTCTCCTACATCAAAACTTCTCTCACTGCGATGTTGATCTGCCTGTTGTTTCATTAGATTTTGTGCCAAATTCAGGTTATCCTTTAAGAGTTGGATAACTTCTTGTTGATGCTTGATGTGATCTTCCACTGCTTGAACCTTCAAATTTTCTCTTAAATATGATTTGATGGATGGTGGATGATATCCATAAAGTGCCATAAATGGGGTCATTTTTGCTGCAGTATGGAAGGAAGTGTTATACCACCATTCAACAAGAGGTAACCAATTGACCCATTGTGTTTGTTTATCAGATACAAAACAACGAAGATATCCTTCCAAAAATTTATTTACTATCTCTGTTTGACCATCAGATTGAGGATGATAAGATGAGCTATGAGCTAATTGAGTACCTAAACAAGAAAATAACTCCGTCCAAAAATTTCCAGTAAAAATGGGATCTCTGTCGCTCACAATAACCCTTGGGCTTCCATGTAGCTTTTGAATTCTGTCCATAAATGTAGTAGCAACTGTACTTGCTTTAAATAGATGAGATAAAGCACAAAAGTGTGCATACTTGGTAAGTCTATCAACTACCACCATGATGACACTCTTTCCTTCGGACTTAGGTAAACCTGTGATAAAATCCATTGAAATCTCATCCCAACGTTGACTTGGAATGGATAAAGGTTGTAGAAGTCCCGGGGTCTTAATTGTCTCAACTTTATTCTGCTGGAAAACCAAACATTCCGCCACAAACTTTTGAATATCAGATTTAAGGCCATCCCAAAAAAATTCTTTCTTCACCCTGTGGTAAGTTTTTAAAAATCCTGAGTGTCCTCATAAAGGAGAAGTGTGCAATTCCAAAAGAATATTTTGTTTTAGTTGGGAATTCTTACAAAGATATAAGCGATTTTTGTACCATAAGGAATCATTTTTCCAACTAAATGTATCAGATGTACTAGGATCTTGCTGCAACTTTTGAATGAGTATCCATACATCTTTGTCCTTCTTCCATTCATCTCTTGCTTCTGTTATCCAATCTGGTTGGATAATAGAAATGGCACAAAGCAATGCTTCCACCTCTTCATTCTTTCTTGAGAGTGCATCTACAACAACATTAAGCTTTCCTTTTTTGTAGATTATTTCAAAGTCATAACCCAACATCTTTGTGACCTATTTTTGTTGCTCTTCTGAAGATAGTCTTTGTTCCAAAAAGTGTTTAAGACTATCATGATCAGTTTTTACCTTGAAGTGTCTTCCCATTAGGTAAGTTCGCCATTTCTTTAGTGCATGTAGTATTGCTAAGATTTCCTTCTCATAAATAGGTTTCTGTAAATACTTTCCTTTGATTGGATGACTTTCAAAAGCAATGGGTCTTCCTTCCTGCATTAAAACTGCACCAATTCCATTTCTCGAGGCATCACATTCCACAATAAAGGTTTTTGTGAAGTCTGGTGTAGCTAAGACCGGTGCTAGGCACATTGCCTCTTTAAGACGTTCAAAGGCCTTAGTTGCTTCAGGAGTCCATGAAAATGCATCTTTCTTCAATAATGTTGTTAGAGGTGCCGCTATTCTCCCATAATTCTTAACAAACTTGCGATAATACCCTGTTAACCTGAGAAATCCTCGCAACTGCTTTATGGTTGTGGGGACTTTCCATTCCTTAATGGCTTTAATTTTGTTAGGGTCTACCTTAACACCCTCGTGAGATACAATATGACCCAGATATTCTACCTCTTGTACTCTAAAGAGAAATTTGGATGTTTTTGCATATAATTGTTTCTCCTGCAATAGTTTGAGCACCCTGTCAACATGTTGAACATGATCCTTCCAAGACCTGCTGTAGATTAGTATATTATAAAAAAAATACTACCACAAATTTTCTAAGGAAGGGTTTGAAAATGGAATTCATCAACCCTTGATATGTAGAAGGTGCATTGGTAAGGACAAAAGGCATGACCAAAAATTCATAATGACCCTCATGAGTTCAAAATGTTTTTTCCAGAATATCTTCAGTCTTCATTCTAATTTTATGATATCCTGAACGAAGATCCAACTTGGTAAAATAAATTGCTCCATGTAATTCATCCAATAATTCATAAATCACAGGAATGGGTTATTTATCTTTAATGGTGAGCTTATTGAGCTCCCTATAATCTGGACACATGCACCATGATCCATCCTTCTTGTGTACCAATACTACAGGAGGAGAGAAAGAACTTTGACTAGGTTGAATTATACCCGCCTCTAACATTACTGCAATCATATGTTCAATTTCGTTCTTTTGGACTAAGGATATCTATAAGGCCTGATGTTTGGAGGAACACTTCTTGGAATCAAATGAATAGCATGATCATGATCACGAATAGGTGGGAGTCCTCTGGGAGTTTCAAACACCTTGGAATGATTGTGCAAGACTTTTTGGAGATCTGTAGAAATGGATGATTTTGATGTTGGAACTTCTAGTGAGCATAATTGTGTGATTACGTATTGTTGTTATTTATTTAGAATCTTTGTCATGACATTAGAGCTTATTATCTTTCCCGGCTTCCCTGCAATACCCTGTAATTCGACTTCCTTTCCTTCTGAAAAATTTCAAGAAAAGTTCTTGAAAATTAAAAGCTACCATCCCCAAAGATTGTAACCATTGTACTCCTAGTATAACATCAACACCTCCCATAGGAATGGAAAGAATTGGACTATTCAATCCATATTCCCCCATGGTTAGCTTGATATTATGGCATTTTCCAGAGAAATTTATAGTTCCTCCATTTGCAACCATCACTTGACATTCTGGTGCTGGGTATAGGAAATAATTCAATTCCTTGGCTACCTTACAATGAATAAAATTATGTGTACTACTTGAATCAATCAACACTATTACCTTTTTCTTCTTGATATGTCCTTCTATCTTGAGAGTTTGAGGAGTGGAATTTCCTGTCAATGCATTACACGATATGGTCGGAGTCATTTCTTCCTCTTCTAGGGCTGGTTCCTGGTGTATATCCTCTTCTTTTGAAGATTATTGTTCATTTTCTTCTTCCTCTTCACAATCTATGTAAAATAATTTCTTCTCAGCACACTTATGATCTTTAGTGTATTTGCTATCACAAATGTAGCAAAGCCATTTTGCTCTTTTTTCCTCCAATTGTTGTGGTGTCAACCTTGTAGGTTGTGGAAATCTAGGAGTAGCAACACTTCCATCTTTATAGAAGTGAGTGGTAGGCTTCCTTGTTGCCATAATTTTACATTCAATTTTTCTTGCCAACCTGAACGCCTTCTCGAATGAATCAGGTTCCAAAACACAAACTTCATGTTGGATGTTATCCTTTAAAGTACCTATGAAGAGATCAATCCTGTGTTCCTCTGGAATATCAGTTACTCTTATATTCAATTTTTGGAAGTCCTTAATTTGCTTCCCCACTGAACACTTTTGTTTGAGATTTATCAATTGGCTAAAGAAAGTGTTTCTCTTTGTATCCTCATAATGTGCTATCATTTCTTGCATAAAAATTGACCAAGTGACAATTTTTTTACAAGAGCAAAGCCATCGATACCATACAAATGTATTTTGTTCTAAATGTAAAGTTGCAATGTGTACCTTTTGTGTGTTTTTCACATTATTGAGATCAAAATATTGCTCCATTTGTAGTATCCATGTTACAGGATACTTTCCATCAAACTTCCTCATATCTGTTTTTGGAATATGGTGGTTCTTCCCTCCAACCTTAGAGTTTATGAAATCATGATTAACATTTATTTTGTTCTCATCATGAGTTTCCTCTACTATATTTTCACCATTAGGAAACATTTCTTGTATCAACTTTGTCAAACCTTCCATGTCTGCTTTTAGATCATTCTTCATGTTTTACATCTTAGCTTCCATTTCATCCATCTTAGATTTCATGCCAGCTTCCATGCCATCCATCTTAGATTCCATGCCATTCTTCAAACCATCCATCTTAGATTCCACGTCTTTCTTCAAACCATCCATCTTAGTTTCCACGCCTTTCTTCAAAACTTTCATGTCATTTTTTGTTGCTCTTTGCGAGAGTGAAATTTGTTGCACTTGCTCTTGTAATTTTGATATGTCATGTTGTCATTCTTCGTCTTCATGAGTTATAGTAGAGCCTTATAAAAGATCAATGGGTGTTGAATTATTTTTAGGGGCCATTTTAGAATCCAATACTGATATCTATTCTACAATATTCCCTTGGAATCAATTCAACTTGATTCTTCAAACAAGACTTATGCAATTTGGAAAAACAAATACACACCTTTTACTTGCTTTTGAGGAGATCGATATTAAAATTGACTTATCTCTATACTTGCAGATCCTAAATATTTGAAATTTAGCTCTGTAGTAGTCCTCTGAAGCTTATTTCAAATGCCATAGGTCTAAATTGATTTGGATTCTTCAAGATAACGTTATGTCCAATCTCCCACAATGAACCAATTATGGACTGGTTCAGTAGAGCGAACTTGTACGACTTACCACATGTCACTGTTTGCTCCTTTGGCTCTAAAATTTATAGAAATGAAACTACAATCCATGTAATTCCAGTCCCTTTTTATAGAATTTGAATTCGATGCTCAGAGAGAGAGTTATGAATATTTTCCCACGATCACCTCTTTGAGATGAAATTCGAGAGCTTGAAAAATACCTAACTTCCATAGATCATATCTCCGAAAATATTGTGAACCAAGCTCTAAAATTTTGTGACGATGTTCCTTAGGATTTCTGATTCGCAATCTAAAAATTTCAGCTTCAGAACCTTCGTAGAAAAAACGTTATCGCGAAAATTCCGCTGTGACTGTTTTAAGTGAAATTTAGGAGCCTGCAAAAAGCCCTAGCTTCCATAGATCATATCTCCGAAAATATTTCAAACCAAGCTCTGAATTTTGCGACGATGTTCCTCACGATTTCGGCTTTGCATTCTAAAAATTACCACTTCTGAACCTTCGTAGAAAACAAGTTGCAATGAAAATTCCATGATGAACTATTTGGAGTAGCAAAACCCTAGAATCTAAAGCTCGGATACCAAATTTTGTAAAACCAGCTCCAAAAATAGAAAAAAAAGAGATATGTAATTAATGTAAGGGACAAACACTCCTAGTTCATAGATAAAATTCAGGGAATGGTTTCTAACTTCCCTAGAAACTAGGAAGTGACTCATCTTATGTATTTATGAACCATTTTGGATGGGATTTAGACCTGATGAGGTGTCATAGTCCATATTTTCTATATGTATACTCTCTTTAGTATTTTATTGGGTTGGATAGTCTCATATTGCAATGGATATTTTGTAATCAACAATTTGGAATGAAATTAGAGACAAATTTGCAGGAATTATGTTGAGAGACTTGTGGTATGCATTGGAGCATATGTTTTTCTTATGTATGTTTATAATTTCATACTTAATACCATGTCTTCTTATTAATATAGGTTTATCTTGTAAGTTTATGAGCATAAATCATGTTTATGCATGCTCAGTTTTAGACAAGGTTTACATTTCTATGTTTATTTGCTTCTAAAATGAATGAATTCACCTCAATGCTCATTCAAATTATCTTATACTTCACCCTATGCTCAATGAACTATTAAAATGATTTCAAACTACCTATCTAGCCTCACTTATTCTCTGGAAATTCACTTTGGAGTTCAAACCTAAAAAGCCCTATACACAGTCTACTCACTGAATTTTCTATCCAACACTAAAAACATCAAAAAGATCCTATTTACTGAGCTTACATACCTAGCCTAAGATCATTAGATAATCAATCATTCCTTTTACTACAAAAGTGACAATGAGAGATCCCTGTCTGGTCCTAATAGGGCTAACTACCTGACCTAAAGCCTGCTTTGTGGTTACCTTTCTCCAATCCTATTTTCATCCTTGGGAAGTTGGGGAAAGTGATAAAATTTTTGGCACCATTTTCTCGGGAGCGATTGCTAAATATTCCCTGGGAATATTTCTTTTTTCCTCTGAAAGTTAGAATTATAGGTGACAAGCTCTAACATTCAAAAAATACTGAATTCTTAAATCAGAGCCAAAGTCCAAAATTCCTATCTTAAGCTGGTTCCTAAAAGACATACTAGGTCAAATCTAGAGTGAAACTCCTCACCAATTGTGTATGACCTTGATAGTCTTTTTATAACACATAAAACCAAGTATCGAAAGGCTGGAAGAGCTATCCATCCACTTGTCAAATAAAATTCCTTACCTACGAGATTTGTTTTAGAAGATTTGTTTTATAGTTTAGAAACCACCTTTGATCCTTTCGATTTCAAGACCTTTGCACCATTTTCTGAGTCTTTTAATTCCGAAGTTGATAGAGAAATCTGGTCTAATTTCCACAAACTCAAGGGCTTGGTGGATAATTTTCAGTAAACTTTAGAGAAAGCTTATTTCCAATATTAGCAATAGACCTTTGCTTCACTTGTAATTACACCTTTTCATACTACTACATCATCAACCCTTCCTTTCATTCCATCATTACCTTTACAAGTTTTCACTCCATCAACGCCTCCACCACCTCCTCCATTAGTCATGGCCAAATTTTATCTATTGATCCTACCACTTCAAATCACTCAACTACCTCAGAACTATGGTCAGAGGCTTCTGCTTTTCGATGGAACATCAGAGGTTATAACTTATTAGCACATTACCAAAGTAATTGATTTCATAGATCTTGAAGAGATTGACAATGACGATGCCAAGATGTGCATAATTGCACAGAGTTTCTCTGGAGAGGTAAAGAAATGGTTTCTCTCTCTCATAGATGGTTAAATAATTAATTCACAACAACTGATTGAATTGTTTATGGAAAAATGGGAAGAGAAGAAAAATCCAGTGCATATTTTAGTTGAGTACAACGCCTTGAAAAGGAACCCCAATGAGTTTATCCAAGACTTTACAACTAGATTCAATTCCTGAGAATATTAAGCCTCCTGTAGGAATTTCATTACTTCATTATCCTAATGGTTTCAATCCTAACATGGCTTATCAGTTGAGGGAAAGAAACCCATTAAATCTTTAATAAATGCAGAGAAACACAGTGAGCGTGGAAGCTAATTTGATCATGAAGAAGTCTAAAATCAAGCGGAGAAAAGAGTCTCTATCAAAGAGGAAACATCTACATCTTCAGAGGGAAAATTAGATACATTGGTCAAGAACATGGATAAGATGATGGATAAAATGTGCATCTTTGATCGACAAGATGAACCATCCATTAGAAATCCCAATTTCAGGGGTCAAAATCAGCAACCTCAATACAGGATCAAGCAAAGGGAACATAGGGGTTAGGATGCACAAAGTCAGCAGCAAATTCGCACTCCATTTTAGCATAATTATACTGAAGGCCCTGATGAAGATGGTGAAGAAGAAAATTATGGCGAGAATAATTTGTTGGAAATGTTGTCATTGATGGCAAAGGAAGTGGCACGAAGGAGCATCTGAACAGCAACAAGACAAGGAGCAGCATTAGACAAGAAGCAGAGATACTAACAGAGAGATAGCAGAAGCAACAGAGAGGAAGCAAGGCAGATAAGGAATTGAGGCAGCAGAAAATGCAGAGACAGTGAATAGAAGTAGAATGCATAATTGAAGCAGAATTTTCCAGAGACAGAGTAGGAGAAAAAGGTCATCAAACAGAAAAAGGTTCTGCATTTTTATTCTTGGTAGAATTCAAAAGGAAGGATAGTTGAGTCCCTGTGGACAACTATGAATCTTTTTCCGTAAAACATCATAAACCCTAAAATTAAAGATTTAGTGTATAAATTTAAGGAATTAATGGTTGCAGAGATATGATGAATATGACAAAGATTATAATTGCGATGGACCATAGTACAGTAATCATCTTGCGGAATCAAGAACTTGAATGTGCAGTTAGAAGCGAAACTGCGACAGGATAGAACCCTAAACTTAGCAATGGAACTGTAATAAAAGGAAAAACCTTAAAGTGCAACTTAATTATAATAATACATTGAAAAGGCGACGGAACCCTGCGTGGAAGAGCGGAACCATGATCAAGTGAACAGTGAAGGCGGTTTACGGTTTTCATCGCACCACCTATGCGGAGTGAGAGGTATTTGAGGAGTTGGGAGCGATTCCATAAATCACTCGATACGTGGCAAGGAGGACCCACGGAAAACCGCTTGTCACTGTGCGCCATCGTGCGTTATAGTTCGACCTAGGACGCCCAACGATATTGTTGTGCACCGTTGATCTGGAGGGAAGCCATCGGACGGTGGTTGTATGAGGAAGGTGCATGAAGAATAACCAAAGTACGGTGGGCCATCGCATGTTAACGTTTGGCATCGGAGGTCGATAAATATGCATATATTCCATTTATCTGGAAGCTTGCTATCGAACGGTGATCGGACGCTGGACTTGCTTGAAGTTTACCTATGGTACCATGCGCGCATTTGATTGGCTATTGACTATATTTGTGGGCCCGGGGTCAAAGGTTTACCATATTGTTTGAAAGCATTAAAATGCGAAGGGTTAACCTTAATCCTAAAGTTAAGTTCAAAAGTATTAAATTAATTACCAAGATCAATAGAATAGTGTGAGTTATGGAAACCCCACTGGATTATCTATTTTGACCCCGTCCAGGAGTACCATTAGAAATTGAATGGTTTTGACCCAAGGTTTTAATAAAGGCGAAAACTATATAAGGTGATGAGAATCATGAAGAATGGTGTGCATGCGAAAGGGTTGATAATAAACGAATCTCTTTTAGAGATATCTGTATGAAAAACTCTGATATATCTGAATCTATGGTGCACCTATGAATATGATGATTGATCAACACCTCTAGATCAGATGATGATTAATTCCTGGTTTAATCGACTGACAAAATCACGAAGAATGTATGCATGAGTAAGGGTAGTGAATGAATACTTCACTCTGAAGTATAACTGTATGGAATGGGTAACAGATTGCTGAGAGATCTGAATTAAGGATGCACCTATGAAGAAAATGAATAAATCTGGTGGCCTGCAAGGTATGTTGTATGGAAGTAGATGAAATGTGGACTGCAGTAGTATTGAGGGTCGAAGTCTTCAGTGAGGGGGTTGAAGCTCCCTTTCAGTGGTAACTGGTAAACGAGAGTAGGGGGTTGTAGCTCCCTTCCAGGAGAGGCTGGTAAACGAGAGAATGTTGTAGCCTTCTACAAGTGGGTACCTGCATGCTGGTATAAGTCTGCACCAACATAAAATTGTAAGAAGTTTTCTTTATAATAAATATTGAACACTGAGTTAACAGCAACAGTGGTTTTCTCCCGAATTGGGTTTCCACCTTAAATCCTGGTGTTCATATGTTTTTCCTATGTTTGATGGTTTGTTATGTTATTTCTGTTCATGCTTACTGCTTATCTGATGAATAAATGATGTAATGATCTAAGTAAAGACATAATAAGATCTCTGGACATACAAGTTGGATGCAATAATGTAAAATATGTTTTTAAGAGAAAGGAAAACTAAAAATTGTCAGTTAGCTCTAAATATTGATTCACCCCCCCTCTCAGTATTTTTCCCAACATAATTTATTTGAGAAAAATTAGCAACCTATTTTCCTCACTGAAGAAGATAGTTTTTTAGCAGAAATTTGAGCAACGGATGGTCAACAGTATGTCTTGTCAAATGATGACATGTTATCAACATGCACGGAATATTATTAGAGGGGATGTCAGAATGCTCTTTCTGAAGAGAAAAGACAATATGGTTTGAGTAATAGGAATGTTCCTATGACCTCCAATAAGAAAAAACAGAATGCTCAAGTAGATGCTCATCACAAAGACGTTGTTGCCCCAAATCAAAGTAAAGACAAAGGACCAACTGTTCCTAATCATGCTAAAGGAAACGAAGCTTACTATAGTAGTCAAAGAAAGGATAAAGAATCCCAATATGGAGGATAGAGGAAAGAGTCTTCACACAAAGATCAGTCCGAAAACAAAGATGCACCATTGAAAGAGGTAGAAAAACATTCTGCTCTTTTTAGTCTTAAAAATGAAATTTCCAAATTGAAAGTCTCCATTCCTCTAAATGAAATAGTCAATAATGATCAATATAAAGTACAAGTAGCTAAGTTTCTTAGATTTGATCAAATGTCCGACATGCTTAATGTGAGTGATGATCACCCTGAGCTTCTTTTTGGTCCTGTTGTTGATGGCGATCTAGAAAATAGTGAGGTCCCTCCATTTTATCTAAGCCTTAAAATCCATGATTTAATACTTCATAACACCATGCTGGATTCCAGAGCCTCTCAAAACCTCATGCCCAAGGCCATTATGGATAGGTTAGGATTGGATATCACAAGACCTTATCATGATATTTAGTCATTTGATTCAGGAAGGGTGAAATGTATTTCCTCATCAAGGACCTAGTGGTGCCATTAGAGGAAATCCCAACTAAGTGTTGATCAGCGGTTGTCATTGATGTCAACCCAAGAAGCACCAGGGGCTACCCCATTATTGAATGTGATTTTTTACCTAAAAAATTAGTATTTTCTGGGTCAAGAATGATTTTGATGGTTTCTACTTGTTGAGATGTTTCCATTGGTATATGGCACGCCACGTAATTCTTCAGGGTTTGAGAGATATTCATGTTTGAAGTTTGTAACCCTTGTTAGTGGGCTAAAACCCCATGGGGTTGTGGCATGGATCATTGAAAATTCAATAATTAATAATTTTTAAGCTGCTAAAATCCCTCCCACGTTCACTTGTTGAATCCCCTCTCAACCTAAGAATTTATATAAATTGTGATCCTCATATCCTCCTTATGTAGGGATTTCTCTATCTGAAACAGGTCATCGTGGAATTTTCACTCTAACTTTGTTTCTACGAAGGTTCAGAAGCTGAAATTTTTATGAGTCGAAGACGAAATCCTGAGGAGGCTCCTGTAAACATTTAAGATTAAGGTGCACAATATTTTTGGAGATATGATTTGTGGAAGTCAGTATTTTTGCAGGCTCCTGAAATTCATCTCAAAGAAGTGACCTTCGGAAAATTGTCATAAATTTCTCTCTGAGTATCGGATTGGAATTTTGTAAAAAGAAGAAGATAGTGCCTAATAAAGAAATAGTGACACGTGGCATGCCATAAAAGTTCACTCTACTGAAACAATCCATAATTAGGGCATTGCGAGAGATTGGGCATAACTCTCCCTTGAAGAATCCAAATTGGGTCAAACCCATGGCATTGGAAAGAAGACTCAGAGGAATACTACAAGGCCAAAAATCACATATTGGGGGTCTGAAATAACAGAGATATACTAGATTCAATATCGAGCTCATAGAAGGAAAAAAAAAGCTAGATCATGTGTTGTCAAGGGTTGCAAAGGACCAGAATTTCTAGGGCAGCAAAGAAAATCAAGGTACAACAGAGGGTAGCATGAAAAGAGTAGCAATCAAGGTGAAAAACAGCAACAAGAAGTTCATCGCATGAAGTCTTCAAGTGGGAAGCACTGCATATAGTCACTGTAAAGGTATCATTATACTGAGTCATTGTAAATACATTATTGTAAAATTTTTACTAGTGTCTATCTACAAAGAGTTGAAGAGGCAGTGTCGGAAGGTCTAGGATCATCATTAGGTGGTTGTGTCATAGTTGGGGTTATGGTCTAGTGTGTATTCTTCTTCTACATCATTCTATATCATTGTAAAGTGGACTATTTTCCCTGGTACGAGAGTCCATTCTTCTTTCATTCTTCTTAGGGTGGTAGGGTGGTGCTAGGCTGGTGCATGAAGTCACCAATAGGTTCAAGCCTTTGAAAATTTCAGGGTGGTAGGGTGGTGCTAGGGTGAGTTGTAGCTCATTGGGTGTTGGGGCATCCGTTAAGTTGACTACTGAAGAATACCGGGCATTGGAGTGTCCATCCAGTGGGAGCTGGAGAAGAATGTTTTTATAGATTCTAGGAAGTTGGAGCTTTATTTTCAATTGGAGTTGAATATTAAAGAATTATTAGAAAATCATTAGGTTGTTTTTGTCCTGGAGTGGGTTTCCACATTAAAAACTGTGTGGATTTGTGTTCCTTTTGTTTACTACTATCATTGTACAAACACTGATAATAATTGAATATTAACTAATGCTCTAATTGAAAGCAATACTGATTCAACCCCCCTCTCAGTATTTCCAACAATTGGTATTAGAGTTTGGTTCCTTCAATAGCAGTTTAACAGCTGGAAGGAGGTCATGGAGCATACCAAGAATGGTGTACCTCTGTTCAATGAAAATAATTATGCACTCTAGAAAGGAATAATGGAGGTCTATCTCTTGGTGCAAGGTTACAAAGTATGGGATACTATTCAAAATGGATTTACACCAACCACGAATGAACAAGGTAAGAATATTTTGGTAAATTGTGCAAAATAAAATAATATTATTACAATGGACTTATTGAATCTGCTTATCATAAGATTTTGGGTATTAAAACAACCAAAAATATATGGGACAATATTGAGAATATATATGCAGGTGATTCAAATGTCAAAGAAGCAAAGATTCAAATATATAGAGCAAAATTTGAGCAACTCAGAATGAAAGAATATTGGAACATTGCTACATACTTCCAATACGTTGATGAAATAACAAATACTCTGGAAAGATTGGGAGAGCCAATTGACGAGAAGACTATTTAACAAAATATTCTTAGAATGTTACTAGGGAGATTCAACCCAAAGGTATCGGTCTTAGAATACAGTGAAAATCTGGACAAGCTCAGCAAAGAGGAATTACATGGAGTTATCATAGCTTATGAAATGAGACTTGATGAAGAAGAGGGTACTTCACATCTAAAACCTGCGTTTGTTGCATCTAAGAAAACCAATAAGGACAAGCAACCTTCAATTGAAAAGACATGCACCTGCAAGTGTGAAGAAAAGGGAGATGATGAAGAAGGTATTTCAGATGAAGAATATGCTTACTTTACGAGAAAACTAAAAATTGGTAAGGGAAAATTCAAAGGTAAACTTCCATTGATATGTTTCAGCTATGGTGAGGTTGGGCATTTCATAGCAAAATGTCCGAACAGAAGTGATGGAAACTCAAAAGGAAAGAAAGGCTTTAAAAAATTCAACAAGAAAGAAAAAAGGAAAGGATCCAAAAGGAAATTTCTCTCTAAAGAAGATAGCTCATCATCCGATGAAGACAGTGATAGTGAAGAAGAAGCCAATGAGAGAGTATTGTTTATGGCCAAGCACAATGAACAAGAGGTATCAAATAACGAAGAAGAAGGGTTGACCATAGAAGAATTTTCTAAGGAGGAAATTAGGCTTATAAAAGAGCTTAAGGCTAAGAAAATCCATTCCAATACTCTTGAAGAACAAGTTCAAGGTCTCAAAATTGAAGTTGAAGAACACAAATTATTGAAGAGTCACTTCAAAAGAAGTTGGAAGAAAGCAACGAAGAAAGGGAAGCATTAGAAGCCGAAGTAGTCTCGCTGCGTAAGGAAGTGAAGAAGGGAAAAATTGTCCAAAATTATGCCAACAGCTCAAGGGCATTGAAAGAACTCATCAACAATCAACGATCTTACAACGATAGAACTAGACTCGATTACAAAGAAGAAGAAGCAAGACCTTCTACAACAAAATAAAATGAACCTATGAGATCTGACATGCATGTAGACTTCATTGGACAAGATTCGAAAGAACATCCCTCAAAGACGATTCCTCAATGAAGTTTTCCATCCAAGTACCAACATATTTTTCATGGCTATTGTTATTCATGTGGAAAATTTGGTCATAAAGCTGTAGAATGTCGCGCGTACCCTAGGAACCAATACAATTCCAAAAGATCCTTCAAATATGAACCTCCCAGTGCTCAACGAAACATCAATAGATTTGAAATTTAAGAAACAATATGGAATGTTACAAATGTCAGAACTTTGGACACATAGCCAGAGACTACAGACTTGAAAATCCTCCAGAAGAATCCTAGAAGCCACAAAATGAACGAACATGGAAGAAGAAGAAGACTAATAATTGTGTTATCGCTCTCAAGGCTCAAAACAAAAAATATTTGTGGTATGTTGATAGCAGTTGCGCAACACATATGACTGGAGATAGAAGGAAATTTGTATCTCTAAAAGAGAAAAAGGATGGAACCATATCCTTTGGAAATGATGGATCTTCAAATGTTATAGGATTAGGTATCGTCACTCTTGGAAGCAAAGATGTTATATCCAAGAATGTTTTATTGGTTGAAAACATGAATCAAAATCTGCTCAATGTTGGAAAAATGTGTGATCAAGGACACACAATGCTATTCAACTCCACAAAATGTGAAATCAGGAAAGGTAGGTATGGTAAAATTATAGCTACAACAAGTCGAGCTCCAAACGACATATATGTTCTGGATAAAGCAACTAAAGCATGTCTACTAGCTAAAGAAGATGAAATTTGGTTATGGCACAAACGAATGGGTCACATAAACTTTGACAACCTTGTTGGGATAAGAAAAAAGGAAGTAGTACGAGAAATGATGAAAATCTCAAAACCTTCCAACACACTATGTGAGGCCTGTCGGCACGACAAGCAGACAAAAGTGCAATATAAAACAAAAGAACACTTTGCATCACATCCATTGGAATTGATACATACTGATCTATGTGGTCCTGTGAAAATAAAAGGCTTAGATGGAGAATTATATTTCATGTTAATGATAGATGACTATATCAGGATGACATCTGTCAGTTTCCTAAAGAAAAAATCTGAAGCATTTGAATGCTTTAGGATCTACAAGGAGTTGGTCTAAAATGAAACTGATTTGAAAATAAAGTGTCTAAGATCAGATAATGGTGGAGAATTCACTTCCAAATTATTTCAGCAATACTGTGACGAAAATGGAATAAAAAGACAATTTTCAACAACATGAATAGCTCAGCAAAATGGAGTTACTGAAAGAAAGAATAAAACTGTACAGGAAATGGGTAGAACAATGTTGAAGACTCAAAATTGGATGAAAAATTCTGGTTTCAAGGAATTGATACGACAGTCTTCATTATGAACCGAAGTCTTCTCAGAAATAATTGCAACAAGACCCCATATGAATTAAGGAAAGGAATACCAGCTAATGTAAAAAATTTCAGAATCTTCAGAAGAAAATGTTATATCAAAAGAGAAGATCAAAATTTGGGTAAGTTTGAATCACATGTTGATGAAGGTATCTTTGTTGGTTACTCACGCAAAAGAAAGGCCTATAAATGTCATAATCTAATATGAAAACAGATAGTGGAGAGCATAAATGTTACATTTGACGAAGATGGTGTTCTAACGAATAATGATGAGGATCTAGAATATTTGAAACTTGAGATAGAGGCTGAAAAAGACACAGATAAAATTCTAGAACAAGAAGAAACTATCAACCAGGAAGAAGTAAATAATGATCATCAAGTTATACCAGAACAACAACAAGAAGCTCCTCCAAAGAGAGAAAAAGAATGGATTCAAAAGAGCCATCCATCAAATCAAATCATTGGTGACATAAATGAAGGTCGACAACGTCGTTCATCACAACAAGCTCAACTTGATTTTCTAGCAACCTTTGAGCCTAGTAGTTTTGAGGAAGCCATCCAGAATGAACATTGGGTAGCAGCTATGAATGAAGAATTGGATCAAATTGAGAAGAATAACACCTGGGAATTAGTTCCGCGACCAATATATAAAACTGTCATTGGGACTAAATGGGTGTTCAAGAACAAATTGAATGAAGATGGACAGGTTACCAGATACAAAGCAAGATTGGTTTGCAAAGGCTATGCACAAGTGGAAGGAATATATTTTGACGAAACATTTGCACCAGTTGCCAGAATGGAAACCATCCAAATGTTTCTCACCTATGCATGTTCAAGAAAAATCAAAGTCTACCAAATGGATGTTAAGTCAACATTTCTTAATGGAGAATTAGAATAAGAAGTTTACATCGAACAACCTGAAGGCTTTCTAATATTAGAAAAAGAAGACTATGTTTGTAGGTTAAAGAAGCCTCTATATGGTCTGAAGCAGGCTCCCAAAGCATGGTATGCTCATTTTGATGAATATCTACATCAACAAGGGTTCAAGAAAGGTACTGTTGATAGAAATATTTATGTACAAATAGATAAATATAATTTAACAATCGTTGAGGTATATGCGGATGATATAATATTTGGTAGCAATGATGATCAACTAAGTAAGAAGTTTTCTAAAAATATGTAAAGTGAGTTCGAGATGTCTTTACTTGGTGAGCTGACATACTTCTTAGGGCTTCAAATATCTCAACAAGAGAAAGGAATATTTATATGTCAAGCCGAGTACATCAAGGAAATGCTTAAGAAATTGAAAATGGAATATTGCAAACCCGTCCTTACTCTGATGGTAACAGGTTGAAAATTGAGCATAGGTGACTCATCTAAGGATGTGGATCAGAGGTTGTACAAATCTATGATTGGTAGTCTTATATATGTAACAGCCTCTCAGCCAGATGTTATGCAAGTAGTAGTTGGACAAGCAGAAAGATTCCAAGCAGCACCAAAATAGTCACATATTATTGCTATCAAAATAATTCTTCAGTATCTAAAGGGCACAGAAGAATATGGCTTGTGGTATCCCAAGGGTAAAAATCTCATTATTCAAGCCTCTACAGATGCAGATTGGGCAGGAAGCGTTGATGATCGTACGAGTACTAGTGGAGTAGCATTCTATCTAGGTGGTTGTCTCGTATCATGGTTGAGCAAAAACCAAACCTCAATCTCATTATCTACAGTCGAAGTAGAATACATTGCAGCGACAACATGTTGTACTCAAGTCCTTTGGATGAAATAAACTTTGCAAGATCTTCAAGTACAATTCAGTGAGCCTATTCCCATATTCTTTGACAACACCAGTGCCATCAACATCTCCAAGAATCCTGTCATGAATTCAAAAACAAAACACATTCCAATCAAATATCATTTTGTTAGAGAAAAAGTCGCTGAAAAGAATATCAAACTTGAGTATGTTGGTACAAAAGAACAATTCGCTGATATCTTCACTAAAACTTTACCTCGTGAAGCATTTGAATATCTTTGCTAGAAGCTTGGGATTCTTCCAAGTTCTCATTAGATTACAGGTCTGCAGAATGGTTGTGTGTCAGGGGGAATGGAAGCGTGTATAGGTCCGTAGGATAGTTGTGTGCCAGGGGGAGTTACCCTTTTCCATTGATGTCAAAGGGGGAGAGACTTTTGTAGGAAGAGGTGTCATGATCGTAGGGGGAGTACTTTTGTTGCCATCAATGCCAAAGGGGGAGATTTTTTATCAGCGGTTGTCATTGATGTCAACCCAAGTAGCACCAAGGGCTACCCCAATATTGCATGGGAATTTTGACCTACCAAATTACTATATTCTGGGTCAAGAATTATTTTTATGGTTTCTATTTGTCAATATTTTTCCGTTGATATATGGCACGCCACGTAATTCTTCACGGTTTGAGAGATATTCATGTTTGAAGTTTGTAACCCCTGTTAGTGGGCTAAAACCCCATGGGGTTGTGGCATGGGTCATTGAAAAGTCAATAATTAATAATTTTTAAGCTCCTGAAATCCCTCCCATGTTCACTTTTTGAAGCCCCTCTCAACCTAAGTATTTATATAAATTGTGATCCTCATATCCTCCTTACGTAGGGATTTCTCTATATGAAACAGGTCATCGTGGAGTTTTCGCTTTAAATTTTTTTCTACAAAGGTTGAGAAGCTGAAATTTTTATGAGGCGAAGCTGAGATCTTGAGGAAGTTCTTGTAACTATTTCATATCAAGGTGCACAATATTTTTGGAGATATGATCTATGGAAGTCAGTGTTTTTACAGGCTCCTGAAATTCATCTCAAAGAAGTGACCTTGGGAAAATTGTCATAAATCTCTCTCCGAGTATCAGATTGGAATTATTTAAAATTTTATAGATAGTGCATGGAATGTAGATTTCGCTGTATTAATTTCAGAGCCAAATGATGAAACAATGACACATGGCATGCCATACAAGTTTGATCTACTGAAACAATCCATAATTACGACATTGTGAGAGATTGGGCATAAATCTCTCTTGAAGAATCCAAATTGGGTTAGACCCATGGCATTGGAAAGAAGACTCAGTGTACTACCACAGGGCTGAAAATCACATATTGGGGATCTGAAATAAAAAATATACACCAGATTAAATATCGATCTCCTAGAAGGCAAGAAAAAGCTAGCTCATGTGTTGTCAAGGGCTGCAGAGGACTAGACTTTCTAGGGAAGCAAAGCAAAGGAAGGTGCAACAAAGGGTAGCATGACAAGAGCAAAAATCAAGGTGCAAAACAACAACAAGAAGTTCATCACATGAAGTCATCAAGTGGGCAGCATTGCATACAGTCACTGGAAAGGTATCATTGTAATAAGTCATTGTAAATACATTAGTGTAAAAATTGTACTAGTGTCTATCTGCCAAGATTTGAAGAGGCAGTGTCGGGAGGTCTAGGATAATCATTAGGTGGTTGTATCATTGTTGGGGTTATGGTCTAGTGTGTATTCTTCTTATACATCAATCCATATCATTGTAAAGTGGACCATTTTTCCTGGTACGGGAGTCAATTCTTCTTTCATTCTTCTTAGGGTGGTAGGGTGGTGTTAGGCTGGTGCATGAAGTCACCAATAGGTTCAAGCTTGTGAAAAATTCAGGGTGGTAGGGTGGTGCTAGGGCGAGTTGTAGCTCATTGGGTGTTGGGGCATCCATTTAGTTGAATACTGAAGAATCTCGGGCGTTGGAGCGTCCATCTAGTGGGAGCTGGAGAAGAATGCTTTTCCGGATTCTAGGAAGTTGGAGCTTTTTTTTCAATTGGATTTGAATATTAAAGAATTATTAGAAAAGAATTAGGTGGTTTTTGTCCCGGAGTGGGTTTCCACCTTAAAAATTGTCTGAATTTTTATTCCTTTTGTTTACTATTATCATTGTACAAACACTGGTAATAATTGAAGATTAAATAATGCTCTAATTGAAAGGACTATTGATTCACCCCCCCCCCCCCCCCCTCTCAGTATTTCCAACACTAATAATTTCCTCATGGATGTCTTTGTGGCTGATATCCCTCACAGATATGGAATGTTTCTTTCTCGGTCATTGGGAGTGAAGCTTAGAGGCACCTTACAACTTGACTTTTCATATGCTACCATTCCTGTCTTTGGACAACTTAGGAAACTGTAGCATGAAAGTAAGATGAAGTACATGATAAATAGTCAAGAAAAGCCAAATAATCATCCTACACATTATGTTCATACAGATTTAGAGTCCTTTATCTTGTTCAATGATGAATGCTCAACATCTTCCGAAGTTTTGAATGAAGAAAAAGCAGGAAATTCTGAATTTTTAAATTCCGAACTTTTTAAATTCTGTTTTAGCATTTGCAAATGCAGAAATTTATGTAAAAGTGCCAAGTGGTTTTCCTAAAAAAAGAGATGAAATAGTGAAAGAAACATATTTTTTTGGTACAACATAACTCTTTCAAGAAGCAAGAAAAGTTCAACCATCCGATTTTCAGTTTCTGGATGAAGAAATAAGTTTGGGGACTATGGAATTTGACGAAGCTTTGGGAAAACAAGGGGTTGGTATTGGAGTGTGGATTCACAAGAATGTAAATTAGTCATTAAACATTCCTCCCAATGTTTGAATGTCCTCCTACAAGCTGGCTTTTGAATGTTCAAACAATGAAGCTCAGTTTACTGATTATTTTCTTGGGAATATTCTGATTTTAAAGTCTATAGTAAGAGAACAATTCAACATAACATTCCCTTGAAGCCGATTCATAAACCTTTCCACTAGAAGTTAAGGAGAATGAATCCCAAGTTTTCGCCCTCTATTCCAAAAGAGGTAAATAGATTATTTATTGTTGGTATTATAGTGCCTCTTCGATATTCAAATTAGATGTCTAATATAATTCTAGTGAGAAAGAATACATGAGAGATTCACTTATTAGTTGATTTCAAAAATATGAACAAAGTGTCATTGAAGGACAATTATCCACTACCAAAGATGGACAATATTATGCAAAGGGTAGTTGGATCTTCTAGACTTTCATTTCTGGACGGATACTCTGGGTATAATCATATTTTAGTCCATCCAGATGATCAGGAAAAGACAACCTTTACAACACCTTGGGGCACCTTCATATATGCAAAATTTCCTTTCGGATTGAAGAATGCAGGGGCTACTTTTCAGTGAGCAATGGATATTTATTTCACCAATGAAAAGGATGTCCTTTTGGTCATTTATCTTGAAGATATAACTATTTTTTCCAAGACAGATGAGCAACACTTGAAGCACTTGAAAACAATTTTTTAGAGATGTAGAAATTTTGGCATATCGCTGAATCCAAGAAGAGTCTTTTCGGTATGGAGGAAGGTAAATTGTTGTGCCATATCATATCAAAATATAGAATTATGATATATCCTTCAAGTATTGAAGCAATTTAAACCTTGGACTATCCTAGGAGAAAAAATGAAATTTAGTCATTCAATGGAAAAATCATTTTTTTGAGAAGGTTTGTCCCCAATCTTGCTGAACACTTAAGGAAAATTATTGACATGCTGAAGAAATATAGTGAAGTAAAATGGTCTAAAGAGGTGAAGAAATAATTAAATAAAGTTAAATTGGCTTTATCTCATGCTCCTATTCTTATTAGTCTGATTATACACTTGATTTTATCATTTTTTCATTTGCCTCAGAGAATACTCTTGCTGTTGTCCTCATGCAAAAGAAAAATCAGAACTCAAAGCACCCATTTCCTTATTCAGTAGAACCATAAGAGACACAACCTTGAAGTACAACATCATTGAGAAACATGCCTTGGTATTATTCAAAGCATTGAAGGAATTATGGGTGTACATTCTCCACTCTCATGTCATTGCATATGTTCCAAACGCTGATGTCAAAGATGTGCTTTCACATAATGATCCTGAAGGGCAACGAGGTAAATGGATTGCTGCTATGTTAGAGTATGATTTGGAGATCAAGCCCAAAAATATGATCAAAGGACAAGGGCTGTCAAAGCTTATGGCAGATTCAAATCTCCATGCTTTGGACATTAATTTTATTTCTGCATTATCTGAAGAACAAGGGGCTGAAACATTACTTGAGGTATTTGGAATTTTCTCTGTATTGCCTTGGTATGATGATATAGTTCATGTTTTGCAACACTTGAATCCTCCTCCCAACTTGACAAGTAGTAAGGATAGATATTTGAAGTTAAGATCTCTTAAGTACTACATTCTTAATGGTGTCTTGTATTGGAAATATCCTGGTGGAGTGTTGCTGAATTTTTTGGTTGAAGGATAAGTTGAAAAAGTGATGACAAGTTTTCATAAAGGTGACTGTGGAAGTCATCTTTATTGGAAGACTACAGTTAACAAGATCTTGAGGGTGGGATTATACTGGCCAAGTTTATTTTTTGTTGTTTATAAAACATTCATGAGCTGTCATGAATGTAAAATCTTTCAGGGAAAGAGGATGCTCTTGTCTTTTCCCTTAAAACCAATTGAAGTGCAAGCACCATTCCAACAATGGGGATTCAATTCATTAGCAAGATACATCCTCCATAATTAGCTCAACATATATGTATACTCACTACCACATATTATTGCACCAAATGGATTGAAGCCATCCCTTGGAGGCAAGCTACTGTCACTGTAATTATTTAGTTTCTTGAGAACAATATTCTGTCTCATTTTGGATGTCCACACAAAATCACTACTGAAAATTCAGTTTCCTTTAAGTCCAAGAAAATAATTTACTTTTGTGATAAGTATCACATTAGGCTTGGTTATTCTACAACATATTATCCTCAAGGCAACGAGCTTGCTGAATTGTCAAATAAATATTTGGTGAACATTATCCAAAAGATGCTGCAAGAAAACAAGAGGAATTGGCATAAAAAGCTCACCAATTATCTATGGGCAGATATAGTTAGCACAAAAATATCAATCAGCATGTCACCTTTCCATCTCGTGTATGGTGTTGTCACAATGTTCCCTACTTCTCTAGCTGTACTGGTGATGAAAATTCTGTAAGAGATTGACAGTGAACCAAATGATATCCAACGAATAATCATCCAAATGATCCATCTACAACCGTCAAGAGATGAAGTCTTTCGTCATAATTCAAAGCTTCATGAGAAAATAAAAAATATTTATAACAGGAATACCAAAGTTGATGATTTCAAGCTTGGAGGTGTTGTTCTTCGCTGGGATGCCCATAATGAAGATAAGAGTAAGCACAAAATATTAACAATCTATGGAATATACCTTACAAGATCACTGCATTCGGAGGTAATAAATCGTTTCTACTAGAGGATCCTGAAGGGAAAGAAGTGATGGGAGGACCAATAAATGGTAGGTTCCTCAAACACTACCTTACTTAATCATTGTAGACAAAGCCCACTTTCATTGTACATATCATTTTAATTTGATGTTCAAGCAATAAGGAAGTTGTTGTAGAAGTTTGAAGCCCGAGGAGAAGGCAACGAGACATCTACATTCAGTTCATGTTTTATTTCAAAAAGTTAGAAAAAAGTTTTAGTCAGTTGTCAAGTCAAATTCAAGTCAGTTTTTTCTAGTCAAAGTCATTTCCAGATTTAATTCATCATTTCCAGTTTGTCAAAGTTTTTCAATGTTTAGTTTTGACTCCAATGGCCAATGGTAAGGCTTCATAATCTATGGTGTTCTTGACAACTCCTGAAGGATCTGCCATCCCCAGCTAGAGCCAATGTTAGCTCAGGTATGTTAGTGATAAAAAATAACTATTTCAGTTGTTTTCCTAAATTCATAGGTCAATTTTTTTTTACTTTTCCAAACAAGTTTTCATAGGTCAAATATGTTGCTCCTTCATTTCATTCATCACCACCATCAGTATCAAGGTCATCTCCATCATCATCATTTAAAAAGTTTAGGGTTATGTCACTCCACCTCATATAGGTCACTGTCTAGGGTCATCTCTGGCTTTGAAAAAATGTTCAATTTGTCACCTAAAACAAGGATCTAAGCCTTTATCCCACCCATAAAACCCTGAAGAAGGAGCTATCATATTTATGAAATGAAATAAAGACAATTTGTCTTGTTTCAAATGTTCAAGTGTCAAAAAAGTTCAAAGGAGAAAATTTTGTCTCACTATCTCATTAAAAGGAGAAATTCTGTTTTGATTTATCATTAAAAGGAAAAAAATGTCATTCCAAGTGTCAAAGGATTAAATAGGTCCATTATATCCTATTATCTCATTTAAAGGAGAAAAAAAGACATTTTCAAATGTAAAAAGTTCAAAAAGTCATTTTCAAGTGTGAAAGGCAGAAATGTCATCTCAAGCTTATAAAAGGGAAAAAAAAAAACTTAATTTCATTCATTGTTACCCTTTTATGTGTGGAAGAGTACCTCTCTACCTCACTTTGCCTCCAAAGGTGTTCCAAATCCAAAATCCAAGGCTCAAATTCACTTAAAAATCCATTTGCTACCCTTCAAAAATCTCTTTTTACGCTTTTTGACCCTCTTATTACGCTTCTGGGTGACACTGTTATGCTTCTAGAGACTGCTACACAATAGTTGTTATGCTTCTGGGTGACACTGTTACACTTCTAGAGACTTCTACGCAATATTTGTTACGCTTTTGAGTGCTACGTAGGTGCTGTGCAACCACAACTGTTACACTTTTAGCCACAGTCGTTTTGCTTTTGGCCTACGTTGTTACACTTATGTTGGAGAAGCATTTTTCAATTTTGGCTTGGGAAACCTCCAAACCACTTAAAACTTGTTTCCATTACCTTATTAAACTCTCATAAAAGGTAAATATCATCTCTCATGCCATATTTTGGTTGAATTTTTGAAGGTTTGAAAAATTTTCATGCTTATTATGTTTTTCTCCACATTGCCACTTGTTCATGTATATATATATATATATATATATATATATATATTTTAAAGTGATAAACCCTAACCTACCCACCCACCTACCTAAACCCTAACCCTGATACCTAAAGCACTAACTCATACATCCTATATGCATTATCCCCACCTTTCCTATCATCTACACCATCCCTAACATGTCAAATACAAGCAAACCCTAGATTCTAGCTATTTCACAGTGAAAAACCTTGAAATTTGCTGTGTTTGATAGATTTTTCCGCCTTGCACACATCCACTTTTCATCATTCCAATTTCAGTATGGAGCTAAGATGATACTCTATTCACTTGTTTTTTCTTAGAATTTTTTCTTAGTTCCATGGCCCTCATTTCATCTTCTAGATCTATTCTCACAGTGAAAAATTGGGAATTTCTTGTGTTTTCATCATTTTGACACCTTCCTCACAATATTTTTCCCTCATTACACCCACATCTTGGATCTAATAAACAATTCAACCCACTCAGTATTTTCTATAATTTCTCTCAGCTTCATAATCCTTCATCTCATCCTCTAAATTCATATTTTTCTACACTTTGTTTTTCCAGATTTCCATACATTCACTCATTTCATCAACACTTTAGGGTTCTCATCATTCTAGTGAAAAAAAAAATGGAAAGTGACAGGAAGAGCTTCAAGGGAGGGCACCACCTTAGGATAGAACCCTTCACAATGCATGAAATAAATGCATCACCATTGGCCAGAATATGCTTTGAGAAAGCTTAGTGTTTGAGATTTTGTGAAAGGCTCATGGAAGAGGGGTATCATCTTCAATTGAATAGCCTATTTGCAACAAAAAATAGCATGCAAAAGGTCACTATTGCAGGTATGGAGATAAACCTATCATCAGACCTAATTTCTTTAGCAACATGTATCCCTTCTCATGGAGAGCAGTGATTCAAAGACATGGAGTTAGACATTGAAAATTACAAACAATTTCTCAAGCCTCATGCTAGAGAGGAACTAGATTATCTATTTACTTTCAGACACCTTAGAAACAAGTATTCTCCTTTGATGATGTTCATAATGAATTACTTCACATGTTGAGGATATTTTGTAGGTTCTGTAGGTATCATATCAGGCTGTCGATGCATTTCACCTCTGTCAAACACTTGATTTGTCATATTATTTATACAGGAGTTTGATTAAGATGACTGAGCAGGTTCAAAGTAGAAGACAAGATCATCACACTAGTCCTTTTCATCATGGTCTGATAAAGCTCATTGTATTGCATCGCGTGTCCTCCATCAACATGACTTGGGAAAATTTCTTGGAGATATTTTCAGCAACGCCTACCATTAGCCCTTCTATCTTTCCTAGTACATCATCAACACATGGAGTTTGGCCCTTCTAGCATGCCAACTCAACTTTTAGATGCTCCTAGGGTTTTTGAGTTTACTCACACCTATGGGAAAGGGAAGAGACATATATTTGAGCCTAAGTCTTCCAAAAGTGTTCTTACAATTGACACCATTGTGCAACATAGTAAGATAGAGGAGAAACATTTTTTGCATTAGCATAGTGAATCAACTCCATTGGAGGTTGAGGTAGCAGAGCAGGTGGAGATCAGATCAGCTGAAGAGATCATTAAAGAGAAAGATAAGGAAATACCAGAATTGGAAGAGATATTCTCCATTGCCAAATCTCAAATCACTTTCCTTCAGGAATAAAATTTTCAATTGAAGGTAAAGGTAAAGGTACATTTTCAGTTGAAGGTAAAGGTAAATGTACATTTTCAATTGAAGGTAAAGGTAAATTTTAAACTCAACTCCTACAAATCATGCCCAAGTTAGAGCTAGAGGCAGTTAAAGATAAAGGTAAGGAGGTTATTGTTTTTGATCAAATGCAAGACATGGAGGTTGAAACAAAAACAAGAATACCAAAAACAAGAGGCCTCAAAAGGGCACTGGAGTGAGAAAGACAGTCAACTCATCCACCTGAAGAGTTGATCTTTGATGAGCTTATAGCCATGGCGATTAATGAAGACATAGAGCTTTGGTTGTCAAAATTAAATGAGAATTTGGAGAAGCTCTTTAAGGGGGCTAAGAGGGACAATGAGCTGCAAAGACACATGGCAAACAACTATCGCACTAGGAACACAATTTCTCAAATAAAGTTGAAACAATTGAAGAAAAATCTAAAAGAGGCACACATGAAGCTTAAAGAGAAGGATAAATTGGAATTATTGGATGAAGCTTCTTTGAATATTTAGCCTATCACTTACAGGTTCCATAGAACCAATTTTGAGAAGTTTTGATCAATTTTGGTATTTTTGTGATTTTTGCACAATTCCAGAAATTCTCTATTGCAGAAGGGTAACAAAATTTTGTTACTCTTGTTTTTAGGGCATCCAAATAATGCTTTATTTACATGGATGGATGTATTTTGATGAGTACATCACAAATCATGAACCCCCATGGCATGGCAAGCTGTAATTTTGGAGAAAAATCTCAAAAACCACTCATTTTTCATGTTTTTGCCACCATTTTGCACCCTCTGTTACACTTTTCGAGTAACCTTAGGAGAATGGATTTTTGAAGTCCTTACCATGGGTAATTTTGAAAAATTAAAGATGTTATGGAAACTAGACACATAGTTCTAGTCGGCCGTTCTTTCATAAGTGGATTTGGACTATTAAAAGTCCCTCAAAAGTGCCTCCAAATTTATGTTATGCTTCTGCAAAGTTTTGTTACCCTTCTGTCAGCAATGTCACAAATCAGCATTGGATTCCTCAAGACTCTTGTCAAGCGTAAAAATGTTCACAAATTCAAGGTTTTTCTATCCTATGAGTTGGAATTAGATTTATTGAGTTGTTTTTTTCCTCCTGTCATTAGGGAATATGTAATTAATGTAAGGGACAAACACTCCTAGTTCAAAGCTAAAATTCAGGGAATGGTTTCTAACTTCCCTAGAAACTAGGAAATGACACATCTTGTGTATTTATGATTCATTTTGGATGGTATTTCGACCTGATGAGGTTTCATAGTCCATATTTTTTATAAGTAGATCCTCTTTAGTCTTTTTTTGGGTTGGGTAGTCTCATATTGCAGTGTGGCTTTTGTAATCAGCAATTTGCAATGAAATCAGAGATAGATTTGCAAGAATTGTGTTGAGATACTTATGGTATGCATTGGAGCATATATTTTTATTGAGTGTGTTTATCATTTCATGCTTAATACCATGTATTCTTCTTCATATATGTTTATCTTGTAAGTTTATGAGCATAAATCATGTTTATGCATGCTCTGTTTTCGCCAAGGTTTACATTGCTATGTTTATTTGCTTCTAAACTGAATTAATTCACCTCAATGCTCATTCAAATTCTCTTCTCCTAGATCCTATACTCAATGACATATTAAAATTATTTCAAAATACCTATCTAGCCTCACATATTCTCTGCAAATTTACTTTGTATTTCAGACGTAAAAAACCTTATACACAATATACTCACTAACTTTTGTATCCAGCACTAAAAACATCAAACAATACTATTTACTGAGCTTACATACCTAGCCAAAGATCATTAGATGCTCAGTCATTCCTTTGACTGCAAAAGTGACAATGAGAGAGACCACTCTGGTCCTGGTAGGGCTAGCTACCTTAATTAAAGCCTGGTCCATGGTTACCTTTCTCCAATCCTATTTTCAACCTTGGGAAGTTAGGGAGAGGGATAACGTTTTTGGCAACGTTGTCAGGGAGAGATTGCTAAAAATTCCATGGGAATATTTCTTTAATCCTATGAAAGTTATACTTGTAGGTGACAAGCTCTAGTATTTAACATAGGATGAATTCTTAAAATGAGCCAAATTCCAAAATTCCTCTCTTAATCTGGCTCCTAAAAGACATACCAGGTCAAATCCAGACCTAAATCCCTCACCAATTGTGTATGACCATGAGAGTCATTTTAGAAATCATAAAACCAAGTCTCAGAAGGTTGGAAGAGCTATTCCTCCACTCGTCAAACCAAATTCCTTGCCAACGAGATTTGTTTTAGAATATTTGTTTTATAGTTCAGAATATGAAGGATCATTTTGTTTAGAACTAAGTCTGAAAATTTTCTTTCAGAAACCACCTTTGATCCTTACGATTTCGAGACCTTTGAACCATTTTCCGAGTCTTTTGATTTTGAAGTCGATAACAAAATTTGTTCTAATTTTCAAAAACTCAAGGGCTTGGTGGATAAGTTTTAGGAAACTTCAGAAAAATCTTATTTCCAATATTAGAAATAGGTTTTTTCTTCACCTGTCATTACACCTTCTCATATTGCCACATCATCAACCCTTCCTTTCATTCCATCATTGCCTCTACAAGTTTTCACTCTATCAACACCTCCACCACCTCCAACATTAGTCATGGCCAGATTTGATCCATTGATCCTACCACTTAAACTCACTCCACTACCTCAGAACTATGGTCAGTGGCTTCCTCTTTTCGATGGAGCATTATAGGTTACAACTTATCAGCACATTTCCAAAGTAATTGATTTCATATATCTTGAAGAGATTGACAATGACGATGCCAAGTTGCGCATCATTACGTACAGTTTCTCTGGAGAGGTAAAGAAATGGTTTTTCTCTCTCACAATTAGTTCAATAGGTACTTCAAAACAACTGATTGACTTGTTTATGGTGAAATGGGAAGAGAAGAAAAACATATTGCATCTTTTAGCTGAGTATAACGCCTTGAAAAGGAATCCCAATGAGTCTATCCAATACTTTACAGCTAGAATCAATAAAATATATGATTCAATTCCTAAGAATATTAAGCCTCCTCCAGACCTTTCTTTACTTCATTATCCTGATGGTTTCGATCTTGACATAGCTTATTAGTTGAGGGAAAGAAACCCATCAGCTCTTGAATAAATGCAGAGAAACACATCGAGCGTGGAAGCTAATTTGTTCACCAATAAGTCTAAAATCAAAACAAAGAAAAGAGTCACTATCAAAGAGGAAAAATATACTTCATCAGAGGGAAATTTAGATAGCTTGATCAAGATGATGGATAAAATGTCCATTGCTGATTGACAAGTTGAACCCTCCATTAGAAATCCCAATTTCAGGGGTCAAAATCAACAACCTCAATACAAGATCAAGCAAAGGGAACAAAGGGATCAGGATCCACAGATTCAATAGAAAATTCACACTCCATTTAAGCACAATTATACTGAAGGCCCTCTGATTATGACTAAAAATAAATTTCTAGCGAGAATCATTTATTTGAGGAAAATCAACAACCTATTTTCCTCACTAAAGAAGATCAATTTTTTGCAGATATTTGTGCCCTAGATGATCAACAATATGTCTTGTCAAATGATGACATGTTATCAGTGCACACGGAAGATTATCAGATGAGATATCAGAATTCACTTTATCAAGTGCAAAGACAATATGGTTTGAGGAATATGAATGTTCCTATAACCTCTAATCAGAAAAAATAGAATGCTCAAGTAGATTCTCATCACAAAGAAGTTGTTGCCAAAAATAAAAGTAAAGAAATAGGATCTGTGGTTCCTAATCATGCTAAAGGCAATGAAGCTTCCTACAACATTCAAAGAAAGGATAAATAATTCCAATATGGAGGACAGAGGAAAGAGACTTCAAACAAAGATCAACCTGAAAATAAATATGCAACATTGAAAGAGGTAGAAAAAAAATATGCTCTTTTTAGTCTTGAAAATGAAATTTCCAAATTGAAAGTCTCCATTCCTCTAACTGAAATATTCAAGAATGATCAGTAGAAATTTCAAATAGCTAAGTTGCTTAGAGTTGATCAAATGTATGACATGGTTAATTTGAGAGATAATCACCCTGAGCTTCTTTTTGTCCCTGTTGTTGATGACGATCTAGAAGATAGTGAGGTCCCTCCATTTTATCTAAGCCTTAAAATCCATGATTTTATCCTTCATAATGCCATGATTGATTATGGAGCCTCTCACAACCTCATGCCCAAGGCCATTATGAACATATTAGGATTGGATATCACAAGTCATTGTCATGATATTTATTCATTTGATTCAGGGAGGGTGAAAAGTTTTGGCCTCATCAAGGACCTAGTGGTGTCATTAGAGAAAATCCCAACCATGAATGTCCTCATGGATGTTTTTGTGGCTAATATCCCTCCTAGATATGGAATGTTTCTTTCTCGGTCATGGGGAGCAAAGATTAGAGGTACCTTACAACTTGAATTTTCATATTCTACCATTCCCGTCTTTAGACAACTTAGGAAACTATACTGGGAAAGTAAGATGAAGTACATGATAAAAAATCGAGAAAAACAAAATAATCATCCTATACATGTTTTTCATACAAATTTTGAGTAGTTTATCTTGTTCAATGATGAATTTTCAACATCTTCCGAAGTTTTGATTGAAGAAAAAGTAGGAAATTTTGAATTTTCAAATTCTTTTTTAGAATTGGCAAATGCATAAATTTATGAAAAAGTGCCGAGTGGTTTGGAACCAAGCACATTTCCTCAAAAAAGTGATGAAATAGTGAAATAATTTTTTTTTTGTTGGTAAAATAGAACTCTCTCAAGCAACAAGCAAAGTTCAGCCATCCAATTTGCAGTTTTTGGATGAAGAAAGAAGTTTGTGGACTATGGACTTTGATGGAGCTTTTGGAAAAGAATGGGCTAGCATTGGAGTGTGGATTCACAGCCCTGTAAATGAATCATTAAATATTCCTACCAATGTTTGAATGTCCTCCTACAAGCTGGATTTTGGATGTTCAAAAAATGAAGCTGAGTATGTGGCTTTGATAGTCGGTTTGAAAATTATCAAGAAGTTAGGTGCCAAGAAGATTTCTGTATATGGCAACTCTGAGCTAGAAATAAAGCAAGTCAAATGGGAATACCAGGACAAGCATCCAAGGATACGAGCTTATTGAAATGCAGTGCTAGACATCCTCAAGACATTCACCAAGTACACTTTATCATTGATCCCAACGGACAACAATGCTATTGATGATTCTCTTGCTACTTCGTCCAACATGTTCAAAATTCCATATATCCTAATAAGAAGTATGAGATAAATTTCAAACACTGCCATTCTATCCTAGAAAATGTTCAGTACTAATAGTTCTTTCAATATGATAAACAGATTAGCAACTTCTTATTAGGGAAAATTTTAAGGATCGAAAATTATTTTGAAGTTTAAAAAATTGGCGAATCCCACTAGTCCCTAATGTGAAAAATATAAAATGCATATTGATGTATTTGTAAAATTATTCAAATTTATAATGATATTATATATATTTTCTATATAATGTTGGCGATTTTTAAGGTAAAATAATTTTATATTGTAAAATTTGGGCGAATCACTTTTATAAAAAAATGGAAATTGGCGAATCTTTTTTTTGGAAAAACCATGGAAAATTAGCCCACCTACGAATATTAGCATCTAAAATTTTCCATGCTTCTTATAGAGAGAAGAGGTATGTGTGAATTCTCAAATGGATAACCAGTGCTATGCAAATGACCAAGAAATCCATGCAAAAGAACTGAAAGTGATTCAACTGAAAGAAAAATACATTCCAAGAGGTTTGGTACCTTTGGAAGAGATTTTCAATGAAGATGATGTTGCATGCAAGTCGACCATGTTACCAACATAAGTGGGAATGGAAGAGCTCAATCTTGGCACTCCGGAAAAGCCAAATATGGTAAAAATTTCAAAATATTTGAGTGCATAAATGAAAGGTAAATACACAACGTTTATGTCTCGATTTTTTGATGTATTTTCTTGGGAATATTATGATTTGAAAGTCTATGATAATAACATAATTCAACATACCATTCCCTTGAAGCCAGATCAGAAACCTTTCTGCCATAAGTTAAGGAGAATAAATCCCAAGTTGTTACCATTTATTCAAAAGGAAGTAAATAGATTATTTACTGTTGGTATTGTAGTGCCTCTTCACTTTTCAAATTGGATGTCTAATCTAGTGCCAGTGAGAAAGAAGATAGGAGATATTTGCTTGTGCATTGATTTCAGAAATCTAAACAAAGTTTCATTGAAGGAAAATTATCCAATACCAAAGATGGACCATATTCTGTAAAGGGTAGTTGGATATTCTAGACTTTCATTATTGGAAGGATACTCTGGGTATAATCAGATTTGAGTCCATCCATATGATTAGGAAAAGGAAACCTTTACAAAACCTTGGGGCACCTTCATGTATGCCAAAATGCCTTTCGGATTGAAGAATGCGGGGGGTATTTTTCAACGAGCAATGGATATTGTGTTTGCCAATGAAAATGATGTTATTTTGGTCATTTATCTTGATGAAATCACTATTTTTTCCAGGACAAATGAGAAACACTTGCAACACTTGAAAACAATTTTTCAGAGATGTATAAAGTTTGGCATATTGCTGAACCCAAAGAAGAGTTATTTTGCTATGGAGGAAGGTAAATTGTTGGGTATCTTATCAAAATATGGAATTAGGAGATATCCTTCAAGGATTGAAGCAATTTAGACCTTGGACTATCCTAGAAGAAAAAAAATTTCAATCATTGAATGGAAAAATATTTTTTTTGAGAAGGTTTGTCCCAAATCTTGTTGAACACTTAAGGCAAATTATTGACATGCTGAAGAAAGATAGTGAAATGAAATGGTCTAAAGAGGCGAAGAAATCATTCAATCAAGTTAAATTGTCTTTATCTCATGCTCCTATTCTTATTAGTCCAGATTATACACTTGATTTTATCATTTTTTCATTTGCGTCGGAGCATACTCTTGCTGTTGTCCTCATGAAAAAGAAAAACCAGAACACGGAGCAACCCATTGCCTTCTTTAGTAGAACCATAATATACGCAGCCTTGAAGTACAACATCATTGAGAAACATGCCTTGGCATTAGTCAAAGCATTGAAGCTTTCAGGTCTACAATATCGACTCTCATGTTATTGCATATGTTCCATGTTGTCAAAGATGTGCTTACACAGAATGATCCTAAAGGGTGGAGAGGTAAATGGATCGCTGCTATGTTAGAATATGACTTGGAGAATTTGAAAAAGTGATGACAAATTTTCATCAAGGTGACTGTGGCAGTCCTATTTATTGGAATACTACAGTTAACAAGATCTTTAGGGTGGGCTTCTATTGGCCAAATTTATTTTCTGATGTTTATAAAATAGTAAAGAGCTGTCATGAATGCCAAATATTTCAGGGAGAGAGGAAGCTCTTGCCTTTTCCCTTAAAACAACTAATTGAAGTGAAAGCCTCATTCCAATAATGGGGCCTTGACTTCATTGGCGAGATCCATCCTCTATCATCAGCTCAACATAAATGGATACTCACTGCCACATATTATCTCACCAAATGGATTCAATACATCCCCATGAGGCAAGCTACTGACACTGTAATTATTCAGTTTCTTGATAACAATATTTTATCTTGTTTTAGCTTTCCACACAAAATCATTACTTATAGTGCAGCTGCCTTTAATTCCAAGAAAATTATTGAATTTTGTGATAAGTATCACATTAGGCTTGGTCATTCACAACATACTATCCTCAAGGAAATGAGCTTGCTGACTCGTCAGATAAATATTTGGTGAACATAATCAAGAGATGCTGCAAGAAAAAAAGAGGAATAGGCATAAAAATATCACCAATTCTCTATGGGCGGACACAGTTAGCACAAAAAAATGGTGTTGACATGGTGTTCCATACTTCTCTAGCTATACTGGTGATGAAAATTCTGCAAGAGATTGACAACATACCAAATGATATCCAATGAATAATCAACCAAATGATCCATCCACAACAATCAAGAGATGAAGTATTCATTAATACTTCAAAGCTTCATGAGAAAATACAAAATATTTATGACAGGAAGACCAAAGCTAATGATTTCAAGCTTGGAGATGTTGTTCTTTGTTGGGATGCTCAGAAGGAAGATAAGAGGAAGCACAGAAAGTTTGAAAACCTATGGAAAGGACCTTACAAGGTCACTGCATTCAGAGGTAATAAACCATTTCTACTAGAGGATCTTGAAGGGAAAGAAGTGATGGGAGTACCAATCAATGGTGCGTTCCTCAAACACTATCTTACTTAATCATTAAAGACGAAGTTCACTTTCATTATACATATCATTTTAATTTTGATGTTCAAGCAATAAGGAAGTTGCTGCAAAATTTTGAAGCCCAAGGAGAAGGCCATGATACTTCTACATTCAACTCATGTTTTCTTTCAAAAAGTTGAAAAAAGGTTTCATTCAGTTGTCAAGTTAGTTTTTTCTAGTCAAAGTCATTTCAAGATTTAGTTCATCATTTCTAGTTTGTCAATTTTTTCAATGTCCAGTTTTGACTCCATTCCCTAATGGTAAGGCTACCTGAGCTATAGTATTCTTGACACCTCCTGAAGGAGCTGTCATCCCCAGTTGGATCCAATGTTAGCTCAGGTATGTCAGTGATCAAAAATAATTCTTTCAGCTGTTTTCCTAAAGTCATAGGTCAATTTTTTTTATTTTTTCAAACAACTTTTCGGAAAATAATTTTTTTCACTGAAGAAATCAAGGTCAAGTATGCTTCTCCTTCATTTCATTCATCATGACCATGATTATCAAGGTCATCTCCATCATCATCATTTAAAATGTCTAGGGTTATGTCACTCTACCTCGTATAGGTTACTGTCTAGGGTCATCTCTGCCTTTGAAAAATGTTCAATTTGTCATCTAAAAAAAGGATCTAAGCCTTTATCCCATCCATAAAATCCTAAATAAGGAGCTAGCATATCTAAGAAATGAAATAAAGACAATTTGTCTTGTTTCAAATGTTCAAGTGTCAAAAAAGTTCAAAGGAGCAAATTTTGTCTCACTATCTCATTAAAAGGAGAAATTTTGTTTTTCTTTATCATTAAAAGGAAAAAAATGTCATTCCAAGTGTCAAAGGATTAAATAGGTCCATTATATCCTATTATCTCATTTAAATGAGAGAAAAAGACATTTTCAAATGTAAAAAGTTCAAAAAGTCATTTTCAAGTGTGAAAGGCAGAAATGTCATCTCAAGCTTATAAAAGGGAAAAAAAAAAAAACTTAATTTCATTCATTGTTACCCTTTTATGTGTGGAAGAGTACCTCTCTACCTCACTTTGCCTCCAAATGTGTTCCAACTCCAAAATCCAAGGCTCAAATTCACTTAAAAATCCATTTGCTATCCTTCAAAAAGTCCTTGTTATGCTTTTTGACCCTCTTGTTACGCTTCCAGGTGACACTGTTACGCTTCTGGGTGACATTGTTATGCTTCTGGAGACTGCTACGCAAAAAAATTTACAATTTTGATTGTTGTGCAGCCACAGTTGCTACAATTTTATCCACAGTTGTTATGCTTTTGGCCTACAATGTTACGCTTCTGTAGGTGCATGTTATGCTTTTATAGGAGAAGAGATTTTAAGTTTTTGGCTTGGGAAACCTCCAAAACACTTCAAAATTGTCTCCATTACTTGATGCAACTCTCATAAAAGGTAAATCTCATCTCTCATGCCATATTTTGTTCGAATTTTTGAAGGTTTGAAACATTTTCATGCTTATTATGTTTTTCTCCACATTTCCATTTGTTCATGTATAATTTTTTTTTTTTTAATGTAACAAACTCTAACCTACACCACCCACCTACCTAAACCTAACCCTAATATCTCAAACCATAACTCATACATCCCATATGCATTATCCCCACCTTTCCTATCATTTATACCATCCCTAACATGTCAAATACAAGCAAACCCTAAATTCTAGCTATTTCACAGTGAAAAACCTTGAAATTTTCCGTGTTTGATAGATTTTTTCACCTTACACACATCCATTTTTCATCATTTCACTTTCAATATGGAGCTAAGATGCTACTCTATTCACTGAATTTTTCTTAGAATTTTTTCTTATTTCCATGGCCCTCATTTCATCTTCTAAATCTACACCATTTTTACACTAACTATTCTCACAGTCAAATATTGGGAATTTCCTGTGTTTTCATCATTTTGACACCTTCCTCACACTAATTTTCTCTCATTCCACCCACAACTTGGAGCTAACACACAAATCAACCAACATTTTTTTCTAGAATTTCTCTCAGCTTCATAATCCTTGATCTCATCCACTAAATTCATACTTTCCTACACTCTATTTTTCCAGATTTCCATAAATTCACTCATTTCATCAACACTTTAGGGTTTTCATCATAAATTTAAAATGGCAAGAAGAGCTTCAAGGGAGGGCACCACCTCAGGTTAAATCCCTTCACAATGCATGAAATAAATGCCTTGCCATTGGCCAGAACATGCTTTGAGAGAGCTCAGTGTTTGAGAGTTTGTGAAAGGCTCATGGAAGAGGGGTATCATATTCAATTGACCAGCCTATTTGCAACAAGATACAACATGGGAAAGGTCACTATTACATGTATGGAGATAATCCTATCATCAAACCTAATTTCTTCAGCAACAGGTATCCCTTCTCATGGAGAGCAGTGGTTCAAAAGCACGGAGTTAGTGATGTCCAGGTAAATCCCCTATGTGGACAGAGGTGATCCCTCTAGCCCTAGGGCGGGTCTAGCAACTACAGGAACATACTAACATCTTCCTTCCTAGATTGTAAATGAAATTCAGAGCAAGGAAGATGACCTACCTTGTTCTGATGCTATTTTTTCGCCTTCCGTCAAGGCTTCTTGATCTTTCCTTCTCCTCAAGTTCGATACACGCTGCTACCAACGTTCGATTACCTATATAGATAGTCAGGAAACAACGTCAAGCGTAAAATCGCGTCAAACATAAAACAATTACAATCTATCTAACTGATCAAGGAATGCTATAAATCTCATTATAAATGTAAAAAAGAGTGGAAGATAAACATCAGATGCATTTTAATATGGTAAAGACATGGGAGTTTAAAACCAAGCCTTGATGTTGAGGCTTTCCTTTGGCAGGTCTGTATCCAAGCACGTTTGCAACACCCTCATACAAAAAGGTCCAAGATCTCACTATATTATCAACACACAAAAACAATCACACTCTGCACTATTCTCCCGAAGTTATGATTGCTTCTCTCTCTATGATTGCTCTAACTTTCTAACTCAGACTAACTCTGACTCAGGCCATAGAGGTGAAAGATGTCTCCTTATATAACAATGGAGGAGGAGGTTATGGGCCCTCAAATAATGAGAAAAGAGCTTATCCTTTGGAGTAGTTCCTATTTCTTGGGAACAAGAAGCCCAAAGGGGAATTCCTCAACCATATCCTCAAAACGAACTTCTAGCTTGCCGCCTCGTGAAGTTTCTAGTCACGAAAGCTTCCTTTCTATTTAAAATTTTTTCCAAAAGAGGATTGGTGTGGGTTTTAAATTAAGATAGAGCGCTGATTGGTGCAGATCTCAGTGAAAATATCTGCTATCGGTGCGGGTCAGACACTGAGACAAAGTGCGGATCTTCAAAACTAGGTTTTTATAGGGATCTTCAAGAAAAGTTGTAAAGGAATATTAATTGGTAGACAAAGCGTGGTCTAGGGGTATGCATTACATGCTTGGAAAGTACCCAAGGGTCACTGTATGGGTCCTCCAGGATCAAGGAATGTGGAGTACATGGACGGTGAAAAATTGCTCTTTAATAGATTCCCCCTAAAGTATGAAGTTCGAACACAAGTGAGGGGTGAAATGATTTACAAGTACGTGCGAGGAACCAGACGCTGCCATCGGGAGACCCAAAAATCAATCATATATACATATACATTACTGAAAACTCTGATGAAAATACATGAATCAAGTTATGGATGCAGCCATCTGTAAGAAGGGATCATGGTATGGTCGCAACCACCCATATGAGAAGGATCTCATATAGACTCATGGTATGGTCCCAACCATCCATTTGAAAGAAACATGTATCCAATAATGGAAAAATCATATCACCTTGCAACCTGGACTCTAGAGAATAAAATCTATGGTCTTGCGCTCTGTCTCGACATGAACAAGTACAATTTCAAGCATGTGAATAAATGAGCTAAAGTTGAACATGCAGGAAAATCACCTGATTACCAGCCAATGATGAAAGCTGTTAACAAGCACGAGAGAAACCACCAATAATGACAATGGCTCTCAAGGTACAACTAGTACAATCCACGGAATGTGAACAATGAGTTGGCATCGAACACCCGTGAAATCAGTCGATCGAAGGCCAATGATGAGGACATGTCCTCGAATGTGAAGAAATTTCCATTGAGGCATGCAAGCTCTAAGGTACCAGAAAGGAGTCTCTAGATCGACTTCCTGGATAATGAGCTGAAGTCGATAGGAAGAGATCCTTCGAAGTAGGGTCATAATGAATTCCACATCATCAACATGAAACAGAGAATTTGATATGACTATTAATCAAGACTGAAATAGAGGATCAAGGAATGTACAAACTACAGAAGGATTTTCTCTTGAACATATCAGTGACACGACTCTCGAATTTGGCAGCATTTGACTCAAATAGGATCAGAGGTCATGTTGAAAATATTGGTAATTGAATGAGAGGAAAACAAATTTCCCAAACCCATGGAGGAAAAGTGACAGAGTGAAGATATCCCAACCCGACACAAACTACAGATAAGTGTAATGTTCAAGAGTGACATACTGTCAACACAACTGACGAATAACTTCCATTTTCCACCACCATTTCTAGCGAGTACCTCTTTATTTTTACATAAGCTTGAAGAGGATAGCATATGCTTGTCGTATATGTTTGTCCTTCGGACAAATCCATCCTAGTACATTTTACGATCCCTAGGAAGGAAGAAATAGGTTACGTCATGGTGACAATTTCTGATGTCATTTAGTTTTAACGAGTCTGAAAAAGGAGGAACTCGACATATTTTCATGTTTAGAGAGTTTGAAAATAAGTGGAAAAGGAAACTCCAGTAGTCCCTTTTCGTAAATAGTCTCAAAGATTCGAAAAGGTAGAAAACTATGTATGAGAGAACCTCTTAGTCATGATAGGCTAAGTTATTCCTTTTTCGTAAATAATCCATCACAGCCTGAAAAAGGGGTAAACATATACTGGGTATATATCGTTTCGTAGCCTTTAACGTGCTCAAAACGAAGAGAGTCTCGGAAATATTTTCAATTTTAAGAGTCAGAAAAGAGCTGAAAGTTGACTCCTCCTAGAGGAACAAGTGGTATTAAGGGTAGCAACTAGTTCCAGTTATGGTGGAACTTCTCAGAACAATTAAAGGTCAAGAGGTTGGCTAACAAGACCACTCATTATAGCAGTTCCTCAGGAATGGGTGAAACAATAATGTGAGGGCATATGATCGACCGAGTAGATGGTAACTATGGAATGTGAAAACCAAGGCTCATCTGGCAAAACAGGCTGATAAAATGGAAATCACGAGAGGTAAAATAAGAATGGTTTCATTTTTATACAAGATTGAAAAAAAGATAAACTATGCTTGAAACATGTTTCATTTTTACACAAGCTTGAAATGGAAACAAACTATGCTTGAGATGTTTGCATGCCCCCAACATGATGACTCAATTCGAGGTACATGCCCCCTAAGCTTCAGCGCATTCATCGGAGTAGACTACTAGTTACTGGCAGGTGGATGGAATGAAGGTTCAAATTACGAGATCAAGAGAAAGACTCGACTAGGATTTTACGATATCTAATGAAAAGCTCGAATTGAAAAGAGAACCCGATTCATTGTTTAATGAGGTTGACACAATAAAATAACTATCCTCATGAACTAATTCATTTTTTAACGAGGTTGACATAGAAAACAAACTATCCTCAAAAGATCTTGTTTCATTTTATAAGAAGCTTGACACAAGAAAACGAACTATGCTCCGAAAAGCTTGTTTCAAATTTTAAGGACCTTGACACAAGAAAACGAACTATGTTCCAATGAATTTTCATCATGATTAATAAGAATTTATGGCTACTAAGAGGTTTTCATCTGATGGGAGAAGAACATATTGGAAATCGTGATCGAATGCCCCTAGTAGATGGTACTCGATGGCACTATCACTGGAAGAGGGAAACGAACAAATGGCCACATAATTAACTCGTGGCGGGGGAGTTACAACCGGTGGATAAATATATGGCAGAGATGAGGGTGGGCCAGCTACCACCTTAGGACCAGAGAATGAAAGCTAATCAATGGTCATGATCTGAGATTTGTGTGGAAAACATATCACACGAAAGAGGGAGGAGACAAGTGTGCCCATGGCATAAGCATAGTCACACCCCAAAAATAAATTGAAATCCAAGGGGCCTAGAACAACCATCACGTCTATACAGACGATTTTTCCTCCCAAAGTGATAGGAAACGTTGGAAGGATCCCTAACGGTTGATTGGTTCCTTTGTTGTTAGGTCGCTATATTACTAGTTTAGCCCCTTATTGTTATTATGTAGCCCCCTTATTGTTATTATTGTAGGCCCCTCTACCCCCAATATTGTTATTATTGTGACCTTACATTGTTATTGTTAGTTCGGCTAGGATTACATTGTGGCCCCATAGACTCCTATGTATAGAAAGGAGGTTTTGTCATTTGTATCATCCAAGAATTGTTCATTCATGTAATGTATTGGAGGTTGCCCCCTCGAAGTGACTTATTTATAAGGCATTGATATCTCTTTTCTTCTATTTTTGGAGCTGGTTTCACAACATTTGGTATCAGAGCTTTGGATTCTAGGGTTTCGCTACTCCAAATAGGTTATCATGGCATTTTTGCTATAACGTTTTTCCTATGAAGGTTCAGAAGCTGAAATTTTTAGAGTACGAAGCCAAAATCCTAAGGAACATCTTCGCAAAATTTTAGATCTTGGTTCGCAATAGTTTCGGAGATATGATCTGTGGATGTTAGGTCTTGTGCAGCCTTAAATTTAACCCAAATGTCATCGCGGGAATTCTCGCTATAATCACTTTGGCTGGCGCCCGTAATCCGAAATTGTTAGAGCACGAAAGCCGGGAACTCCTAAGGAACATCATTGCAAAATTTTAGAGCTTGGTTCACAATAGTTTTGGAGATATGATCTGTGGAAGTTAGGACTTTTTTAGGCTCCTGAATTTCATCTCAAAGAGGTGATCATGGGAAAACCTTCATAACTATCTCTCTGAGCATCGGATTGGAACTATGTAAAAAGTGAACTCAAGAAAACATAATTTAGTTTCCTATCTATCAATTTTAGAGCTGAAGGAGGAAAAAATGACACGTGGCATGTCATACAAGTTAGCTCTACTAAACAAATTCATAATTAAGTCATCGTAGGACATTGGGCACAACTTTGTCTTAAAGAATCCAAATTAGGTCAGACTTATGGAATTATAAAGAGAATTCAGAGGGATACCTCAATGCCAAATTTCAGATATTGAATATCCTAAATCATAAGAGATAATTCAGTTTCAATATCGAGCTCCTCAAAAGAAATAAAAAGGTGTGTATTTTTTCGAATGACATAAGTCTCGTTTGAAAACAAATTAGTTTGAATTTATTCCAAGGGCATATTGAAGAATAGATATCAGTATTGGGTTCTAAAGTGTCCCCTAAAAAGAACTCAACACCCATTAAGCCTTCAGAAGGCTCTACTATTACTCATGAAGACGAAGAAACACAACATGAGATATCAAAATTACAAGAGCAAGTGCACCAAATTTCGCTATCGTAAAGAGAAACAAAAAATGAAATGGAAGTTTTGAAGAAAGGCGTGGAAACTAAGATGGATGTTTTGAAGAAAGGCATGGAAGCTAAGATGAATGGGTTAGAAGCTAAGATGGAAGGCATGAAGCTAAGATGGATGGCAGTATGGAAGCTAAGATCGATGAAAAATGAAAACACAAAAGTAGTACATCAGAAGGTTTGGGCGGTGTTGATACAAGAAATGTTTCTCGCAATGGCAAAAAGATAGTAGAGGAAACTCATGATGAGAAAAAAAAATAAATGTTAATCACGATTTGGCAAATCTAATGTTGAATAAGAAATTCACCATATTCCAAAGATGGAAAGGATAATTTGATGGCAAGGATCCCGTAACATGGATACTACAGATGGAGCAATATTTTGATCTCAATAATGTGCAAAACACACAAAAGGTACGCATTGCAACTTTACATTTAGAACAAAATACATTTGTATGGTATCGAATTCTTTGCTCTCGTAAAAAAATTGTCACTTGGTCAATTTTTACGTAGGAAATGATAGCACATTATGAGGATACAAAGAGCAACACCTTCTTTGGCCAATTGATACATCTCAAACAAAAGGGTTTAGTGGGGGAGCACATTGAGGACTTCCAAAAATTGAATATAAGGGTAACTGATATTCCAGAGGAACACAGGATTGATCTCTTCATATGTACTTTAAAGGATAACATCCAACATGAAGTTCGCATTTTAGAACCTGATTCATTGGAGAAGGCATTCAGGTTGGCAAGAAAAATTTAATGTAAAATTATGGCACCAAGGAAGCCTACCACTCACTTCTATAAAGAGGGAAGTGTTGCTACTCCTAGATTTCTACAACCTACAAGGTTGACACCACAACAATTGGAAGAGAAAAGAGAAAAAGGGATTTGCTACAGTTGTGATAGCAAATACACTAAAGGTCATAAGTGTGCTGAGAAGAAATTATTTTACATAGATTGTGAAGAGGAAGAAGAAAATGAACAAGAAGAGGATATACACGAGGAACCAACCCAAGAAGAGGAAGAAATGAGTCTAACCATATCGTGTAATGCATTGGTAGGAATTACCACTCTTCAAACTCTCAAGATAGAAGGACATACCAAGAAGAAAAAGGTAATAGTGTTGATTGATTCAGGTAGTATCCATAATTTTATTCATTGTAAGGTAGCCAAGGAATTGAATTGTTTCCTATACCCAGCACCAGAATGTCAAGTGATGGTTGCAAATGGAGGAACTATAAATTGCTCTGGAAAATGTCATAATATCAAGCTAACCATGGGGGAATATGTATTGAATAGTCCAATGCTTTCCATTCCTATGGGAGGTGCTGATGTTGTACTAGGAGTACAATGGTTACAATCTTTGGGGACGGTAGATTTTAATTTTCAAGAACTTTTCTTGAAATTTTTTTCAGAAGGAAAGGAAGTCGAATTACGGGGTATTGAAGGGAAGCCAGGAAGGATAATAAGCTCTAATGTCATGACAAAGTTTCTAAAGAAAGAACAACGAGGCGTAATTGCACAATTATGCTCACTAGAAGTTCCGACATCAAAATCATCTATTTCTGCAGATCTCCAACAAGCCTTGGACAATCATTCCAAGGTGTTTGAAACTCCCAAAGGACTCCCACCTATTCGTGATCAAGATCATGCTATTCATTTGATTCCAGGAAGTGTTCCTCCAAACATCAGGCCTTATAGATATCCTTACTTCCAAAAGAGCGAAATTGAACGTATGATTGCAGAAATGTTAGAGGCCGGTATAATTCAACCTAGTCAAAGTTCTTTCTCTGCTCTTGTAGTATTGGTACACAAGAAGGATGGATCATGGCGAATGTGTCCGGATTATAGGGAGCTCAATAAGCTCACCATTAAAGATAAATTTCCCATTCCTGTGATTGTTGAATTATTGGATGAATTACATGGAGCAATTTATTTTACCAAGTTGGATCTTCGTTCAGGATATCATCAAATTAGAATGAAGACTGAAGATATTCCAAAAACAACATTTCGAACTCATGAGGGTCATTATGAATTTTTGGTCATGCCTTTTGGCCTTACCAATGCACCTCTACATTTCAAGGGTTGATGAATTCCATTTTCAAACCCTTCCTTAGAAAATTTGTGCTAGTATTTTTTGATGATATACTAATCTACAGCAGGTCTTGGAAGGATCATGTTGAACATGTTGACAGGGTGCTCAAACTATTGCAAGAGAAACAATTATATGCAAAATCATCCAAATGTTTCTTTGGAGTACAAGAGGTGGAATATCTGGGTTATATTGTATCTCACGAGGGTGTTAAAGTAGACCCTAACAAAATTAAAGCCATTAAGGAATGGAAATTCCCCACAACCATAAAGCAGTTGCGAGGATTTCTCGGGTTAACAGGGTATTATCGCAAGTTTGTTAAGAATTATGGGAGAATAGTAGCACCTCTAACACCATTATTGAAGAAAGATGCATTTTCATGGACTCCTGAAGCAACTAAGGCCTTTGAACATCTTAAAGAGGCAATGTGCCTAGCGCCTGTCTTAGCTACGCCAGACTTCACAAAAACCTTTATTGTGGAATGTGATGCCTCAGGAAATGGAATTGGTGCAGTTTTAATGCAGGAAGGAAGACCCATTGCTTTTGAAAGTCATTCAATCAAAGGAAAGTATTTACAGAAACCTATTTATGAGAAGGAAATGTTAGCAATACTGCATGCACTAAAGAAATGGCGAACTTACCTAATGGGAAGACACTTCAAGGTAAAAACTGATCATGATAGTCTTAAACACTTTTTAGAACAAATACTATCATCAGAAGAGCAACAAAAATGGGTCACAAAGACGTTGGGTTATGACTTTGAAATAATCTACAAAAAAGGAAAGCTTAATGTTGTTGCAGATGCACTCTCAAGAAAGAATGAAGAGGTGGAAGCATTGCTTTGTGCCATTTCTATTATCCAACCAGATTGGATAACTGAAGCAAGGGATGAATGGAAGAGGGATGAAGAAGTGTGGACACTCATTCAAAAGTTGCAGCAAGATCCTAGTACATCTGATACATTTAGTTGGAAAAATGATTCCTTATGGTACAAAGATCGCTTATATCTTTGTAAGAATTCCCAACTAAAACAAAAGATTCTTTTGGAATTGTACACTTCTCCTTTAGGAGGACACTCAGGATTTTAAAAAACTTACCACAGGGTGAAGAAAGAATTTTTTTGGGATGGCCTTAAATCTGATATTCAAAAGTTTGTGGCGGAATGTTTGGTTTTCCAGCAGAATAAAGTGGAAACAATTAAGACCCCGGGACTTCTACAACCTTTATCCATTCCAAGTCAACGTGGGGAGGAGATTTCAATGGATTTTATCACAGGTTTACCTAAGTCTGAAGGAAAGAGTGTCATCATGGTGGTAGTTGATAGACTTACCAAGTATGCACACTTTTGTGCATTATCTCATCCATTTAGAGCAAGTACAGTTGCTACTACATTTATGGACAGAATTCAAAAGCTACATGGAAGCCCAAGGGTTATTGTGAGCGACAGAGATCCCATTTTTACTGGAAATTTTTGGACGGAGTTATTTTCTTGTTTTGGTACTCAATTAGCTCATAGCTCATCTTATCATCCTCAATCCGATGGTCAAACTGAGATAGTAAATAAATGTTTGGAAGGATATCTTCGTTGTTTTGTATCTGATAAACAAACACAATGGGTCAAGTGGTTACCTCTCGCTGAATGGTGGTATAACACTTCCTTCCATACTGCAGCAAAAATGGCCCCATTTATGGAACTTTATGGATATCATCCACCGTCCATCACATCATCTTTAGGAGAAAATTCTAAGGTTCAAGCAGTGGAAGATCACATCGAGCATCAACAAGAAATTATCCAACTCTTAAAGGATAACCTAAATTTAGCACAAAATCAAATGAAACAATAGGAAGATCAACATCGCAGCGAGAGAAGTTTTGATGTAGGAGACTGGGTATTTTTACGACTACAACCATACAAACAAATGTCCCTCAAGCAAGCTAAGAAGGATAATAAATTATCACCAAAGTAATATGGTCCGTACAAGGTGTTGTAAAATATTGGTACTATGGCATACAAATTGGAGCTTCCTACTTCTTCGCGAGTCCATCCAATTTTCCATGTTTCATGCTTAAAGAAGGTTATAGGTGAAAATATTCCAGGTCAAACAATATTGCCAAAACTTGATGAGGAAGGAAAAATAATATTGGAACCTAAAGCGGTCACGGAAACAAGAACTTGATAGCTACGAAATCGATCAATTTCAGATTATCTCATCAAGTGGAAGAACTTACCCATTGAAGATTCTACATGGGAGGATGAGAATTTTATATAGAAGCACCCAGAGCTACTCAAGCGTTGAAGGCAACACTTTTTTGAAGGAGAGGGGCATGTTAGGTCCCTATATTACTAGTTTAGCCCCTTATTGTTATTAGTGTAGACCCCTTATTGTTATTATTGTAGCCCCCTATAACCCCAATATTGTTATTATTGTGCCCTTACATTGTTATTGTTAGGTCGGCTAGGATTACATTGTGGCCTCACTAGGATTACATTGTGGCCCCATGGAATCCTATATATAGAAAGGAGGTTTTTTCATTTGTATCATCCAAGAATAGTTAATTCATGTAATGTATTGGAGGTTTCCCCCTCGAACAGGCTTATTGCTAAGGCGTTGATATCTCTTTGCTTCTATTTTTGGAGCTGGTTTCACAACATCTGTTAAAGGCCAACAGATTCTGCGTAACAGGCACAAGAGTTGGAGAACCAAAAAATTTCCAAGTAGTTGATGCGCCTTCATCTATAATTGTGCTAGCTATGGCCACATCGAAGGTCTATACCGTGATATCAAAAGGCACATAAGAAGGAAGGTTGTATCCCGCAAATCGACTCCAATTGAAGGAAGCGACCAAAATACTTGGAGGGGGTAAAATTGAAACGAGATGGTTATCCCTTGGTGTTACCCGAGCAAGAGGAGCATCCTTCTGGACCATAGACATGGGAGCAGGAAGAGAAACTTCTTGAGTCACAAGGACAGGAGGATCTTTCTCCAAGTTCGAGGAATCTGAAGATACAAGAAGAACGTGAGGGTGATAAGATCTGCTCTTGACAGAAAAGACCTGATGAACCATAGGTGGAATCAGATCAACCGATTCCACAACCGATGGTTGGTTGGGAATGGATTCATGAATTTGAATTTCCGGGGGAACCCGGTCGTCCTTCTACTCAACCAATGATTGGTTGGAAATGGACTTGGGATATTGATTTTCAGAGAGAGTGGGATTGACCGGAGATGAATCTTGATCAATAACTTGATAAACTAGCTGAGGACTCAAAGAAATGTTCCGGTAACCAACGGGAAGACAGGACTCAGAAGCTGAAAGGGTATCCAACACCTTAGAAGCTTCATCCATGTAAGGACAGAGGTGAATGGGATGGTTCCCTTCACACAACCTATATGGAAATTTGATCTTGCCCTGTTTCTTATGAGTCTCATTATCTTTAGTTGAAGGCTCATCATTAGCATGATGCCCAGAGGCTGATGATGAAGGGCGAATCTGGCTAACAGACCACACTTATATCACCTTGGGAATACTAGTGAAATCACGAAGAAGGTGGTCACCCTCACATAGCTTGAAAGGGAATTTGACTCGGAGAGACGGAGTGGGAGTTTTCTTGATATTAGCTACATGGGTAGAAATATTGGATGATTCCCCCCCTAGATTATTTTCCTTCTTCTTCTTCGACTTCTTCTTCTTCTTCTTAGCCACACGGTTACTATAATATATACTTTCACCAGGCGAAGAGGAAGAAAGAGGTGAAGAAATATGCGAAGAAGGTGAGGGGTCAACTTTAGAATCAACATGATGTTGTTCAGGTGAAGCAAATGGTTGAATAGAGGTCGGGAATCTCGGGACCATCGAGGTCGGAGTAATCAAGACCACCGAGGTCAAGAATAACCAAACAGGCAAACCAATAGTTAACCCACGAAGGGAAAATGTTTCCATATAAGGAGCACCAACATTCCAAAAATCAGGAAAAGGACCAGGATTCCCTTCAGAAGGGATTCCTTGGTTGGTAAACTCCGGAAACGTTTCCATTGGAAAAAACCTTCAAAAAATCACTAAGGAATATAACTTTAACCAGTAATATTTCATGGGAAGTTAATTTTAGACTTGATGAGGTGTCATATTCCATATTCTCTATATGTATACTCTCTTTAGTATTTTATTGAGTTGGATAGTCTCATATTGCAGTGGATATTTTGTAATCAACAATTTGGAATGAAATTAGAGAAAAATTTGCAGGAATTGTGTTGAGATACTTGTGCTATGCATTGGAGCATATGTTTTTCTTGTGTATATTTATAATTTCATACTTAATACCATGTCTTCTTATTCATATATGTTTATCTTGTAAGTTTATGAGCATAAATCATGTTTATGCATGCTCATTTTTAGACAAGGTTTACATTTCTATGTTTATTTGCTTCTAAAATGAATGAATTCACCTCAATGCTCATTCAAATTATCTTATACTTCACCCTATGCTGAATGAACTATTAAAATTATTTCAAACTACCTATCTAGCCTCACTTATTCTCTGCAAATTCACTTTGGAGTTCAAACTTAAAAAACCCTATACACAGTCTACTCACTGACTTTTCTATCCAACACTAAAAACATCAAAAAAATCCTATTTATTGAGCTTACATACCTAGCCTAAGATAATTAGATAATCAGTCATTCCTTTTACTGCAAAAGTGACAACGAGAGATCCCTCTTTGGTCCTAGTAGGGCTAACTACCTGACCTAAAGCCTGGTTTGTGGTTACCTTTCTCCAATCCTATTTTCAGCCTTGGGAAGTTGGGGAGAGTGATAACATTTTTGGCACCATTTCCGGGGAGTGATTGCTAAATATTCCTTGGGAATATTTATTTTTTCCTCTGAAATTTAGTCTTATAGGTGACAAGCTCTAACATTCAAAAAATGCTGAATTCTTAAATCGGAGCCAAAGTCCAAAGTTCCTATCTTAAGTTGGTTCCTAAAAGACATACTAGGTCAAATTTAGACTAAAATCCCTCACCAATTGTGTATGACCTTGAGATTCTTTTTATAACGAATAAAACCAAGTATCAAAAGGTTGGAAGAGCTATCCTTCCACTTGTCAAATAAAATTCCTTGCCTACGAGAATTGTTTTAGAAGATTTGTTTTATAGTTCATAAACCACCTTTGATCCTTTCGATTTCGAGACCTTTGCACCATTTTCTGAGTCTTTTCATTCCGAAGTTGATAGCGAAATCTAGTCTAATTTCCACAAACTCAAGGGCTTGGTGGATAAGTTTCAGTAAACTTTAGAGAAAGCTTATTTCCAATATCAGAAATAGTCTTTTGCTTCACTTGTAATTACACCTTCTCATACTACTACATCATCAACCCTTCCTTTCATTCCATCATTACCTTTACAAGTTTTCACTCCATCAACGCCTCCACCACCTCCTCCATTAGTCATGGCCAAATTTTCTCTGTTGATCATACCACTTCAACTCACTCAACTACCTCAGAACTATGGTCAGAGGCTTCCGCTTTTTGATGGAACATCAGAGGTTATAAATTAACAGCACATTACCAAAGTAATTGATTTCATAGATCTTGAAGAGATTGACAATGCCGATGGAAAGATGTGCATAATTGCACAGAGTTTCTCTGGAGAGGTAAAGAAATGGTTTAGATTTCTCATAGATGGTTCAATAATTAATTCACAACAACTAATTGAATTGTTTATGGAAAAATGGGAAGAGAAGAAAAATCCAGTGCAGATTTTAGTTGAGTATAACGCCTTGAAAATGAATCCCAATGAGTCTATCCAAGACTTTACAACTAGATTCAATTCTTGAGAATATTATGCCTCCTCTAGGAATTTCATTGCTTCATTATCCTAATGGTTTCGATCCTAACATGGCTTATCAGTTGAGGGAAAGAAACCCATTAAATCTTGAATAAATGCAGAGAAACACAGTGAGCGTGGAAGCTAATTTGATCATCAAGAAGTCTAAAATTAAATGGAGAAAAGAGTCGCTATCAAAGAGGAAACATCTACGTCGTCAGAGGGAAAATTAGATACCTTGATCAAGAACATGGATAAAATGATGGATAAAATGTGCATCTTTGATCAACAAGATGAACCATCCATTAGAAATCCCAATTTCAGGGTTCAAAATCAGCAGCCTCAATACATGATCAAGCAAAGGGAACATAGGGGTTAGGATCCACAAAGTCAGCAGAAATTTCACACTCCATTTCAGCAGAATTATACTAAAGGCCCTGATGAAGATGGTGAAGAAGAAAATTCTGGCGAGAATAATTTATTTGAGAAAAATTTGCAACCTATTTTCCTCACTGAAGAAGTTAAATTTTCAGCAGAAATTTGTGCAATGGATGATCAACAGTATATCTTGTCAAATGATGACATGTTATCAATGTGCATGGAAGATTATTAGAGGGGATGTCAGAATGCTCTTTCTTAAGAGAAAAGACAATATGGTTTGAGTAATAGGAATGTTCCTATGACCTCCAATAAGAAAAAACAGAATGCTCAAGTAGATGCTCATCACAAAGAAGCTACTGCCCCAAATCAAAGTAAAGACAAAGGACCAACTGTTCCTAATCATGCTAAAGGCAACGAAGCTTACTCTAGTAGTCAAAGAAAGGATAAAGAAGCCCAATATGGAGGATAGAGGAAAGAGTCTTCACACAAAGATCAGTCCGAAAACAAAGATGCACCATTGAAAGAGGTAGAAAAACATTCTTCTCTTTTTAGTCTTGAAAATGAAATTGCCAAATTGAAAGTCTCCATTCCTCTAATTGAAATAGTCAATAATGATCAGTAGAAAGTTCAAGTAGCTAAGTTTCTTAGATTTGATCAAATGTCCGAAATGCTTAATGTGAGTGATGATCACCTTGAGCTTCTTTTTGGTCCTGTTGTTGATGGTGATCTACAAGATAATGAGGTCCCTCCATTTTATCTAAGCCTTAAAATCCATGATTTAATCCTTCATAACACCATGCTGGATTCCAGAGCCTCTCAAAACCTCATGCCCAAGGCCATTATGGACATGTTAGGATTGGATATCACAAGACCTTATCATGATCTTTAGTCATTTGATTCAGGAAGGGTGAAATGTAATGCCTCATCAAGGACCTAGTGGTGTCATTAGAGGAAATCCCAACTAAGTGTTGATTAGCGGTTGTCATTGATGTCAACCCAAGAAGCACCAGGGGCCACCCCATTATTGAATTAGAATTTTCACCTACCAAATTAGTATATTCTGGGTCAAGAATGATTTTGATGTTTTCTACTTGTTGAGATGTTTCCATTGGTATATGGCACGCCACGTAATTCTTCATGGTTTGTGAGATATTCATGTTTGAATTTTGTAACCCCAGTTAGTGGGCTAAAACCCCATGGGGTTGTGGCATGGATCATTGAAAATTAAATAATTAATAATTTTTAAGTTCCTAAAATCCCTCCCACGTTCACTTTTTGAAGCCCCTCTCAACCTAAGAATTTATATAAATTGTGATCCTCATATCCTTCTTATGTAGGGATTTCACTATCTGAAACAGGTCATCGTGGAATTTCCGCTCTAACTTTGTTTCTATGAAGGTTCAGAAGCTAAAAATTTTATGAGTCGAAGCTGAAATCCTGAGGAGGCTCCTGTAAACATTTAAGATTAAGGTGTGCAATTGATGCAGGCTACCCTGCAAAACCCAGAATCTCTCCCCTTCTCATGCATATAAAAATGCATCTTTAATAACTGCCCAAATATAACTTCAATTCCGGGCAATTTCACAATTACTATCATTTGCGGAAGCTCCTCAATCATATGGTTCAAAAACCGTAAAATCAATAATCATTTTTCCATGCATTTAACCCCACACCTCAAATGGCGTTTAGAACCCAATCATACTCTCACTATATGACTCTTTACTAACATTCATTTATGTAAATGTTTCTCTTCAACTTAATAGGATGGCCACTATCTTTTTACCATATGGATTTGGGTTAAATTTTGAGGTTCCAAATCTAACACACATGTGCCCTTTGAAACTTCTAGGTTTGATATTTGCGAGCAAAACCAACACACTCACCCATGGATTTTTATACCGGAATTTAAAATCCAAATTCAACAAAAGAAATGCGCCTATTGGAAAAGTAATACCACTGCATCTCGGTTTTATTCATCACAATATAAATAAGATTTAAACTTGCTCTCTATGCTGAAGATTGTGTTTCAGCAACATTAACAAGCAAAACGAATTACTCTCTATGCTGAAGATTGTGTTTCAGCAACATCACTGTTTTAATTCCAGCGCTCCCAATTTATATTCAACTATAATTCAAATAACAACAATCTGGCCCAGGAAAATTAACTTACCTCTCATCCAACCAATAAGACAGGACCTCAACGTTTGTTCACTTCAGGATTCCACCCTTTAAATAAAATACAAGGTATTTTCCTGGGTCTAATGCTCCTGCATCAGACTCCCAAGGTTGAAAAATGATCATGATCTCCTGATCATGCGTTCCAAATCTTTGTCTGCCTGGATCCCACACCTTGTTCTACAACTTATCATCTATATCTGCAGTCGTATGCTGCTTTTCTCCAGGTCTCCATATCTTATGTTGCCTTGCTCCACTCGCTGCACTTTCACAATCTGTCTCTGTCTTCATTTTACTGCTGCTACTGCTTCTCTTCCTTGCCGATGTCTTCCTATGAGACACTATCAACATGATTCTTCTGATTAATTCAATTTCTCGGTCCAATAAATCTTTAGATTGTTGATTTCTCGTTGCCTGTTGAGCTCTTACTTGCTCAGTTCTTACTTCTATGCTTGTTTCCGTTCTTACCGCCACCCAATCATCCATGCCCTCTTGTTTTCTGAAACAGAAAAATTCTTCTCTGCTTTCTCCTATCAGCAACTTACTGGAATGGTACATTGTGTACTCCTTTCTACTATCTTCATCTCTCTGCATATGCAATTCCCAATTCTGAAATTGAGATTATTCTTGCACTGAATCTCGATCATTCAACATCATTTCCAGCAACATAACTTCTTCATCCCATGGATTTGAAATTTCCACAGAATTCTCGCCTTTCTTCTTCATTTGAATGCTCAACTGAGTCAAATGTTCTTCAACACCTGCAATAACACCTGTATTCACAAAAAACTTGTTAAAACAAAATTCAAAAGGCCTCGTGCCTTAATTCCTTCTGCCAAAACCTCAGTATGTTGTTCTGAATTTTCCATCTCTGTCAGCACATCAGTATGCTGATCCAAACTTTTCAAAGAATTCTCTGTAGAATTCCCAAGACTATCAACTAGTCTTTATCTCACACCATCTATCTCCATTATGTCTTTATTCTCTTGTTCATTGTACTAAACTCTGCCTTCTGCTGCAATCTCCCTGTCATACTCCGAATTCTTCAACAAATATTCCAGCAACGCAATTTCTCTGTGGCATTTCTGAAGCAGAAAATCATCGTGTATCATCCCTACATTCACACACAAACTTTCAGTTTGAAAATCACAAAGTTGAACAGTATCAACTGTTGGTTTATATACCATCTCTTCAAGCTGATCCTCTTCTTCGTTCACAAGAACTTCCTGTGTTGTAACAGCTTCAAGTAAAAACGCATCACTGCTTTCTTCCTCAGAGTATATATCTCCTGAAAAATTATTTTCCATACTCGTGACAGCTTCACAAGATTGTGCATCCTCCTCAGTAAAACTTGTAATCACATCACAACTGTCAGCTATAAAAATACAAGGTTTTACATTATCCAGCTGATCTGGATTTACCCAATAGTTCAAGAAATCATCAATGATCTCCTCTTCTGTTTCATCAATGGAAACCTCCACTTTCAACTCAGCTGCTCTGAGTTTTGTACACCCAAACTGTACATCCATCATCTGCTCGAGCTCCCTCAGCTCTTCTATTAACTGCATGTTTATCTGTTGATCTCTTTTCTGTTGTAGCCTTTGCCACTTCACTCTCTTCCTCATGAGCCAACCCACTCTCTGGCTTTCCTCTATCCTCATCTTCAGTTTATCAAACTGTTCCCTGATCTCAGCTAACTCTTTCTCATACTCTTCATCAGTCAACTGTTTCAATATGCCATTTGCCTTGGCATCTTTCTCCCTCTTTCTGCTGTGGCCTCTCTCTGAACCTTTTCTCTCTCCTTTATGAATTTCAGTAGTCATCTTCCTCGCCATGAGTTCCTCACCCATGAGTTGCACCAAGCCTCTACAACAGCAAGCTCTCCTGCTGCCACTTACCTCACCAATCCTTTCCTCCAGATCTGGTCTTTTGTAATCACCGATCCTCTGCTGGAACCTTTCAAGAATTTCTCTTCTGCTCCTTCAGGCTTCACTCATCTACAACTTTATTCAACCTCTGTTGAATCTTCAGGTTCTGCCACTCTCTCTTAGAATCCATGTCGGACTCTTTCATCATTGCACTCCAGCTGTGATCTGCATCTTCCCGCTGAGATTTCTTCACTATTCCTGTAAATCAAATTATCCAAGAATAACCTTTAAACCAAAGATAAATAATACCTGTCATCTCACCTTTCAAGATCCTATTGATCTTGCTTCACTTCTTCAACTGCACTTGCATCTTTGTGCTGCAATCTTCATTAGTTTCAAAATATGATATTCATTCATCACATGCAATTAATTCAACTTAAAAAGAAACTTTAATCCTCACACAGAGCTATTCCAGCTCTGATACCAAAATGATGCAGGCTACCCTGCAAAACCCAAAATCTCTCCCCTTCTCGTGCATATAAAAATGCATCTTTAATAACTGCCCAAATAAAACTTCAATTCCGGGAAATTACATACACTAACTATCATTTGCGGAAGCTCCTCAATCATATGGTTCAAAAACCATAAACTCAATAATCAATTTTCCATGCATTTAACCCCACACCTCAAATTGCATTTAGAACCCAATCATACTCTCACTATATGACTCTTTACTAACATTCATTTATGTAAATGTTTCTCTTCAACTTAATAGGATGGCCACTATCTTTTTACCATATGGATTTGGGTTAAATTTCGAGGTTCCAACTCTAACACACATGCGCCCTTTGAAACTTCTAGGTTTTATATTTGTGAGCAAAACCAACACACTCACCCATGGCTTTTTATACCGGAATTTAAAATCCAAATTCAACAAAAGAAATGTGCCCATTGGCAAAGTAATACCACTGCATCTCGGTTTTATTCATCACAATATAAATAAGATTTGAACTTGCTCTCTATGCTGAAGATTGTGTTTCAGCAACATTAACAAACAAAACGAATTACTCTCTATGCTGAAGATTGTGTTTCAGCAACATCACTGTTTTAATGCCAACGCTCCCAATTTATATTCAACTAGAATTCAAATAACAACAATCTGGCCCAGGAAAATTAACTTACCTCTCATCCAACCAATAACGTAGGACCTCAACATTTGTTCACTTCAGGATTCCACCCTTAAAACCCGAACACTGCATCAAATTTTACTTCTGCAAAGGTAATTCCTGATCAGATGATTCTCAGCGCCCTCAATTCGCACCTCTCCAATTACTGTGGAATTGCAATTTCTATACACAGTCTTAAATACCCAACGTTCGATTCATACAAATTTTCCATCTCTAAGATAGTAGAGATCAATCCCCCATCAATTTCATTACAAAACATGGGATTCGGTTCACAATTTGATATGGCATTTACAAACAGAATTTGTTAGACAGACTATACAATTTCAAACATGTCCAATCAAATTCCATTCGATTGTATACCACCCAATATTCAACGCTGTTGAAGTCTTTCAAACACATTCAACCGCCTTTTCGATCCTTAAAAATGCTCTTCCATGGTATGTCCTCTTAATAAGTCAAACTCACATTGTTGTCCAAGCCAATGTGCCAATACCAATTCCGCTTCAATCCTTCCTAAAGTGCCTCCGGTATTGATCAATTACTGTTCTATCGATTCAAATAGACAGAACTCAAACCACCTCAACTGCAACTATAATAAATCGATTCCATTAACATTCTGCCTTTAACGCTGTAGCTCCTCATGTATGCTACAACTCAACGCTTTTCCTCTGCGTTGATCTTTAAATAAGTTCCTTTGTGTTTCAATTGAACTGCGCCAACATTGAAATCGACTTCCCAAGCCAACATATCAATCCCAACTTGATTTATGTTCGATCCAGTCCTCCTCTAGGATGATCGATCTGCTTTTTCTTCACAAATGCAGATTTAATTCACTCCAAAGAATGAATCGATGTTAATTAAAAAAAATCAATTCTCTTCTTATATGCTTATTAAATCGGACAAATTCACAAATCAAATTCAACGACACTCATAAGGCTCAAAAGTCAAAATCCCCATATGTATATAAAAACGAACATTTACAAAGAACTTTCTGTTCATGGCCAAATATTCAAATCAATGGCCCTTTTACAAAAGCCCGCAGGCTTGCAAACTTGCTGTCCAAACCTCACTATCTATTTTTCTCTATTTTCCTCCTCTCGTTTGCCTTTGAGGCTCATAAATTTATACAAATTGAATTGAACCAATTAAGGTTCAAATCCCCTTAATCACTCAACAAGCCCTTAATTATCTCAACAAATCCTACAATCTAGATTTATCCCTAAAATCTTGAAACTAAATCTATCTTAGGCTTTATTATTAATTCTTAGATATCTCAAGTCTAATTCTCTCATGTTCTCCAAATTATTTTGGGAAAATTTACAAATTCTCACAATAATTAATTTAAAATATAATTTAATCACTCAAAAATCTCACTAATATTCACATAAAATTAATAATCTCTCAAGAACATGAGACCCCTAGTTTAAATAAAATACAAGGTATTTTCTCGGGTCTAATGCTCTTGCATCAGACTCCCAAGGTTGAAAAATGATCATGATCTCGTGATCATGTGTTCCAAATCTTTGTCTGCCTGGATCCCACACCTTGTTCTGCAACTTATCATCTATATCTGCTGTCGTATGCTGCTTTTCTCTAGGTCTCCATATCTTATGCTGCTTTGCTCCACTTGCTGCACTTTCACAATCTGTCTCTGTCTTCATTTTGCTACTGCAACTGCTTCTCTTCCTTGCCGATGTCTTCCTCTGAGACACTTTCAACATGATTCTTCTGATTAATTCAATTTCTCGGTCCAATAAATCTTCAGGTTGTTGATTTCTCGCTGCCTGTTGAGCTCTTACTTGCTCAGTTCTTAGTTCTATGCTTATTTCCGTTCTTACCGCCGCCCAATCATCCATGCCCTCTTGTTTTCTGAAACAGAAAACTTCTTCTCTGCTTTCTCCTATCAGCAACTTAATGGACTGGTACATTGTGTACTCCTTTCTGCTATCTTCATCTCTCTGCATCTGCAATTCCCAATTCTGAAATTGAGATTCTTCCTGCACTGAATCTCGATCATTCGGTATCATTTCCAGCAACATAACTTCTTCATCCCATGGATTTGAAATTTCCACATAATTCTCGCCTTTCTACTTCATTTGACTGCTCAACTGAGTTAAATGTTCTTCAACACCTGCAATAACACCTGTATTCACAAAACACTTGTTAAAGGAAAAAGCATAAGGCCTCAGTGCCTTACTTCCTTCTGCCAGCACCTCAGTATGCTATTCTGAATTTTCCATCTCTGTCAACACATCAGTATGCTGATCTAAACTTTTCAAATAATTCTCTGTAGAATTCCCAAGACTATCAACTAGTCTTTCTCTCACACCATCTATCTCCATTATGTCTTTCTTCTCTTGTTCACTGTACTGAACTCTACCTTCTGCTGCAATCTCCCTGTTATACTCCGAATTATTCAACAAATATTCCAGCAACGCAATTTCTCTGTGGCATTGCTGAAGCATAACATCATCATGTATCATCCCTACATTCACACACAAAATTTTAGTTTGAAAATCACAAAGTTCAACAGTCTCAACTGTTGGTTTATATACCAACTCTTCAAGCTGATCCTCTTCTTCGTTCACAAGAACTTCCTATGCTGTAATAGCTTCAAGTAAAAATGCATCACTGCTTTCTTCCTCAGAGTATATATCTCCTGAAAAATTATTTTCCATACTCGTGACAGCTTCAAAAGATTGTGCATCCTCCTTAGTAAAACCTGTAATCACATCACAATTGTCAGCTATAAAAATACAAGGTTTTACATTATCCAGCTGATATGGATTTACCCAATAGTTTAAGAAATCATCAATGATCTCCTCTTCTGTTTCATCAATGGAAACCTCCACTTTCAACTCAGCTGCTCTGAGTTGTGTACACCCCAACTGTACATCCATCATCTGCTCGAGCTCCCTCAGCTCTTCTGTTAACCGCATGTTTATCTGTTGATCTATTTTCTGTTGTAGCCTCAGCCACTTCACTCTCTTCCTCATGAGCCAAACCACTCTCTGGCTTTCCTCTATCCTCATCTTCAGTTTATCAAACTGTTCCCTGATCCCAGCTAACTCTTTCTCATACTCTTCATCAGTCAACCGTTTCAATATGCCATTTGCCTTAGCATATTTCTCCCTCTTTCTGCTGTGGCCTCTCTCTGAACCTCTGCTCTCTCCTTTATGACTTTCAGTAGTCATCTTCCTCGCCATGAGTTCCTCACCCATGAGTTGCACCAAGCCTCTACAACAGCAAGCTCTCCTGCTGCCACTTACCTCACCAATCCTTTCCTCCAGATCTCGTCTTTTGGTAATCAACGGTCCTCTGCTGGAACCTTTCGAGCATTTCTCTTCTACTCCTTCAGGCTTCACTCATCTGCAACTTTATTCAACCTCTATTGAATCTTCAGGTTCTGCCACTCTCTCGTAGAATCCATGTCAGACTCTTTCATCACTGCACTCCAGCTGTGATCTGCATCTTCCCGCTGAGATTTCTTCACTATGCCTGTAAATCAAATTATCCAAGCATAAGATTTAAACCAGAGATAAATAATACCTGTCATCTCACCTTTCAAGATCCTGTTGATCTTGCTTCACTTCTTCAACTACACTTGCATCTTTGTGCTACAATCTTCATTAGTTTCAAAATCTGATATTCATTAATCACATGCAATTAATTCAACTTAAAAAAAACTTGAATCCTCACACAGAGCTATTCCAGCTCTGTTACCAAAATGATGTAGGCTACCCTGCAAAACCCAGAATCTCTCCCCTTCTCGTGCATATAAAAATGCATCTTTAATAACTGCCCAAATAAAACTTCAATTCTGGGCAATTACATACACTAACTATCATTTGTGGAAGCTCCTCAATCATATGGTTCAAAAACCATAAACTCAATAATCAATTTTCCATGCATTTAACCCCACACCTAAAATGGCATTTAGAACCCAATCATACTCTCACTATATGACTCTTTACTAACATTCATTTATGTAAATTTTTCTCTTCGACTTAATAGGATGGCCACTATCTTTTTACCATATGGATTTGGGTTAAATTTCGAGGTTCCAACTCTAACACACATGCACCCTTTGAAACTTCTAGGTTTGATATTTGTGAGCAAAACCAACACACTCACCCATGGCTTTTTATACCAGAATTTAAAATCCAAATTCAACAAAAGAAATGCGCCCATTGGCAAAGTAATACCACTGCATCTCGGTTTTATTCATCACAATATAAATAATATTCGAACTTGATCTCTATGCTGAAGATTGTGTTTCAGCAACATTAACAAACAAAACGAATTACTCTCTATGTTGAAGATTGTGTTTCAGCAACATCACTGTTTTAATGCCAGCGCTCCCAATTTATATTCAACCAGAATTCAAATAACAACAATCTGGCCCAGGCAAATTAACTTACCTCTCATCCAACCAATAACGCAGGACCTCAACATTTTTTCACTTCAGGATTCCACCCTTAAAACCCAAACACTGCATCGAATTTTACTTCTGCAAAGGTAATTCTTGATCAGATGATTCTCAGCGCCCTCAATTTGCACCTCTGCAATTACTGTGGAATTGCAATTTCTATACACAGTCTTAAATGCCCAGCGTTCGATTCATACAAATTTTCCATCTCTAAGATAGTAGATACCGATCCCCCATTAATTTCATTACAAAACATGGGATTCGGTTCACAATTCGATCTGGCATTTACAAACAGAATTTGTTAGACAGACTATACAATTTCAAACCTGTCCAATCGAATTCCATTTGATTGTACACCACCCAATCTTCAACGCTGTTGAAGTCTTTCAAACACATTCAACCGCCTTTTCGATCCTTCAAAACGCTCTTCCATGGTATGTCCTCTTAATAAGTCGAACTAACATTGCTGTCCAAGCCAATGTGCCAATACCAATTCCGCTTCAATCCTTCCTTAAGCGCCTCCGGTATTGATCGATTATTGTTCTATCGATTCAAATAGACAGAACTCAAACGACCTCAACTGCAACTATAATAAATTGATCCCATTAACATTCTGACTTTAACGTTGTAGCTCCTCATGTATGCTACAGCTCAACGCTCTTCCTCTGCGTCGATCTTTAAATAAGTTCCTTTGCGTTTCAATTGAACTGCGCCAACCTTGAAATCGACTTCCCAAGCCAACATATCAATCCCAACTTGATTGATATTCGATCCATTCCTCCTCCAGGATGATCGATCTGCGTTTTCTTCACAAATGCAGATTTAATTCACTCCAAAGCATGAATTGATGTTAATTAAAAAAAATCAATTCTCTTCTTATATGCTTATTAAATCAGACATATTCACAAATCAAATTCAACAACACTCATAAGGCTCAAAAGTCAAAATCTCCATATGTATATAAAAACAAACATTTACAAAGAACTTTCTGTTCATGGCCAGATATTCAAATCAATGGCCCTTTTACAAAAGCCCGCAGGCTTGCAAACTTGCTGTCCAAACCTCACTATCTATTTTTCTTTATTTTCCTCCTCTCATTTGCCTTTGAGGCTAATAAATTTATACAAATTGAATTGAACCAATTTAGGTTCAAATCCCCTTAATCACTCAACAAGCCGTTAATTATCTCAACAAATCCTACAATCTAGATTTATCCCTAAAATCTTGAAACTAAATCTATCTTAGGATTTATTATTAATTCTTAGATATCTCAAGTCTAATTCTCTCATGTTCTCCAAATTATTTTGGGAACATTTACAAATCCTCACAATAATTAATTTAAAATATTTTAATCACTCAAAAATATCACTAATATTCACATAAAATTAATAATTTCTCAAGAACATGAGACCCCTAGTTTAAATAAAATACAAGGTATTTTCTCGGGTCTAATGCTCCTGCATCAGACTCCCAAGGTTGAAAAATCATCATGATCTCCTGATCATGCGTTCCAAATCTTTGTCTACCTGGATCCCACACCTTGTTTTGCAACTTATCATCTATATCTGCTGTCGTATGCTGCTTTTCTCCAGGTCTCCATATATTATGTTGCCTTGCTCCACTCGCTACACTTTCACAATCTGTCTCTGTCTTCATTTTACTGCTGCTGCTGCTTCTCTTCCTTGCCGATGTCTTCCTCTGAGACACTTTCAACATGATTCTTATGATTAATTCAATTTATCGGTCCAATAAATCTTCATATTTCCGATTTCTTGCTGCCTGCTGAGCTCTTACTTGCTCAGTTCATACTTGCTCAGTTCTTACTTCTATGATTGTTTCCATTCTTACCGCCGCCCAATCATCCATGCCCTCTTGTTTTCTGAAACAGAAAACTTCTTCTCTGCTTTCTCCTATCAGCAACTTATTGGACTGGTACATTGTGTACTCCTTTCTGCTATCTTCATCTCTCTACATCTGCAATTCCCAATTCTGAAATTGAGATTCTTCCTGCACTGAATCTCGATCATTCAGCATCATTTCCAGCAACATAACTTCTTCATCCCATGGATTTGAAATTTCCACAGAATTCTCGCCTTTCGTCTTCATTTGACTGCTCAACTGAGTCAAATATTCTTCAACACCTTCAATAACACCTGTATTCACAAAACACTTGTTAAAAAAAAAATCATAAGGCCTCAGTGCCTTACTTCCTTCTGCCAGCACCTTAGTATGTTGTTCTGAATTTTCCATCTCTGTCAACACATCAGTATGCTGATCCAAACTTTTCAAAGAATTTTCTGTAGAATTCCCAAGACTATCAACTAGTCTTTCTCTCACACCATCTATCTCCATTATGTCTTTCTTCTCTTCTTCACTGTACTGAACTCTGCCTTCTGCTGCAATCTCCCTGTCATACTCCGAATTATTCAACAAATATTCCAGAAACGCAATTTCTCTATGGAATTGCTGAAGCATAAAATCATCATGTATCATCCCTACATTCACACACAAACTTTCAGTTTGAAAATCACAAAGTTCAACAGTCTCAACTGTTGGTTTATATACTAGCTCTTCAAGCTGATCCTCTTCTTCGTTCACAAGAACTTCCTGTGCTGTAACAGCTTCAAGTAAAAATGCATCACTGCTTTCTTCCTCAGAGTATATATCTCCTGAAAAATTATTTTCCATACTCGTGACAGCTTCACAAGATTGCACATATGTTGGAAATGTTGTCATTGATGGCAAAGGAGCACAAAGGAGCAGCACCTGAACCAGCAATAAGGCAAAGGAGATGGAAAAGGAGGAACACCTGAGGAAGCAACAAGGCAAAGAGAGTAGCAAAGCAGCAAGATGTAGAGAGGGTCGAGCAGTAGAGACAAGTTCATTTAAAGAAGCAAAGGCCGCAAAAGGAGAATTAAGGAGTAGCATCAGTCAAGGAGCAGATGAATTAAAAGAGAGAGTGTAAGACAAATAGCTACAGAGACAGAGCTGTTATCATGGCAATGAAGAACAACAAAGAAGCAAATGAAGGAAACAAAGGAGGCAGCACTGAAGCAGAGACAGGCAAAGGAGGCAGCGCTGAAGCAGAGACAGGCAAAGGAAGCAGCGAATACAATGGAGGTAGCAAAGAAGCAAATGAAGGCAGAGGAAGCGAATATACCAGAGGCAGAGCCATTCTCACAGAGACAGAAGCAGAGGCAGAACAACAGAAGCAGCAGAGGCAGAGGCAGAGTAGTTATAAAATACCGAGAATCATATAATGCCGGGCGTTACGCATATAATGCAGAACCATACTCCAGGAATCGCACTTTCCAACCGGCGCAGCAGAGGCAGAGGCAGAGGTAGAGACAAAGGCAGAGAGCTGTTATAAAATTCCAGGAATCGCACTTTCCAACCGGCGCAGCAGAGGCAGAGACAGAGGCAGAGAGTTGTTATAAAATTCCGGGAATCGCACTCTCCAACCGGCATTATACATATAACTTATACAAACATTATTCCGGGAATCGCTTCACTCCAGCGGCAAAATATATATATAAACATATATATATATATATATATATATATATATATATATATATATATATATATATATATATATATATACGCACATATATGTGCAGCGCATCATATAAACAAAGGTCAAAGCATAAATATATACAAAAGGAGCGCTTTATTATAAGTTTCATATTATTAATCCCGAAAACAAAAGAACCAAAGGTCCAAGGCATATATATTATGGAGCGCATAAAACAAATTTTTATAAGGTGGGACCCCTCCCAAATCGGATCGGAAATGTGAAGAGTCCAAAGGTGGAAGCGCATTGCAATTACCGATTGGCGATTTTCGATTGAATCGCAATCGGAGCACATTGGAGCTGCAATAGTTGAGTGATATCAATTCAGGCGATTGGCGATTTCCGATTGAATCGAAATTGGAGCACATTGGAGCTGCAATAGTTGAGTGATATCAATTCAGGCGATTGGCGATATCCGATTGAATCGGATCGAACTGTGGAACAATTAACCGGTTTGGCATTCAAACATTGCGATTTGCGATCGCCGATTTGCATCGCATCGGAGCAGGTATTAAAAGGTATATATATATATATATATATATATATATATATATATTATGGAATTGTGTTGATTGCCGATTGTGATGATTGGAATCATATCGAATCGGAATCGGAGCAGGAGCGATAAATAGCATTCAGAGAAGACTCATTGCATCGGGAAGTGTGTTAAGTGGGCCCAAAAGGAGTTCTTATATGTTTAATATGTCTTCACTATATTACGTTGAGAATTGATTTAAAAAGGAAGTGTGTATGTATGCTGAGAGTTGAAATTACTTATTTGTATATATGAAAGGGCGTTGTTATATGTATATATATTACATTGTTGCGGTTGTATTAAAACATGCCGCGTGGTCTGTAGACCCACGGGCCTCAGCTTAACGGGAGGGCGATTATTAATGTAATACAATAGTAATATATGTATGTTCCGGCCTGCGGAACTCGCCACATCAACAAGACACTTGCTGCGTGTAAAGGATTGAATTACAGTCAGCAGATTCATTTATATATAAAGCGCTGGTATAAAACTAAAATAAAAATGCAGTTCATAAATTCAGGAGTTACGCAGCAGCCATAAACAGAAAGACATACAGAGAAGAGAAAGGGACAAAGAGACAGTTAGAGAAAAGACAAATGCGCAGCAAGCCAAGAGAAAAAATGAGTGAGCTGGAGTTCAAATTGTAATTCGAATGTAAATGTTTTAATTGTTTTTATTGTTTGTGATGCATTGGCAAGTCTCCAGAAGAAAGCAAATATCCCACTGTAATATTAAAATAAGCACCTACAGTTACATTTTTATGAGTAAGCTGAAAAGAGATGAGAAGGCAGAAGGCAAAGAGACATGACTGTCCATTTCGACTTCCTAGTAGAATACAAATAGTCATGAAGCTATCTTGTATAAAAGGGGGTAATATCCAACAGGAGAGTTAGATGAAAAAAGAGAATGAGAAGAGGAGAGAGTGTGCAGCAGAATTTAAGATAGTTGAAGAAAATAAGCAAGCTGCAAGAAGAATGTGAATAAGGAGGAGCTGAGCAAAGAAGACGAAGGGGCTGAGCAGAGATGATGCAGGTATGATATAAGAGTTGATGAACAGCAGAGAAGAAGGTACAAAAAAGAGTTGATATCCAAGGTAAATCAGCAAGTGTTTTTATTTTGAAAGAGTAAGGAAGTTGGAGCTTCCCTATCAAGTTGTAGCTTGATAGATGTCAGTTGTAGCTGACTGAGGTAGGAGCCTCCTGTAGGTTGGTGCCTGCAGAAAATAGATGGGAGTTGGTGCTTCCACATAAAGTTGTAGCTTGATAAAATGTCAGTTGTAGCTGACTGAGGTTGGAGCCTCCTGTAGGTTGGTGCCTGCAGAAAATTGATGGGAGTTGGAGCTTCCTTGCAAGTTGTAGCTTGAAGAATTGAGGATAGAGCCTCCTGTAGGTTGGTGCCTGCAGAAAACAGTGGTGAGAGGGAGTTGGAGCTTGCCTTTGCATCACAACAATAATAAGATGTAGTTTTCTCCCTTTATGGGTTTCCACTTATATCTGGTGTCTCTGTGCATGATGTTTATGTGTTGATGTGGTTTATCTCATCTGCTTAATACTTGCTGCTCTCATATTCAATCTGCTATTACATTAACAAATATGTTTGATAGTAATACTTGTTGCTCACAGATTAAGATTGCTCACATATTAAGTTGACCATGAAATGAAGGTGTAAATAAGATTTAAAAGAAAAGTATTAAAAGTCCATGTATGTGTTAAACTGATTCACCCCCCCCCCCCCCCCTCTCAGTTTAACTAAGGGTTCAACAACATCCTCCTTAGTAAAACCTGTAATCACATCACAATTGTCAGCTATAAAAATACAAGGTTTTACATTATCCAGCTGATCTGGATTTACCTAATAGTTCAAGAAATCATCAAGGATCTCCTCTTCTGTTTCATCAATGGAGTCGCCAATTTGTTGTGGAGGTAAATCCCCTCTGCAGACAGAGGCGATCCCTACTAGCCCAGACCGGGTCTAGCAACAATCGTTCATGCTATAATGTAGGTTCCTAATTGCAAATAAACCAACTAGTGATGAAGTCCTACCTGGAATCCAACGATGTTGCTTGTAGAAGAGGTAGCACTCCCGTTCCTTAGTTCTGGCAGATCACGATCCCCACGATCTCCATGATAGGACACCTGAACACGTGAGAAACAAAACAAACGCAAGCGTAAAATCCAGTAGATGCAACTATATGTCAGTTAGAAAAGACATAACTCATCATCATAAACAATAACAAGAGTGGAACCATAACCAATAGTCGCCTATTATTAATCAATCAAAGGAAGAATACAACCATAGTTCTAACGTTGAATTCTCCTTCGGGGGGTCGCCAACAGAACACATCTCGAAAATCCTGTCAAGGATGGGACAAACCTCTCTCTTTGGATCTTGACAATAGTCTCCTTGCTTGGATTTGGCCTTAAGGGAATTATGGAGGCTCTTGCAGCATAAGGCTCTTGGGAATTTGGGAACTTGAAGACTAGCTTGCAATGGAGATGGGCAAGCTTTTATAGATGGAAGAAGGGGAGTTGGGATCCCTATAATCATGGGATTGGCCCTATTCTCAAGGAAGCTTCCATGAGAGGTGGCAAACCACTTCCTCTACATGGAAATCCGGAGCCAAACCTCCCAACTCAAGATAGATACCTGTTCATGAATTGGTTAGGATGAAACTTCCGCCATTTATTTTTAAAAAACACTCCTTAAATTGGCTGGCGCGAGTGCGACTCTGGGACAGAGCGCCAATTGGCGCGACCTCTTTGAAGGATTTTCCCCATTGGCGCGGGTACTGAACTGTCTGCCCGCGCCAATGCAAAAAGGGCCATTTTTAGGGTTTTTCACAAGGAGATGTCTTCAGGGCAATGAAAGCTCTTGTTCAGAGGGATGTCATGAAAGTGGTTTCAAGCCATGTCACTGCTCACAGGTCATGAAATGAGCCCTCCAATGTGCGGGACGGGGATTGCAGGGACAGTGACAAATTACTGTGTAACAGATTCCCCCTAAAGCATGAGGCCCGAGAGAGAGAGAGGGGTGAAATGCTTTACGAGAACGTGTCCAACTGAAAACTCTGGTGTCGGAAAACCTGCGTGGAGAAATACAACTGATATCTCAGATACATGATATATATGTGGTATGGGCACAACCATCCATAACAGAGTATACAATAATTTTGATCCAAGGCATGGACGCAGCCATCCAGTGAGGATCAATAAATAGACTCAGGTATGGTCGCAGCCATCCAGTAAGTGAGTCATGTAACCAATCATAATAATCCACAAAATTGCAGCCTAGATTACAACAGACACAATCCAGGGTCTTGTACTCCATCTCGACTCGAACACAGTACAAGTACAAGCATGTGAATAAATGAGCTGAAGTCAAACATGCAAGAACATCGTCTGATTACTAGCCAATGATGAAAGCTATTAACAGACGCGAGAGGTACCACCAATAATGACGATGGCCCTCAAGGTACTACAGGTACAATCTACGGCATGTGAATCAATGAGCTGGCATCGAACACCCGTAGAATCACTCGATCAGAGGCCAATGATGAAAACCTCACGTCGAATGCGAAGAACCTTCCATTGAGGCATGCAGGCTTCAAGGCACCAGAAGGGAGTCTCTAGATTAGCTTCCCGGATAATGAGCTAAAGTCGACAGGAAGTGACCTTGACCGAAGGTGGGCCATAATGTTTCCCACATCATCGACACGAGACAGAGGAATATAATGTTTTGTGAATTAGGATCAGATGAGAATCAGAGGAAGGTGGGTATTTGCAGAGGTCAAATTCTCTTGAACATATAAACGACACGATAGTGAGTTTGGCAGTATTTGACATCAATAGATCAGAGGTCATGATGACGAGGCAAAGAGTGAATGAGAGGTCAAAAGGGATCACCCAAACCCACGGAGGTAAGTGAAAAACGAGATGAGATGTCCCCAACCCGACACGAACGCAGACAAGTGCCATGTTCAAGAGCGACATACTGCCGACACGACAATGATTTGGTTCCATTTTTCCCCACCATTTCTGGCGAGTACCTCTTTATTTTTACACAAGCTTGAAGAGGATACCATATGCTTGCTATATAAGCCCATCCTAGTACATTTAACGAGCCCTAGGAAGGAGAGACTCGAATGACGTCATTACGACTGAATCCGATGTCATCAGGGTTTAACGTGTCTGACAAAGGAAGAAATTGGCGTCTTTTCATGTTTAGAGAGTTTGAAAAGATAGCAGAAAAGTAAAATCCAATGGTCCCATTTCGTAAATAGTTCCTTAGATCCAAAAATGTAGAAAACTATGTCTGAGAAAACCTCCTAGTCACGATAGGATAGGGTATTCCTTTTTCGTAAGTAATCTGTCCCAGCCCGAAAAAGGGGTAAACAGATACTCGGTAGATGTCATTTCGCAACCACTTTAATGAGATCGAAACGACAAGGGCCTTGACAATATTTTCATATTTAGAGAGTCAGAAAAGAGCTGAAAGATGACTCCTCCTGGAGGAACGAGTGGCATAAAGGGTAGCAACTGGTTTCGTTAATGATGGAACTGCTCAGAACAAGTCAAGGTTAAGAGGCTGGCTAACAAGACCACTCATCGCAGCGGTTCCTCAGGAATGGGTAAAACAACCAAGTGAAGGCACATGATCGGCCAAGCAGATAGTGACGATGGAGTGAGAAAACCAAGGCTCATATGGCAAAACAGGCTGATAAAATGGAAATCACAAGGGGTAAAATGGGAAAGGTTTCATTTTTACACAAGCTTGAAATCAGGAAACTCTGCTTGAAGTTGGTTTCATTTTTACACAAGCTTGAAACAAAGGTAAACTATGCTTGAAACTGATTTCATTTTTACACAAGCTTGAAACGGAAACAAACTATGCTTGAAAAAGTAAGCATGCCCCCAGCATGGTGACTCAATTCGAGGTACATGGCCCCCAAGCTTCAGTGCATATGAAAGGCAGATGGAGTGAAGGTTCAAGTTACGAGATCTGATCAGAGACTCGAATTGAACGAGAACATGTTTCATTATTTTAACAAGGTTGACACATTAAAAGAACTATCCTCAGAACACCTTGTTTCATGGTTTAAGGAGCTTGGCACAAGACAAGGAACCCTTCTCCAACAACCTTGTTTCATTTTTTAAGGAGCTTAACACAAGACAAGGAACTCTGCTCTGATGACCTTGTTTTATTTTTTAAGGAGCTTGACACAAGATAAGGAACTCTGCTCCAACAACCTTGTTTCATTTTTTAAGGAGCTTGACACAAGACAAGGAACTCTGCTCCGACAACCTCATCATAATGAACAAGAAGTCATCGCTTCCAAGAGTTCCAATCCCGATGGAAGGAAAACATCCTGGAAGTCAGGACCCAATGCTCCCAGCACCTGATGCACAACGGCACTATCACTGAGTACCGGCATAGGGTAGGTAGCCACATAGTTGACCTGCAGTGGGGCAGATACAACGGGTGGATAAAAACTAGGAAGGGATGATGGCAGGCCAGCTGCCACATCAGTACCAAAGAATGAAAGTTGATCAATGGTCACAATCCTTCCTTCATGTGGAAAACATACCACACAAAAAAGGGAGGAGACAAGTGCTCCCATGTCATAGGGGTAATTGCGCCCCAAGAGAAAATTGAAATCCAAGGGGCCTGGAACAACCATCACGTTCATATGGACGATTTTACCTCCCAAAGTAACAGGTAACCTTGGAAGGATCCCTAACGGTTGACTCGTTCTTCTGTTAAATGCCAACAGATTCTATGTAACAGGTGCAAGTGGCGGTGAACCGAAAGCGTGCCAAGTAGTTGAGGATAAAATACTAACAGACACACCTTCATCTATAATCATGTTGGGTACGACCAGACCAAAATCCTGTACTGTGATCTCGAAAGGCACATAAGACGGAAGGCGGTATCCTGAAAATCGACTCCAATCAAAGGAAGTGACCAAACTACTTGGAGGGGCTACCATCGAATCGAGATGGTCTTCCCCTGGTGTTATGGAAGAAGAAAGAGCATCCTCCACGACCTCCATCTCGAAGGCGGGAGAAGTATCCTCCGAGACCTCCATCACGGGAAGCGGAGGAGCAACTTCTTGAGGTACAGGGACAGGAGAATATTTCTCTAAGTCCGAGGAATCTGAAGAAACAAGAAGAACATGAGGGATGTGAGATCCACTCTTGACAGAAAAGACCTGGTGCACCGTAGAAGGGGCCAGCTCAACCGATCCCACGACCAATGGTTGGTCGGGGATGGATTCCTGAATTTGAATTTCCGAAGGAGCGGGATCGACCAAGGATGACTCTTGACCAATCGTAAGACCAGCTGGTGGAGGACTCAAAGAAAGCCGCTTATAACCAACCGGGAGGCATGGTGTAGAAACAACTGAGTTGTCCAAAACTCGCTTGGCTTCATCCATGTACGGACAAAGGTGAATGGCATGGTGCCCTTCACACAACTTGCAGGGACTGGTAATCTTACCCTGCTTCTTAGGAGCCTTACCAACACCAGTTGAAGATTTTCCCCCAACCTGACTCTCGAAAGCCAAAGGCAACGGCAGACGACCATTGGACCATACTTCAAGCACCTTGGGAATGCCAGGGCAATCTCGAAGAAGATGGTCTCCCGTGCACAACATGCAAGGGAACTTGACTTTTCGTGGAGGGTTGGAAGGTATATCAAGAGGAGACTTCTTAGGCGCAATAGCCGCAGAGTTAGCCTCTCCTTTATCGGACTCCTTCTTCTTTGTCTTCTTCTTCTTCTTCTTAGCCACCTGGTTACTCGAATCCAGACTTTCACCAGGTGAAGTAGAAGAGGAGGACGCAGAAACGGGTGAAGAAGGGGAGAGGTCCACCTTGGAATCAACATGACGTTGTTCATGTGGAGGAACTGATTGAACAAAATCCGAGATATTCGGGACCACGGAGGTTGAAAACAAGCAAACATGCAACCCAACAGTTAACCCAGGAAGGGACAATGTTGCCATGTAAGGAGCACCAACATTCCCAAAAGGAGGAAAATGACCAGGATTCCCATCAAAGGGGATTCCTTGCTTGGTGAACTTTGGAAAAGTTGCCATCAGCAACTCAAAACCGCACACGGGCTAAAAACCAAGGCACATAATCCAACGGCCAACAAGGAAAATCTAACAGGGCGTGTGATCGTGGGTGATTTATTTTACCACATTGAAACTTAGAAACTTCATTGTTTCATGTTTTAAGAGTCGAGAAACAGATAAAAGGTGACTCTATCTCTTTCATTTTTGAAGCAAGCGTGAAAGGACAAGCGCTTGGTGATCCTTTCAAATTTAAAGAGTCAGAAAAGATCAAATGACTACTCATGAATACTAGGCAAAGGGTGTACCAAATAACCATGAACTGTAATATACACCTTGGTTTCAAAATGAAAGAGAAATCAACCAAGGACTTAACGTACGTGTAGGAAATCTCCTCGAATGATGTGTCCTGTGTATCACGGGTATGGGGCGGTAGACTCGGCTTCCTATGGAAAAAGGATAGAAACCTAGTGGGGTCTCCCTTTATATACTCGATGGTACGGGGAGCACATCCATTGGAATTGATACATACTCATCTATGTGGTCCTGTGAGAAAGAAAGGCTTAGATGGAGAATTATATTTCATGTTAATGATAGATGACTATACCAGGATGACAACTGTCAGTTTCCTAAAGAAAAAATATGAAGCATTTGAATGCTTTAAGATCTACAAGGAGTTGGTCTAAAATGAAACTGATTTGAAAATAAAGTGTCTAATATCAGATAATGGCGGAGAATTCACTTCCAAATTATTTCAGAAATACTGTGACGATAATGGAATAAAAAGACAATTTTCAACAGCATGAACAACTCAGCAAAATGGAGTTACTGAAAGAAAGAACAGAACCGTACAGGAAATGGGTAGAACAATGTTGAAGACTCAAAATTGGATGAAAAATTATGGTTTCAAGGAATTGATACGACAGTCTTCATTATCAACCGAAGTCTTCTTAGAAATAATTGCAACAAGACCCCATATGAATTATGGAAAGGAATACCAGCTAATGTAAAAAAATTCAGAATCTTTAGAAGCAAATTTTATATCAAAAGAGAAGATCAAAATTTGGGTAAGTTTGAATCACATGTTGATGAAGGTATCTTTGTTGGTTAATCACGCAAAAGAAAGGCCTATTAATGTTATAATCTAAGTTGAAAATAGATAGTGGAGAGCATAAATGTTACATTTGACGAAGATGGTGTTCTAACATATAATGAGGATCTAGAATATTTGAAACTTGAGTCAGAGGCTGAAAAAGACACAGATAAAATTCTAGAACAAGAAGAAACTATCAACCAGGAAGAAGTAAATAATGATCATCAAGATATACCAGAACAACAACAAGAAGCTCCTCCAAAGAAAGCAAAAGAATGGATTCAAAAGAACCATCCATCAAATAAAATCATTGGTGACATAAATGAAGGTCAACAACTTCGTTCATCACAACAAGCTCACCTTGCTTTTCTAGCAACCTTTGAGCCTAGTAGTTTTGAGGAAGCCATCCAGAATGAACATTGGGTAGCAGCTATGAATGAAGAATTGGATCAAATTGAGAATAATAACACCTGGGAATTAGTTCCATGACCAATATATAAAAATGTCATTGGGACTAAATGGGTGTTCAGGAACAAATTGAATGAAGATGGACAGGTTACCAGAAACAAAGCAAGATTGGTTTGAAAAGGATATGCACAAGTGGAAGGAATTGATTTTGACGAAACATTTGCACCAGTTGCTAGAATGGAAGCCATCCAAATGTTTCTCACGTAGGAATTTTCAAGAAAAATCAAAGTATACCAAATGGATGTTAAGTCAGCATTTCTGAATGGAGAATTAGAATAAGAAGTTTACATCCAACAACCTAACGGTTTTCTACTATTAGAAAAAGAAGACTATGTTTGCAGGTTAAAGAAGGCTCTATATGGTCTCAAGCAGGCTCCCAGAGCATGGTATGCTCGTCTTGATGGATATCTACGTCAACAAGGGTTCAAGAAAGGTACTATTGATAGAAATATTTATGTACAAATAGATAAAGATAATTTAACAATCGTTGAGGTATATGTGGATGATATAATATTTGGTAGCAATGATGATCAACTAAGTAAGAAGTTTTCTACAAATATGTAAAGTGAGTTCGATATGTCTTTACTTGGTGAGTTGACATACTTCTTAGGGCTTCAAATATCTCAGCAAGAGAAAGGAATATTTATATGTCAAGCTGAGTACATCAAGGAAATGCTCAAGAAATTGAAAATGGAATATTGCAAACCCGTCCTTACTCCAATGGGAACAGGTTGCAAATTTAGCATAGGCGACTCATCTAAGGATGTGGATCAAAGGTTGTACAGATCTATGATTGGTAGTCTTCTATATGTGACAACCTCTCCGCCAGATGTTATGCAAGCAGTTGGACAAGTAGCAAGATTCCAAGCAACACCAAAATAATCACATATTATTGTTGTCAAAAGAATTATTCGATATCTAAAGGGCACAAAAGAATATGGCTTGTGGTATGCCAAGGGTAACAATCTCATTATTCAAGCCTCTACAGATGCATATTGGGCAGGAAGTGTTGATGATCGTACGAGTACTAGTGGAGTAGCATTCCATCTAGGTGGTTGTCTTGTATCATGGTTGAGCAAAAACCAAACCTCAATCTCGTTATCTATAGTGGAAGCAGAATACATTGCAGCGACAACATGTTGTACTCAAATCCTTTGGATGAAACAAAATTTGCAAGATCTTCCAGTACAATTTAGTGATCCTATTTCCATATTTGTGACAACACTAGTGCAATCAGAATCTCCAAGAATCTTGTCATGCATTCAAAAACAAAACACATTCCAATCAAATATCATTTTGTTAGAGAAAAAGTCGTTGAAAAGAATATCAAACTTGAGTATGTTGGTACAAAACAGAAAATTGCTGATATATTCACTAAACCTTTACCTCATGAAGCATTTGAATATCTTTGCCAGAAGCTTGGGATTCTTCCAAGTTCTCATTAGATTACAGGTCCGCATGATGGTTGTGTGTCAGGGGGAGTGGAAGTGTGTATAGGTCCGTAGGATGGTTGTGTGCCAGGGGGAGTTACCCTATGCCATTTATGTCAAAGGGGGAGAGAATTTTGTAGGAAGAGGTGTCATGATCACGAGGGAGTACTTGTGTTGCCATCAATGCCAAAGAGGGATATTGTTGATCAGCGGTTGTAATTGATGTCAACCCAAGTAGCACCAGGGGCTACCCCAATATTGCAAGGGAATTTTGACCTACCAAATTACTATATTCTGGGTCAAGAATTCTTTATATGGTTTATACTTGTCGATATGTTTCCGTTGATATATGGCATGCCATGGAATTCTTCACGGTTTGAGATATATTCATGTTTGAAGTTTGTAACCCCTGTTAGTGGGATAAAACCCCATGGGGTTGTGGCATGGGTTATTGAAAAATCAATAATTAATAATTTTTAAGCTCCTAAAAGCCCCTCTAAACCTAAGAATTTATATAAATTGTGATCCTCATATCCTCCTTACGTAGGGATTTCGCTATAAGAAACAGGTCATCGTGGAATTTTCGCTCTAACTTTGTTTCTACGAAGGTTCAGAAGCTGAAATTTTTATGAGACGAAGCCGAAATATTGAGGAAGCTCTTGTAACTATTTCATATCAAGGTGCAATATATTTTCAAATATATGATCTGTGGAAGTCAGTGTTTTTGCAGGCTCCTGAAATTCATCTCAAAGGAGTGACCTTGGGATAATCGTCATAACTCTCTCTCTGAGTATCAGATTGGAATTCTGTAAAAATTTATAGATAGTGCACAGACTGTAGATTTTTATTTATCAATTTTAGAGCCAAATGATGAAATAATGACACATGGCATGCCATACAAGTTTTCTCTACTGAAACAATCCATAATTAGGGCATTGTGAGAGATTGGGCATAAATCTCTATTGAAGAATACAAATTGGGTTAGACCCATGGAATTTGAAAGAAGACTCAGTGGACTACTAAAGGGCCGAAAATCAAATATTGGGGATCTGAAATAACAAATATACACCAGATTCAATATTGATCTCTTAGAAGGCAAGAAAAATCTAGATCATGTGTTGTCAAGGGCTGCAGAGGACCAGACTTTCTAGGGAAGCAAAGAAAAGTAAGGTGCAACAGAGGGTAGCATGACAAGAGAAAAAATCAAGGTGCAGAATAGCAACAAGAAGTTCATCACATGAAGTCTTCAAGTGGGCAGCATTGCATACAGTCACTATAAAGGTATCATTGTACTAAGTCATTGTAAATACATTAGTGTAAAAATTGTACTAGTGTCTATCTGCCAAAAGTTGAAGAGGCAGTGTCGGGAGGTATAGGATAATCATTAGGTGGTTGTGTCATAGTTGGTGTTATGTTCTAGTGTGTATTCTTCTTCTACATCAATCTATATCATTTTAAAGTGGACCATTTTCCCTGGTACGAGAGTCCATTCTTCTTTCATTATTCTTAGGGTGGTAGGGTGGTGCTAGGTTGGTGCATGAAGTCACCAATAGGTTCAAGTTTGTGAAAAATTCAGGGTGGTAGGGTGGTGCTAGGGTGAGTTATAGCTCATTGGGTGTTGGGGCATCTGTTCAGTTGACTACTGAAGAATCTCGGGTGTTGGAGCGTCCATCGAGTGGGAGTTGGAGAAGAATGCTTTTCTAGATTCTAGGAAGTTGGAGCTTTTTTTTCAATTGGATTTGAATATTAAATCATTATTAGAAAAGCATTAGGTGTTTTTTGTCCCGGAGTGGGTTTCCACCTTAAAATTTGTCTGAATTTGTGTTCCTTTTGTTTACTATTATCATTGTACAAACACTTATAATAATTGAAGATTAAATAATGCTCTAATTGAAAATAATATTGATTCACCCCCCTCTCAGTATTTCCAACACTAAGAATGTCCTCATGGATGTTTTTGTGGCTGATATACCTCACAGATATGGAATGTTTATTTCTCGGTCATTGGGAGTGAAGCTTAGAGGCACCTTACAACTTGAATTTTCATATGATACCATTCCCGTCTTTGGAAAATTTAGGAAACTATAGCACAAAAGTAAGATGAAGTACATGATAAATAGTTGAGAAAAGCCAAATAATCATCCTAAAAATTCTGTTCATACAGATTTAGAGCCCTTTATCTTGTTCAATGATGAATGTTCAACATCTTCCGAAGTTTTGAATGAAGAAAAAGCATGAAATTCCTTGCCTTCTTTAGTATAACCATAAGATACGTAGCCTTGAAGTACAACATCATTGAGAAACATGCCTTGGCATTAGTCAAAGCATTGAAGCTTTCGGGTCTAAATTATCGAATCTCATGTTATTGCATATGTTACATGATGTCAAAGATGTGCTTACACAGAATGATCCTAAAGGGGGGAGAGGTAAATGGATCACTGCTATGTTAGAATATGACTTGGATAATTTGAAAAAGTGATGACACATTTTCATCAAGGTGACTGTGGCAGTCCTATTTATTGGAATACTACAGTTGGCAAGATATTTAGGGTGGGCTTCTATCGGCCAAGTTTATTTTCTGATGTTTATAAAATAGTCAAGAGCTACCATGAATGCCAAATATTTCAGGGAGAGAGGAAGCTCTTGCCTTTTCCCTTAAAATAGCTAATTGAAGTGAAAGCGTCATTCGATTAATGGGGCCTTGACTTCATTGACGAGATACATCCTCTATCAACAACTCAGCATAAATGGATACTCACGGCCACATATTATTTCACCAAATGGATTCAATACATCCCCATGAGGCAATCTACTAACACTGTAATTATTCAGTTTCTTGATAACAATATTTTGTCTTTTTTTAGCTTTCCACACAAAATCATTACTGACAATGCAGCTGCCTTTAATTCCAAGAAAATTATTGAATTTTGTGATAAGTATCAAATTAGGCTTGGTCATTCACAACATACTATCCTCAAGGCAATGAGCTTGCTGACTCATCAAATAAATATTTGGTGAACATAATCAAGAATATGCTGCAAGAAAACAAGACGAATAGGCATAAAAATCTCACCAATTCTCTATGGGAGGATACAGTTAGCACAAAAATATCAATCAACAAGTCACCTTTCTAGCTCATGTATGGTGTTGACACGGTGTTCCATACTTCTTTAGCTGTATCGGTGATGAAAATTCTGCAAGAGATTGACAACGGACCAAATGATATCCAATGAAGAATCAACCAAATTATCCATCCACAACAATCAAGAGATGAAGTCTTCATTAATACTTCAAAGCTTCATGAGAAAATAAAAAATATTTATGACAGGAAGACCAAAGCTGATGATTTCAAGCTTGGATATGTTGTTCTTCGTTGGGATGCTTAGAAGGAAGATAATAGTAAGCACGAAAAGTTTGACAACCTATGGAAAGGACCTTACAAGGGCACTGCATTCAGAGGTAATAAACCATTTCTACTAGAAGATCTTGCAGGGAAAGAAGTGATGGGAGTACCAATCAATGGTGCGTTCCTCAAACACTATCTTACTTAATCATTGAAGACAAAGTCCACTTTCATTATACATATCATTTTAATTTTGATGTTCAAGAAATAAGGAAGTTGCTACAGAAATTTGAAGCCCAAGGAGAAGGCCATGAGGCTTCTACATTCAGCTCATGTTTTCCTTCAAAAAGTTCAAAAAAGGTTTCAGTCATTTGTCAAGTCAGTTTTTTCTAGTCAAAGTCATTTCAAGATTTAGTTCATCATTTCTATTTTGTCAATTTTTTCAATGTCCAGTTTTGACTCCATTGCCCAATGGTAAGGCTACCCAAGCTATAGTATTCTTGACACCTCCTGAAGGAGCTGTCATCCCCAGCTGGAGCCAATGTTAGCTCAGGTATGTCAGTGATCAAAAATAATTCTTTCAGCTGTTTTCCTAGAGTCATAGGTCAATTTTTTTTACTTTTTCAAACAAATGTTGGCAATATGATGTAGAGTGTTGTCCTTGATGGCAACCCACTTGATGAAGATGATGGCAAGCTACTTGATGAAGTTGTCCTTGATGGAATATGTCTTGATGAACTTGTTAAATAATGTATATCTGATGTATCTACAATGCGTACAGAAGGTAATGATGGAAGGAATGTCAGAATGTGCCAAAATATGATAAAAAGAGTATGTCTCAATGCATACGCAGATTTGTCTAGACTAAGTAGTGTATGCACGCGGGTAATAACGTGCCAAGTCGCGTATGGGAAAAATCACTCTAAATATGTAAAACCAGGGGTAATCACCATGGTATTGACCCATTGTATTGAGTAATGATTCGTCTATGTGACCCCGTCTAGGAATACCATCGAAAGTAATGTGGTTTTGACTCATGGTATTGATAAAGGGTAACCCTATATAAGGAGAAGAAAATCTTTGTGCAAAAAGGGTGCATATGTCTGGGCTTTGATGAATACTTCACTCTGAAGTATATTTGTATGGTTGAACCCTGTTCTTAATTGATAGATCTGAATCTATGATGCACCTATGAACATGATGAAGGCTCAAGATCTCTAGATCTAGAAATGGTGAATGTCAAGGATGATCTGAAAAGAAGTGAAGAAGACCTGGCGCAATCCTGTTGAAGAGATTGAAGAAATCTAGGTAAGTTTATAGATCTGGTCTGTACTGTAAAGTTTATCTTTTATAGATCTATACGCAGGTTCGTTTCATGAAACACGTGTGTATACGCGGGTATGTGGAAAGAAAAGTGCGTATGCGCAGTTAGGATTTTCTTTGGAAGATGTACTAAAGTATACGCGGGTTCGTCTTCTGGAAAGTGCGTATATACGCGGGTCTGATTAAATAAAAGCGCGTATGATTTCTGATCTAATGGTTGCTGAAGGTTGAATGTGTTTCTGCATATCTATTCTAAAGTCTGGGTTATATCTGATATTCTGGTTACAGTGGTTTCACTGTTCTGTTTGATGCTTTGGGCAAAGGTTGTTTATTGACAAGTAAAGGGTTGTGTTGGAGCTGTTTGATCCAGTTTGAAAATTGATGAAACGTGGTATGCAGTGGATCTAAGGGTTGAAGCCTTCAGTATGAAAGTGGAAGCTTTCTGCCAGTAGAAGTTATCAGGGGGTAGCAGCTCCCTTCTAGGAGAGGCTGGTAAACGAGTGCAGGGGGTTGTAGCTCCCTTCCAGGAGAGGCTGGTAAACGAGAGAAGGTTGTAGCCTTCTGCAGGTGGGTGCCTGCGTGCTGGTTTGAGTCTGCACCAGTACATGATTGTAAGAAGTTTTCTTAATAATAAATTTTGAAGGCTGAAACGACGGCAACGGTGGTTTTCTCCCGAATTGGGTTTCCACCTAAAAATCCTGGTGTTCATGTGTGTTGCATATGTGTGATGATTATTCTGTTCTGTCTGCACCTGTTTACTGTTTCTGAAATATCTGATGAATGAATAATGCAATGATCTGAGTTAAGATTCAAACACATAATTAGATCTCTGGACATACGCGCGTTCTGTAAAGGATATCCGCGTATATACGCTAGTTTACTTCAGCAAAGTAGTGTATGTGTTTTAGAAAGGAAAAAGTAAAAGTTTGATAGTCTGCACTAAATACTGATTCACCCCCCCCCCCCCCCCACCTCTCAGTATTTTTCCCAACAATTGGTTTCAGAGCAGGTCCTTCTGAAAAAGCTTAGCCGCTAGAAGGAAGATCAAGCAAGATGAGAAATCATGAGGAAACAACATCTATCAAGCCCCCGCTCTTCGACGGAAGCAATTTAATCTTCTGGAAAGTGAGGATGAGATCCTATCTTCAGTCTATGGGAGCTGATGTATGGGCCATTGTTGAACAAGGATATCGATATCCAGCCGCTACACCATCAGATCCAACTGAAAGGAAGAATTATGAATCAAACACAAAAGTGGTCAATCCTATAACAGGAAGTCTAACTGAATCAGAATTTGTCAAATTCATGCAGCTGAATACATCAAAGGAAATATGGGACAGAATCATTCTAAGTTATGAAGGCGACGCAAAGGTAAAAAGTGCAAAACTCCAAACTCTCAGAATTGAATATGAAAATTTAAAGATGCATGGTGATGAGAGTATTGCTAGTTTCTTTTTACGTATTAATGATGTTGTAAATCGTATGAGAAATCTGGGTGAAACAATATCTGACACTACTTTGGTTGAGAAAATTTTACGATCTCTAACGGCAAAATTTGAATCAAAAGTTTCTGCCCTTGAAGAAAAACAGGATATTCAAAATCTTTCCGTGGTGCAACTTCATGGCATATTGACTGCATATGAAATGAGGAGAGGAGGACCATCTGAAGTCAAAGAAGTTGTTTTTAAAGCTTCTACAAAAGGGAAAGAAGTTCAAAAACTAGAAGGATCAGGATATATCTCAGAAGAAGATGAGGCAAACTTTGTGAGAAGACTCCAACTAGGAACCAGAAGATTCAAAGGTAAGCTTCCTTTCAAATGTTTCAATTGTGGAAGAGTTGTTCATTATGCTGCAAAATGTCCTTATAAAGAAACATCTGCTAAAGAGAAAGAAGTAGTAATAAGGAATAAGAACCGATCTAGCTCTAAGAAAAGCTACTATACAAATGAAGACAGTGATGGGTTATCTGATAGTGAGGAAGAATGTGAACAAGATCTTAGAATTCTCATGGCATTTGAAAATAATTCTAGAGACGATAAGGATGCTTTTTTGGATGCTCTAGATGACAATGATTTTCTTGATCAAAACAATCAACTCAAAATATGCTTGGAAGAAAGTAAAATAATCATAGAGACTCTGAAAAGGTAGAATGAAGAAGCAAAGAAACATAATGAAAAATTAGAATGTGAAGTAGTAAGTCTAAGAAAATAACTTGAGAAAGTAAAGACTCTGAATCTTAGATTTGCTAAAGGATTTGAAACCATAGATGAGATTATCGAGGTTCAACGTTCTCCTCTTATTAAGACAGGTCTTGGATATACCGGAGAATCTTCTCATGCTTATGCACCAAATTATCTAAAAGCAGCTACAACTGGTTTACTTAATTCAGCCACTCAGCAAGGAAATAAAGAATCTCTACAGGTAAAGCATGATCATCACAATACAAGGGATATCTCTCAAAGAAGCAACAATCAACAGGTAAATTCAAATAGAAGATTTCATGATCACATAAATTTCTACTTCAATGGACAATGTTTCTCATGTCACAATTTTGGTCATAAATTTGTTCAATGTGTTGCATATAAAACCATCATGACAAGAGAAGCAGGAAAGAAAAGGATGGATATTAAACCAAAGAAGAACACCTATAACAAATTTTCTCCTCTTCAAAATGAAGTTGAATGTGCTTATTGCAATAACTTTGGCCATGAAGAATCTGAATGCAGGAGCAAAGTTAAGCCAAAACAGCATTCTCCTTCAAGTTCCAAAGTATGGAAAAAGAAGGAATTACAGGTTGAAAATTGTGGGATAGCGTTATTTGCATAAGGTGAATAAAATCAATGGTACATTGATAGTGGGTGCTCAAGACACATGACAGGTGACAAAAGCAAACTTCTTGCATATAATGCTCTAGAAAAGGAAAATAAAGTTACATTTGGAAATGATACTCCTGCTGTAATTAAAGGAAAAGGGTCCATGTTTCTAAAAGAAAAGGTGAAGGCTAATGATGTCATGTATGTGGATGGATTAAGGCATAACCTGTTAAGTGTAAGTCAAATGTGTGATCAAGGAACAGAAGTGGTCTTTGGTTCAAAAGAATGTGTGGTTCGTGATCTTGATACAGGTAAAATCATTATAAAAGGAAAAAGAAATCCAAGCAACCTGTATGTACTGAACGGCATAGATCAATGTTACTTGAGCAAGTCTTCAGAAAATTGGCTATGGCATAGAAGGCTGGGGCATCTGAGCTTCTCTCAAATCAACAAAGCAAGAAGACTTCAAGTTGTTCGTGGTCTTCCCAATATTAATCTACCAGAAAGTATCATATGCAAGTCTTGTCAATTCGGTAAGCAGACCAGAGTACGATTTAATGCCAAAGAAGGATCATCAAGTGAGCCTCTTGAACTCATTCATACTGACATATGTGGACCTATGAGGAAAAATTCACCACGTGGGGAAGAATATTATATCTTATTTATTGATGATTACTCTAGAATGTGTTGGATCGGGTTGATTAAACACAAAGATGAAGCATTTGAAAAATTTCAGATCTTCAAAGCATTGGTAGAAAATGAATTAGATCTAAAAATCAAGTGTCTTAGATCTTATCGAGGAGGAGAATATACATCAAATGAATTCTTCGAATTTTGTGAACAACATGGCATAAAAAGACAGTTCTCTGTAGCAGGCACTCCACAACAAAATGGCGTAGCAGAAAGAATGAATAGAACAATTCAACAAATGGCGAGAGCTATGCTTGATGATTCTGGAACTCCTGACATGTTCTGGGGAGAAGCATCACATACAACAGCAAACATTCTCAACAAGGCACATGTTCGGGTAAATAGTGACAAAACTCCATATGAACTCTGGTATGGTAATTCTCCCTCTGTGAAGCATTTTAGAATTTTGGAAGTAAATGCTTTATCAAAAATAATGATGAAAAGCTTGGCAAGTTTGAACCTAGATCAGATGAAGGGATACTTCTTGGTTACTCATCTACAAGCAGAGCATACAAATGTTACAATAAAAGGCTTCGAAAGGTTGTTGAATGTATTGATGTTGTTATTGATGAGTGTCTTGCAGCTCCTAAAGAAGAAAAACAAGCAACAAAAGAAGATGATGGTGATTTTTGTCCTTCTACATCAAATGGAAATAATATAGACAGTGGATCCAATGAAGAACCTGAAGATGATTTATCTGAAAAGGCTCCATCCAGATATGTTCAAAATAATCATCCTGAATCTCAAATTTTGGGAGACAAGGAATCAGGTGTACAAACAAGGAGGACTCTTGTGGGATCTTCTAGCTATCTGGAATTTCTATCCACAATTGAACCACACAATGTCAATCAAGCTTGCAAAGATGAATGTTGGATTCAAGCTATGAATGAAGAGATTGATCAAATTGAAAAGAATCACACTTGGGAATTGGTGCCAAGACCACATGATAAAAATGTCATTGGAACTAAATGGATATTCAAGAACAAGTTAAATGAGAATGGGGATGTTATAAGAAACAAAGCTAGACTAGTTTGCAAAGGGTATACTCAACAAGAAGGTATAGACTTTGAAGAAACTTTTTCTCCTGTAGCTAGACTTGAAGCCATAAGAATGTTTCTTGCTTTTTCAAGTTTTAAAAAAATCAAAGTTTATCAAATGGATGTTAAATCTGCATTTCTCAATGGTGATCTAGAAGAAGAAGTTTATATAGAACAACCAGAAGGATTCATTTTGGGAAATGATGAAAATCTTTTTTGTAGACTTAAAAAGGCTCTATATGGTCTCAAACAAGCTCCAAGGGCATGGTATTATTGTCTTGACAAATATCTTCATCAACAAGGATTTTCAAAAGGGTCTACTGATAGCAACTTATACATAAAGGTTGAAAATGATAAACTATTGATTGTGGTTGTATATGTTGATGACATCATTTTTGGGAGTAATGAAGAATCTATGAGTAAGAAATTTTCTTCTGTCATGCAGCAAGAATTTGAAATGTCCTTACTTGGAGAACTAACATTCTTTCTTGGGTTGCAAGTGCATCAAACTGCAGATGGAATATTCTTATCACAAGAAAAATATCTTAAGCAAATTTTGAAGAAATATGGCATGGAAGAATGCAAACCTGTAAGTACACCAATGATAATCGGATGTAACCTTAGTTCTCATGATGATTCTCCCACAGTGAATCAACCATAATACAGATCAATGATAGGAAGCCTACTTTATCTCACTGGGACTAGACTAGACATTATGCATGCAGTTGGGATTATTGGACGATTCCAAGCTAATCCAAAAGAGTCTCACCTTCAGGCTGTCAAAAGAATATTCAAATATCTACAAGGAACTCAAGACTTTGGACTATGGTATCCAAAGAATTCTGATCTTACTCTTCATGCTTACACGGATGCAGATTGGGCTGGAAATGTTGATGATCGGAAAAGCACTAGTGGTGGTGCATTCTATATGGGGCCCCAGTTGGTATCTTGGTTCAGCAAGAAGCAAAATTATATTGCCTTATCTACAGCAGAAGCAGAATATGTGGCTGCCGCGTCTTGTTGCACTCAACTCCTTTGGATGATGCAAACCTTGCAAGATTTTCAAATCAAATGTACACCTCCTATCTCCATTATGTGTGATAATACAAGTGCCATCAATATCTCAAAGAATCCTGTTATGCATTCAAAGACCAAGCACATTCCCATCAAGTATCACTTCTTACGTGAACAAGTGCTTGAACAAAAGGTGAAGTTGGAGTATGTTCCCTCCAAAGAACAAGCTGCTGATATATTTACCAAACCTCTGCCCAGGGAAGCGTTTGAATATCTTAGACAGAAACTGGGAGTAGTCTCTGCTGTGAAGAAAATCAGAACTACTTAAATTTAGAAGATCAAATTGGATACGCGGGTTTCCTGAAATATAGTCACGTATATATGCGAGTTTATCCACAGAAAGCTGCGTATGGTCAGTTGCTAACAATTTTTGGTTAGGGTCAGCATTTTACAGCACATCTGCAGCACTGTTTGATATCTATGATGCTGTATGGTATCTCTGGTGAAGTTTTATCTCTTATATTTCTGTCTCATTCTCTGATATTGGGGAAATATGCCTTGATGATCTTCTATTGAAAAGTGTTTAGGATGCACAAGCTAAGGGGGAGATGAAGGAGTAAATTGATGTACAGGTTCAGGGGGAGCAATAGCCTTGCTGGGTATTATGCATTGTTGGCTTATGATTCTGAAATATGATCTCTCTTGAGGTCTTTCTGATATTGGTCATAAAAGGTCATATTTGTAATTTGATGAAAAAGGTCATGTTGAGACCTATGATGAAAAATTGTAATATTCAGTCATGTAAGGACTTGTTCAAATTTGTAAACCCACTTGATTGGGTAGTTGAGTCAAAATGTGTAAACCCTTTTTGGTTGGGTATTTGAGTCTCTTATGTAAATCCACTTGGTTGGATCTTTGATGTATGTATGAGTCCTTGGTGATAGGAAGGTCATAGAGTCATGTACTTCATTGAAAAATATGTTTGAACTTTCAGCATGATCTCAAGGGGAGCATGGTAACTTCAGTGCACATCAGATCTACAGAGCGCTTCCTTCTACATGAGGAGAAAAACCTTGTGTTGGTTTTGATCTGCCCTTTGCCCTTGATGTCAAAGGGGGAGAGTGACATGGTGTGTAACATGGTTATTTTGTAATGATTATAATCAATGTATCTATCTGTTGTGGTGATCAAACACCTTCGTGGTTGCCATCAAGTCCAAAGGGGGAGATTGTTGGAAATATGATGCAGAGTGTTGTCCTTGATGGCAACCCACTTGATGAAGATGATGGAAACCTACTTGATGAAGTTGTCCTTGATGGAATATGTCTTGATGAACTTGTTAAATAATGTATATCTGATGTATCTACAATGAGTACAGAAGGTAATGATGGAAGGAATGTCAGTATGTGCCGGAATATGATAAAAAGAGTATGTCTCAATGCATACGCGGATTTGTCTAGACTAAGTAGCGTATGCACACGAGTAATAACGTGCCAAGTCGCGTATGGGAAAAAGCGCTCTAAATATGTAAAACTAGGGGTAATCACCATGGTATTGACCCATTGTATTGAGTAATGATTCATCTATGTGACCCCGTCCAGGAATACCATCGAAAGTAATGTGGTTTTGACTCATGGTATTGATAAAGGGTAACCCTATATAAGGAGAAGAAAATCTTTGTGCAAAAAGGGTGCATATGTCTGGGTTTTGATGAATACTTCACTCTGAAGTATATCTGTATGGTTGAACCCTGTTCTTAATTGATAGATTTGAATCTATGATGCACCTATGAACATGATGAAGGCTCAAGATCTCTAGATCTAGAAATGGTGAATGTCAAGGATGATCTGAAAAGAAGTGAAGAAGACCTGGCGCAATCATGTTGAAGAGATTGAAGAAATCTGGGTAAGTTTATAGATCTGGTCTGTACTGCAAAGTTTATCTTTTATAGATCTATACGCAGGTTCGTTTCATGAAAAGCGCGTGTATACGCAGGTCTGTGGAAAGAAAAGCGCGAATGCGCAATCAGGGTTTTGTTTGGAAAATGTACTGAAGTATACGCAGGTTAGTCTTCTGAAAAGCGCGTATATACGCGAGTCTGATTAAATAAAAGCGTGTATGATTTCTGATCTAATGGTTGCTGAAGGTTGAATGTGTTTCTGCATATCTATTCTGAAGTCTGGGTTATATCTGATATTCTGGTTACAGTGGTTTCAATATTCTGTTTTATGCTTTGGGCAAAGGTTGTTTATTGACAAGTAAAGGGTTTTGTTGGAGCTGTATGATCCAGTTTGAAAATTGATGAAACATGGTCTGTAGTGGATCTGAGGGTTGAAGCCTTCAGTATGAAAGTGGAAGCTTTCTCCGCATGAAGCCGGGTACCCGGCATCGTGGCTAGCCTCTCCCCTTCCGTAGAGAGGTCGGTAACGAGTGGAGGGGGGCTGGGGGCCTCTCTTCCAGGAGAGGAGTTAGTAAACAAAGAAGGTTGTAGCCTTCGCAGGTGTAGGTGGGTTCCCGCGTGTTGGTATGTCACAAGTCCGCACTCAAGACATGATTGTAAGAAGTTTTCTTAATAATAAATTTTGAAGGCTGAAGCAACGGCAGCGGTGGTTTTCTCCCGAATTGGGTTTCCACCTAAAAATCCCGGTGTTCATGTGTGTTGCATATGTGTGATGATTATTCTGTTCTGTCTGCACCTGTTTACTGTTTCTGAAATATCTGATGAATGAATAATGCAATGATCTGAGTTAAGATTCAAACACATAATTAGATCTCTGGACATACGTGCGTTCTGTAAAGGATATCCGCGTATATACGCTAGTTTCCTTCAATAAAGTAGCGTATGTGTTTTAGAAAGGAAAAATTAAAAGTTTGATAGTCTGCACTGAATACTGATTCACCCCCCCTCTCAGTGTTTTTCCCAACAACAAATTTTCAGAAAATAATTTTGGTCACTGAAGAAATCAAGGTCAAGTATGCTTCTCCTTCATTTCATTCATCACGACCAAGATTATCAAGGTCATCTCCATCATCATCATTTAAAATGTCTAGGGTTATGTCACTCTACCTCATATAGGTTACTGTTTAGGGTCATCTCTGACTTTGAAAAATGTTCAATTTGTCACCTAAAAAAAGGCTCTAAGCCTTTATCCCACCCATAAAACCCTAAATAAGGAGCTAGCATATCTAAGAAATGAAATAAAGACAAATTTTCTTGTTTCAAATGTTCAAGTGTCAAAAATGTTCAAAGGAGAAAATTTTGTCTCACTATCTCATTAAAAGGAGAAATTATGTTTTGCTTTATCATTAAAAGGAACAAAATGTCATTCCAAGTGTCAAAGGATTAAAGAGGTCCATTATATCCTATTATCTCATTTAAAGGAGAAAAAAAGACATTTTCAAATGTAAAAAGTTCAAAAAGTCATTTTCAAGTGTGAAAGGCAGAAATTTCATCTCAAGCTTATAAAAGGGAAAAAAAAAACTTAATTTCATTCATTGTTACCCTTTTATGTGTGGAAGAGTACCTCTCTACCTCAATTTCCCTCCAAAGGTGTTCCAACTCCAAAATCCAAGGCTCAAATTCACTTAAAAATCCATTTGTTACCCTTCAAAAAGTCCTTGTTATGCTTTTTGACCCTCTTGTTACGCTTCCAGGTGACACTGTTACGATTCTGGGTGACATTGTTACACTTCTAGAGACTGCTACGCAACAATTGTTACAATTTTGATTCCTACGCAGTCACAGTTGCTACGAATTTACCCACAGTTGTTACACTTTTGGCCTACGTTGTTACACTTCTGTAGGTGCATGTTACGCTTCTGTTGGAGAAGATATTTTCAGGTTTTAGCTTGGGAAACCTCCAAACCACTTCAAAATTGTCTCCATTACTTGATGCAACTCTCATAAAAGGTAAATCTCATCTCTCATGCCATATTTTGGTCGAATTTTTTAATGTTTGAAACATTTTCATGCTTATTGTTGGTGGGAATTTCTTTGTTAGAGAACGATGATATCTTATCATGGGATGACATTACTATACATGGAGAGATCTCGTTAAAGGAGGCACATTTTTATATCTCACCATATCATCTTTCCTTTGGGGATCAATGTTGGTTCCAGAAAATTTGGAAGTGGAACCCCCCCGCCAAGCTCAAAGTTTTCAATTAGCTGACTTGGTGGAACAAAATCCTTAAATGGGACAATTTATGTAAGAGAAGCTACATGGGACCTGGGAGACGTGCCATGTGTAATGCGGAGCATGAAGACGTAATACACCTATTATTGATATGTCCTTTTGCATCTTCTATTTGGTATGGTGTTTTTAACATAATATTTATGCTAATTGGAATCAGTTTTCTGTGGATGCTTGCTTATTATAATGGTTCATGAACTATAAAATTTTATGCACTGTCCCTTTTTACACATTTTGGGGCATAAGGATGTGTCGAAATGCTTTGATTTTTGAAGAATCTACTACAGACATAAAAAGACATGTATGAATATTTTGGCTTATTACAACAAAATTGGGCCTAATTTGGAGAAGGGAAATCTCAGACAAATAAATTATGTGGATATATGGCGTAGATATCTTGAAAGTTTTTATGATGGGACAAATCAGTATAATACATGTGTTTGTGGGGCATATATAGTTATTGAACCAGGTACATATTATCGTTTATGTTGGAATGGTGGGGTGGGATCAAATACCAAGGATGAGATCATCACACTTTGAGGGGTTATTTTATGTGCAAAATGGTTGTCCATCAAACATATAAATGCTATGGAGACTGTAAAGTGGTCATCAACTAAGTGCTAATAAGAACAAACTTTGCGCTACCCATGCTTATAAATTCGATGAAACATATTAAAATTTTGATTTGTGTTTTTCAAAACCTAACCTTTAATCATATTTACAAGAAATAGAACGTTTTAGCAAATACCTTATCCAAACAAATGATACTTTTTAGAACAAAGAATATTTCAATTATATAAAATCCTTTAGTAACGATGTTATAACTGTTTTGTTTGAACATTACTTTTTCTATATGTTTTTGTTAAAGTTGGGCAACGTTAGAGATAAACAAGATAGCCTGCATTCTATGACCTATCTTAAAATCTAAATCTGGACCATGCAGTTATGTTTTGGATATATACAACCACATCTCGGAGTAGTGTATGTATTTTTATTACTGTGCAGTACCAAAAAAGACTCTTGTATGTAGAATATATGAGATATAGGGGATATCTTGACATTTTTTTTTTATATTAACGACTTTTTAACAAAAATTTGTTGTTTTTTTTCTAAAAAGATAGCCCCCACCTAAAATTTACGGTTATTTAGTAAGTTGACCAATAATTCGGTATCCTACCCTACCTTTATTTGTCAACAAAATGCTACTGCGGTATCATACCCTACCTTTTTTTGCCAACAAAATGCTAACGTGTAAGGGAGAGTGAGTGACAGTTTCGGTCACACTGCAGAGGTTGAATGAAGGGTTCAGAAACCCTAGTTGGAGGGAGATGAAATCGCCATGGTGCAGGCTACACTTCCAACATTCTCCACTTGCAATCTTATCGATTTCATCTCCTGTCTATTGAACCTTTGGTTAAACTGAGAGGGGGGGGGGGTGAATCAGTTTAACACATTCATGGACTTTTAATACTTTTCATTAAAACTTATTTACACCTTCATTTCATGTTCAACTTAATATGTGAGTAATTTTAGAATGTGAGCAGCAAGTATTAATATAATGTAACAACAAACTTAATATGAGAGCAGCAAGTATTAAGCAGATGAGATAAATCATATCAACACATACACATCATGCACAGAGACACCAGATATAAGTGGAAACCCATAAAGGGAGAAAACCACATATTACTATTGTTATGATGCAAAGTCAAGCTCCAACTCCCTCTCACCACTAAATTTCTGTAGGCACCAACCTACAGGAGGCTCCTACCTCAATTCTGCAAGCTACAACTTGCAAGGAAGCTCCAACTCCCATCAATTTTCTACAGGCACCAACCTACAGGAGGCTCCAACCTCAGTCAGCTACAACTGACATTTCATCAAGCTACAACTTGATGTGGAAACACCAACTCCCATCTATTTTCTGCAGGCACCAACCTACAGGAGGCTCCAACCTCAGTCAGCTACAACTGACATCTATCAAGCAACAACTTGATAAGGAAGCTCTAAATTCCTTACTCTTTCAAAAAAAAAAACACTTGCTGATTTACCTTGGATATCAGCTCTGTTCTATGCCATTTTTTTTGCTATTCATCAATTCTCATATCTTCCCTGTATCATCTCTGCATCTTCTCATATTCTCTATTAGCTTCTCCTTCTTCTCTGCTCAGCTCCTCCTTCTTCTCTGCTCAACTCCTCTTTCTTCTCTGCCTCACTACTTCATTTCTGCATTCTCTTCACTCACTCTCTAACCTATCTATGCATATCAAGTTGATATTATATATAGAGTTCATCACATGACTCTTTACATTCCTCAGGGAATTTGAAGTGAATAGTCCTGACTTTTTGCCTTCTGCCTCCTTATTTCTTTTACCAGCTCATAAAAAAATATAAAAACATGTGTTAATTTCAATATTTCAATGGGATTATGTTTTCCTCCAGAGACTTGCCAATGCATCACAAACAATATAAAATCAATTACAACATTTACATTCACATTTTCAGTTACATAAAGACAATTTCACTCAGCCCATTTTCTGGCCTTTGGCTTTGCTGGACTTGTCTTTTCTGCTGTTGTTAGGGAACTATTCTGCCTTCTTCTGTTCACTGTCTTCTGCATATTTTCCAGTTTTTTGTGCTTGTACACTTGTCAAATTCGTTCCTGTGCATATTCTTGTTCACCATGATTGTGTGTCTGTTGTATATATATATAACTACTTTTCAAGTTTATCCTCAAATAAATATAAATCTGGACAATGTCTATTCATTATCAATCTATGTGCTCAGGCTGCCTGCTTACACACTTTCTATCCATATATGAACTTAAACTCAATGGTTAAAACTCGTAATACAACTTCAATCCAACTTCTTCCCTCAGGGCGTCCAAATGAACTTTAGCATAAAGCTCATTATATAATATCATTTTCAAATCAATCCATTCAGCCTTTTGGATCATTGTCCATTTTTTTGCAGTTGTTTCTTTCTCTTTTGTTTCTGCACACTCTCCTCTTCATTGCAGTTGTGCAACCACTGCATATATAAATGTCTTTTAATATAACTGCTAATTTTAAATCTGAGCAAATTCCAATGCTTTGGTTTCCTTCACTGGCAATTTAAATAAATGAATACGGAGGCTTTAATATCACCATGGTTATAAACCCAACATAAGCCCTCTATGCGAGGTTCTCTCCTTCTATTATTTTACGCAAATTAATGTTCATTCTCAGCATTCTAATTTAATATTCGAACCTTATAAACCATAACCCCAATGGTTATTCTATCCTCCAATACAATGCACAAGCTGGGAAACTCACAATAATCTCAATTGACAATTTCAATACTGTGTGGAACCTTCCTTTAATAAGGTTATAAACCCTCAAGCATATATGATGTTCTTTTAATAAAACTCAAAAAATGTTCGTTTCAATTTCGGAAGCTTTTCCCAATCCTCATAATTAATATCGATTTTACAATTGCACCATATGAGGACCTATTCTTAAGAGTATTTAGATTAATTACTCGAATTTCCTTTAACCCAAAGTACCAACCATCAAACATATAATAAGCCTTGGAATTTATTACTAGTCTATTGTTATAAAAATATGTGAAGGCTTAATTTCTAATTGCACTATGGTTATAACCCAAACTTTAAATAAAAGGCCAACCATCAACATTTAAAACCACATTGGACCCACAGCATACATATATTAACCATCGCCCTCATCCAAGGGCTACAAGTCTGTCGCACTACCCTTCAACTATCCAACGGTAGTCGCGTGGTCACACTGTCCAGAGGCTATCACTCCAAACTCACACAATGAGCTGGCCCAGTCCTTCAATGACCCGCATCATCCAACGACAAAGAATTCATTGCATTGACTGTTGTGATCCAATGGGCACAACCACATATCGCGTGAATTAAATGCACAAGTGTTAATGCATGATGACGATGGGTCCCAGCATTAACTTACCCTTCTCATCAACGGTCACTGTCTTATTGCGCTTCAACCCTCCGATCCTATGGCAATCGCACGATTTAGATGCACGGGCTTTAACTCGCAATGAGAGCGGGTTTTCAAAACAGCTTAAGGCCACGTGTCAGCCGATGGTGTAGATCGTGTTCGAATTGGGAATACCGCTTATCGTACAAAAGCGGTGCGATGAAAACCGTCTGGTGTTCCAAACCGTCCTTACTGGTCATTCCTTCACGATTCCACGTTGCTCTTTAACTCAGGGTTCTGCCCACTCTTTAATGTATTATAATAATTAAACTCCGCTTTCGTTCTTACTTATTCTTTCTTCGCTTGGTTCCATTGAAATGTGAACAATTACCATTTCTTCATGGCTATCTCCATTGTAATTAAACTCAGGTTCCCTCTCACAGAAGGCAGTTCCTTCGTTTTACAATTCTCTGCCTGTGACTTGACTACCACACTTGCGGGATGGTTCTTCCATCGACATTTTGGAAGTTCGGGTTCTATTCCTAATTCTCACCCATATGTAGAGTCACAAATTTACCCCTTTATACCAAGTTCATCATGCAATCCTCAAGCATCCATTCCACCTATCTTGTAATAAAACTCACATTCTGACCAATCTTCAACTCCCTCTGTTCTTCTTCACTTTTCGAATTCTGGAATTAATTCTAGTCTCTCTCTTGTATCAACAAACCTTTCAGTGATCGATATACATCGATACATATACAACCCTTCTCGGATTTAATTGCAAGATTAACACTAACCCTGCACTTAATCCTCAATTCCTTCACCATATACAGGATTCACAATTTAAATCCCTTTGTACAGATTTTACACTGTCCACAAACCCTGAACACTTTATTCATACTTTCATAAACAATTTCAGCAGTCAGTACATGCATGACCCAGTTATTTGCATGCCCATAACCCTCAATAACACAGAGTTTCATTTTTGCCACAGAACTCGAATGTTCCTTCATACAAAATAATTCAGATAATGTACATCTCAAAGACCCCTATTACAAAGTTTAAACATCATTGGTTCTCATACAAGTTCTTATTGAAATCAAAGCTCTTTCACATAGAATTCTTGTATCAACAATATCCATATAATACTGAAACCAATCCTTCTACATACACAACTGAATTTACTTACACAACTGCCTCTGCTTCATGTCTGTTACTTTGCTTCATTGCTGGTTTAGGTACTCCTCCTTTGCCATCCCCTTTGCCATCAATGACAACATTTCCAACAGTCTCCCCCTTTGGCATTGATGGCAACACATCCACCAATAATCCAATGCTTCCTCTGCCTATCTGCTTTTCCTCCCCCTTTGACATCAATGGCAATGGGTTGCTCATTTCCTAGTGTGCATTCTATCTGTTCATTTCCTCTCTTTGAGATGTGTTTAGGCCTTCTTCTTCTAACTTTGTACCATGCTGCTCTAAACTTGTGTACAAGATTTGTTGAGAGAACACTTTGCAGATTATTGGACTTGAATATACAATGTAAATTGATACAATCCAAAGCACAGTCCCCTTTCACTAGTATAAGTCTAAAAGTGAAGATAATGAATCTTCATGGAACATATTGTATCAACCTTATCTAATCATAAATGCATCATTGGATCAAACCTTAAAGATTGTGAATGCTCCATGTGACATATCAAGCTTGCTTCAGCTATACTTCAGTCTATATTATAATCTTCATCTGTGATGCATATCTATTGAGGAAGGTTGTAGTTGGAGTCTGTCTTCTTCTGCAATAATCATCTGCAGTACAACATATGTTCAATTGTGATGATGCCAATATGTCTTTTCTAGCTGTGGTTCACTTTTCTTTCCTGTTGGTGATGATATCAGTTAGGATGTTGATAATGATATTACACTTAATAGCTGCAGGTCCTTGTTACTGATGTGATCAATGAATTAACTAGAATTTGATCTAAGAGATCAAATGCCTTTACTGCTTGCATAATGTACTTTCACAACAAAACCTTGAGGTAGGATGCATTCAATGTATTGGTCAATCTCACTTATCAACCATGCACTTTTCTTTATGACATAAGGGGGTATGTATGTCAATAATCAATCTCTCTTTAAAGGTGGATTACCAGCAAATCCTTTGTGCTGAAGTAGGATTTAGATGATTTAAAAAATTTTTGAGCTTCAGATGGTAATCACAGCTAGTCCTTTATTCTTCAGATACTTTGATTCGCTCTTTTATCAGATAACTTCCATATAGTCATTCAAGATAAGTGATTGGAAAACGTCCTCCTGGCTGCAACTTCGCTTAACAATTTTGTGGGAATTGACTTCCAAGGAGGAGGCCTTGAAGATTTACATGTACCAACTTCAGGAAGGCATGCAATTATATATAGAAAAAGATATTGCTTCAGTGCTCAATATACTACTTCAAGTGTAAGCAAGATAATTTATTTTTGCTCTGCTACTAACCTTTTCATGTTGAATGCAGATAATACTGGGAATATTACCTTGAGGTTATTTTTCCATAATCCTTTGATCCTGAGGAACTTGACCATACTGCTGCTCCACTAATAACACCTAATATTCAGTTGATAGGCGTGTTGCTCGTACCAAGTACCAATTGATATTACCTTGATAAAATATGTAGAGATTTGACTTTAGCTTGCACATGAACCCGTGATTAAGACATCCTTCATAAATTGTACTATTGAGCTTTCCACTGTTCACACCAATAGTCATCAATATCCTAAAATTGATCTTATCATTATTAACCATTTTCTTATTCTGTCATTCTGGTTTAACAAAATCTCACTACACTTTCCTTTCTAGGACTGCTCCGGAATCATTGCCGCTTTAAAAATCAATTCAACAGTTCTAATATAAAGATCTTCAGGAAGACATCTTCAATTTATTTTCTATGTATCTTCATGGGCTGATTACTCAAAGATTTATTACTCACTTAACTGCATTCCTCCAAGTGGACTTTTTGTAGATGAGAGATGTAATGAACTGATGATGGGCACCTTTCTTACTCATCATTCTTAATGAGATTCATTTTTAATTCTAGTAGTATGATGCATTCTGTGATCATCCTTTAATGTGCTGATATCTTCTTAGCTTACATGTTCATTGCTGATTTTTCCTCTATCATCATGGCTGCTTGCTGCTTTTACTCCTTCTATCAATCTGTCAGCTACTGAATACTTCAAATAATCTTCTTCCTCTATAGTTCTCTGTTAGAGGAATTTTCTTTTCTCTTCCTGATCTTATAGTTGTTCTCATACAAAGGAGCTCTTCTAAGACTACTTTCATGGGGACTGTTTATGAACTGCTCTCCCCCTGAGATGTTGCTTCATATTTGTCACTGGATGGATTTTTTCTTTGCTTCCCAGAGCAGCTCCCCCTGAAACTATGGAGGATTCGTTATGTTATTGAGATAATAGGCTCCCCCTTTCTCTTTTCCTTCCATACTTTATTGGGGTTCTTCATAATGTTTGCACTTCTTTTAGATTCATAGTTTTGTTTGATTGGATTGGATTTCATCATCTGTCTGGATTTCTTTAATATATATGGCGGTTTACAGTCTTTTGCTTTGTGACCAAGATTGAGGCATACATAACATCTTATTATACCAAGGTATGTTTGAGCTGATGTATAATAATTTGTTCCCCTTCTTGAATACATTTTACAATCAACAATTTTATGTCCAAAATTATTGCATGCATAACAGTAGCCATGGAAATGATTGGTGTACCTGGTGAAAGATTGTCTTTTCCATTTGCTCGCTTGAGGGGTTGTTCTCTTTTTTTGCATCCTTTGCTGGCTGGACTAGATTTGTTTTGTCTTACAATATGCTGCAGTATGTCCAGGTTTGTGGCAGGAAAAAAAAGTGATACTTCCCATAGGAGGAAATAACCTTCTTTGACATCTTCCAAATTTATTCAATTCATCCTTAGGAGCATATAAGCCTTTAGTAGCTGATTGTTTCATCCTCTCATTCTCTGTTCTTTCATGTTGCTGCTTGTTTTTGTTTGTTTCTTTGCACATTTTGTTCTTGCTGGCTTCTTATTCTGTGGGAATCTTCTGAGTTGCTTCATCTTCCTTTACAGCTTTTACAAAGATGATTTTCCTGTTATATTCTACCTTGGAATTACTGGTTTCTCCTTCATATCCTATACCAGCCTTTTTGAGAGGAGACCTTTGAGCATTTAGAATTTGGTCCAACTGTCTAGAGCTTTTCATTTGTGGAGTATTCATTAATAATTCTCTTTGGGATTTTTCTAATTTCTTTCTCAGGCACACTACTTCTTCTTCCAGTTTCCCACATTCTAGACTTTTCTTGTTCATTTGTTGCAGCATAGTGTCTTCAACTTTCCTTGCTTCTTCAATTTGTGTCTTCAGGCCAGCAATTTCCTTCTTATATTCATATAATTTTTCATCACATATTTGCACCAATGTCTTAACGTCTTTGTTTTCATTCTTCAATATTTCTATTCAGTCAAGGTTGTATCAAGTTTGGTTTTTTCTTCAACTGTAATTTCTTCAGGGAACTTACTTCCATTCACACTAGTAGGTACCTCATTCGTGAACATTTTCTTGTTGAAATGATTTTTTCTTCTTAATTATCTTCTCCTTCTTGACAATGCAGTCCTCTTTGTCTACTGCATGCATGAAATGCAGTCTGTCCCAGATATCTTTTGCAGAGGTTAAATCCATTATCAACTTAACGTCCTTGTTATGAAGGCTATTGAATATCACACATTTTGCCTTGGCATTCCTATTTTGTTCTTGCACCATGGGAGAGTCTATGCAGTAACCATCACATACAAGCTTCCATACCTTAGGTTCATAAGCCAATAATCCTGTTCTGACGTTATCTCTACATTTAGGAAAGTTTGTTGTATTTAACACAGGTACACTTTGATAGTCCATGACTTAACTAGATCTCCTTCAAGCCTTTAAGCTTACACCAAAGGAACCGGCTTTGATACCAATTGTTGAACCTTTAGTTAAATTGAGGAGGGGGGGGGGTGAATCAGTTTAACACATTCATGGAATTTTAATACTTTTCATTAAAACTTATTTACACCTTCATTTCATGTTCAATTTAATATGTGAGTAATTTTAGAATGTGAGCAGCAAGTATTAATATAATGTAATAGCAGACTTAATATGAGAGCAGCAAGTATTAAGAAGATGAGATAAATCATATCAACACATACACATCATGCATAGAGACACCAGATATAAGTGGAAACCCATAAAGGGAGAAAACCACATCTTATTATTGTTGTGATGCAAAGGCAAGCTTCAGCTCCCTCTCACCACTGATTTTCTGTAGGCACCAACCTACAGGAGGCTCCTACCTCAATTCTGCAAGCTACAACTTGCAAGGAAGCTCCAACTCCCATAAATTTTCTGCAGGCACCAACCTACAGGAGGCTCCAACCTCAGTTAGCTACAACTGAAATTTCATCAAGCTACAACTTGATGTGGAAGCACCAACTCCCATCTATTTTCTGCAGGAACCAACCTACAGGATACTCCAACCTCAGTCAGCTAAAACTGAAATTTCATCAAGCTACAACTTTATGTGGAAGCACCAACTCCCATCTATTTTCTGTAGGCACCAACCTACAGGAGGCTCCAACCTCATTCAGCTACAACTGACATCTATCAAGCAACAACTTGATAGGGAAGCTCCAACTTCCTTACTATTTCAAAAGAAAAAACACTTGCTGATTTACCTTGGATATCAGCTCTGTTCTGTTCCATCTACTCTGTTGTTCATCAATTCTCATATATACCCTGTATAATCTCTACATCTTCTCAGATTCTCTATCAGCTTCTCCTTCTTCTCTGCTCAGCTCCTCCTTCTTCTCTACTCAGCTCCTCTTTCTTCTCTGCCTCACTGCTTCATTTCTGCATTCTCTTCACTCACTCTCTAACCTATCTATGCATATCAAGTTGATATTATATATAGAGTTCATCACATGACTCTTTACATTCCTTAGGGAATTTGAACTGAATAGTCCTGACTTTTTTCCTTCTGCCTCCTTATTTCTTTTACCAGCTCATAAAAAATATAACAATATGTGTTAATTTCAATATTTCAGTGGGATTATGTTTTCCTCTGGAGACTTTCCAATGCATCACAAACTATATAAAATAAATTACAACATTTACATTCACATTTTCAGTTACATAAAGACAATTTCACTCAGCCCATTTTCTGGCCTTTGGCTTTGCTGGACTTGTCTTTTTTGCTGTTGTCAGGGAACTGTTCTGCCTTCTCCTGTTCACTATCTTCTGCATATTTTCCAGTTTTTTGTGCTTGTACACTTGTCAAATTTTTTCCTGTGCATATTCCTGTTCACCATGATTGTGTGTCTGCTGTATATATATATAATTTCTTTTCAAGTTTATCCTCAAATAAATATAAATCTGGACAATGTCTGTTCATTATCAATCTTTGTGTTCGGGCTGCCTTCTTACACACTTTCTGTCCATATATGAACTTAAACTCAATGGTTAAAACTCGTAATACAACTTCAATCCAACTTCTTCCCTCAGGGCGTCCAAATGAACTCTAGCATAAAGCTCATTATATAATATCATTTTCAAATCAATCCATTCAACCTTTTGGATCACTGCCCAATTTTTGCAGTTGTTTCTTTCTCTTTTGTTTCTGCACACTCTCCTCTTCATTGTAGTTGTGCAACCGCTGCATATATAACTGTCTTTTAATATAACTGTTGATTTTAAATCTGAGAAAATTCCAATGCTTTGGTTTCCTTCACTGGAAATTTAAATAAATGAATACGGAGGCTTTAATATGACCATGGTTAAAAACCCAACATAAGCCCTCTATGCAAGGTTCTCTCCTTCTATTATTTTATGCAAATTAATGTTCATTCTTGGCATTCTAATTTAATATTTGAACCTTATAAACCATAACCCCAATGGTTAGTCTATCCTCCAATACAATGCACAATCTAGGCAACTCACAATAATCTCAATTGACAATTTCAATACTGTGCGGAACCTTCCTTTAATAAGGTTATAAACCCTCAAGCATATACGATGTTCTTTTAATAAAACTCAGCCAATGTTCGTTTCAATTTCGGAAGCTTTTCCCAATCCTCATGATTAATATCTATTTTACAATTTCACCATATGAGGATCTATTCTTAAGAGTATTCGGATTAATTACTCAAATTTCCTTTAACCCAAAGTACTAGCCATCAAAAATATAATAAGCCTTGGACTTTATTACTAGTCTGCTGTTATAAAAATATGCGGAGGCTTACTTTCTAATTGCACTATGGTTATAACCCAAAGTTTAAATAAAAGGCCAACCATCAACATTTAAAACCACATTGGACCCACAACATACATATATTAACTATCGCCCTCATCCAAGGGCTAAAAGTCTATCACACTACCCTTCGACTATCCAACGGTAGTTGCATGGTCACACTGTCCGGAGGTTATCACTCCAACCTCACACGATGAGTTGGCTTGGTCCTTCAATCACCCGCATCATCCAACGGCAGAGAATTCGTCGCACCCACTATTGTGATCCAACAGACACAACCACATATCGCGTGAATTAAATGCATGAGTGTTAATGCGCAATGACGATGGGTCCCAGCATTAACTTACCCTGCTCATCAACGGTCGTTGTCTTATTGCGCTTCAACCCTCCGATCCTATGACAATCGCACGAGTTAGATGCACAGGCTTTAACTCGCGATGAGAGCGAGTTTTCAAAATAGCTTAAGGCCACGTGTCAGCAGATGGCGTTGATTGCATTCGAATTGGGAATACCGCTTATCGTACAAAAGCAATGTGATAAAAACCATCTGGTGTTCCAAACCGTCATTACTGTTCATTCCTTCACGGTTCCGCGTTGCTCTTTAACTCAGGGTTCCACCCACTCTTCAATGTATTATAATAATTAAACTCCGCTTTCGTTCTTGCTTATCCTTTCTTCGCTTGGTTCCATTGAAATGTGAAAAATTACCATTTCTTCACGGCTATCTCCATTGTAATTAAACTCAGGTTCCATCTCACAAAAGGTAGTTCCTTCCTTTTACAATTATCTGCCTGTGACTTGACTACCACACTTGTGGGATGGCTCTTCCATCGAATTTTTGGAAGTTCGGGTTCTATTCCTAATTCTCACCCATATGCAGAGTCACAAATTTTCCCCTTTATACCAAGTTCATCATGCAATCGTCAAGCGTCCATTCCACCTATCTTTTAATAAAACTCACATTCCAACCAATCTTCAACTCCCTCTTATCTTCTTCACTTTTCGAATTCTGGAATTAATTCCAGTCTCTCTCTTGTATCAACGAACCTTTCAGTGATCGATACACATCGATACATATACAACCCTTCTTGGCTTTAATTGCAAGATTAATACTAACCCTGCACTTAATCCTCGATTCCTCCACCATATACAGGATTCAAAATTTAAATCCCTTTGTACAGAGTTGACACTGTCCACAAACCCTAAACACTTTATTCATACTTTCATAAACAATTCTAGTAGTCAGTACATGCATGACCCAGTGAGTTGCATGCCCATAACCCTCAATAACACAGAGTTTCATTTTTGCCACAGAACTCAAATGTTCCTTCATACAGAATAATTTAGATAATGTTCATCTCACAGACCCCTATTACAAAGTTTAAACATCACTGGTTCTCATACAAGTTCTTATTGAAATCAAAGCTCTTTCACATAGAATTATTGTATCAACAATATCCATATAATACTGAAACCAATCCTTCTACATACACAACTGAATTTACTTACACAACTTCCTCTCCTTCATGTCTACTACTTCGCCTCATTGCTAGTTCAGGTACTCCTCCTTTGCCATCCCCTTTGCCATCAATGACAACATTTCCAACACTGTCCAACCCGGTTTTCTGGTCTTTCATACAATGCATGTGCTTCTAATATTTGATTATATTTGACATACTTGAAGAAGGTGACGGGTGCTACGATCATGCACGTTATACAGAAGATTCAGAATCACCTGCAGCCACTGCCAAAGAAGTATGGAAACTGATTCCACCCCACACCTGAAATGCAATCGGGTCATTACCCACTTTGTAAGTTACACCTGCACTTCTCCATTCGGTTTTAATTGACCTTTCCGATTTATGAAATAATAACTCAATTTGACATCGAGATTGTTGTGAATTACAAGCATAAATATTGGACACAAGCATTCATGATGATATTGATGTAGAAAGAATTGCAAGGCATGGTTCTAAAATATGGTAAAACCCAATAATCTAATCACATAACTACAGACACAAAATGGTATTTTCTTTTAGAAACATGATGCCCTTCCACGGATTTGAATGTTCTCCAACCCCCTCAAAGGGATTGCCAGAGGCCTTAGAAAAATGTCATCCATGTAGTTGGAGCCTCTGTGAATAATGCCCTTCGGAGATATATTTATCCCCCGTTAGAATTTAACATAGGTTAATGATGCACCAAAACTGCTGATGCCCATTAGATTGTTTCTTGTTTCTTGGTCTAAGTCTGCTCAATACGGGGAACGAAGCAACTGAATATATGTAATATCCTAGGGTAATTTTCCCCTAGGGTTTTCTGAGGAAGCTAGGGTCTTTAACAAATATCCCTTTCTATTCATAAGACAAAACAATTATTACAGCATAAAATATATCCTTCAATATCCACGGCCAACAATCAATGCAACATTATAGTTTAACCATTCAATTAGAGCAACAATATTAAATAGTTTGAATTCAACTGTCTAAACAACTCCAGAACAACTCCAATATAACTTCTAAACTATTTTTGAGTTCAAAAGAACTAGACAATTACCAACGGATCCGAACCACACTATATGTTTGGGTCTGACCAAATAAACGACTTGTCTAGCTCCAGAACGAACCCCTTACTTGGCTACAGAATCTACCCGAGCTGCGGCTGAACTCGGGAATGCAGGCGTTCTAATTCTTGATCTGTCTGTCAATTGCCCAAAACTCCCCAAAAAATCTGTCTCAAGGTGTCTGCAAATGTTTCAAGCACTTTGGCCCTGCTTCTATTCTTAGCAGATATCTCAGATTAGCGTGGAGGGGCTCATTCATATACTGGGACCCTAAGAAAATCACAAAAATACTGCCATCCCACAATCTGGCATTCCAAAATGATTTAGAGTCCTCGGGATTATTTTAGCCTTCCATAGTGGCTTTAATCTTCTTCCACAGAATGTTGTTTCAATCTGATCAGATATTAACTTCAGAGGGTGACATCTAGCCTTAGATGAATAGATTTGCCTTGCCACAGAATACTTCAATATGGTCATAGATTAGCCACACGGATATTCTCCCTGCCTTAGAAGCTTAGGTCAATCTGCTGAAGGATCTTCCCAAAGTTTCACTGCTTCCTCAGATGAGTGGTTTCTTATGGCCAGAACAAGAAAACAAGGACTAAAAGGCAGAAAGACTTCGCTGCTTCCTCAGATGGATATTTACGAAACTAGTCCAAAAGAGAAAATGAGGTCTTAAACCCTAAGAGAACAGAGATTAAAGAAACCAATCCAAGTCATGCCTCTAGTGCTCCTAGGTCTCTTTTATTTATAGATTTCCTTGAGGGGGGTTTCTCTATAATTAATTGACTGATTTTCACAGAAAGCCCCAACTTTGGGCTTTTTGCCCTAGTTGCCCCAAAACTTGCCCAACAATGGGTATTTTGGTGTTTTCCCCTTTATATAGGACTATAACCTATGGGGATAGATAGGATACTTTTCCCCTTGGGTTAATTAATTGTTTGGGGACATTACAGTCCCCCCTTCCCAACATTGCTTGTCCCCAAGCAATGACAGATCTAGGTGCAACAAGTTTTGTCCTTTCACAAATTCTCCTTCAGCCATTGTAACTCTCTTTCTTTGCCAGATAATTAATGTGTTGACAGGGGTTACTATTATGCCACAACTACTACTTCCACTAGTTGCATCACGAGTGAAGTCTGTGCAAAAGATGCAGCTGTAAGTCTTCAAGAATGGTTTGTTGGTGTTGGATCCTCCCTTAAAAATTGAAACCTTTGCAATTCACTTCATGTGTTGTCCATACTTTGCCGCTAGTCCCTTTTAAGGTGACTTGTTTCCAGTTTCCTGGTTGTTGTCTTTTAAGCATGGTTGGTCATTGAAAATATTCAACCTTATGTGGGAAAACAACCCATCAAACAATAAAAATTTAGTGGCAACAATTCCTCTTGTAATCTTGCAACCCTTTGCCTTTGACAAGGATGATTTGGTAGGCTTCCTATTGACTACCTGGCAAGGAGATGGGTTGTGAATTGTCTCATTGCCATGGATCAGATCCTTTCTTCCTGTAACTATGGCCATCCCATTAAGCATTTGGGTTGTTGCATACCCTTTTCCATGCCCTTTGATGTGCCCCTTATGATCATTGCAACCTGTGCCTCTTTCCTTAAGCTCTTTGGAAGGACTTATCACTACAACTTGCTCTCCTTCAAGGCCCTTGTTCGCACCAACAATCTGATCTATATACGTTGTTCTATAATTCTTGGGCTGAGGATGAATATATCTTGTTGGTTTGTTCTGTGTAGTTCGGACTGGCCTTTCCTTGAGAGTGTTGATTTTTGGAGCATCGGAAAGTGATTTAAGTCTCAGAATTGGTGAGGAGGCTTAGACACCAGTATTCCAAAAAGCCCAGAAACCGTTTGTGGAAATTCCACTCGGTTCATGTTTTATTAAAATAATTAATTATTTTAATGGAGAGCCTAAGTCTAAACTTAGGGAAATTAAATAATTGATGGGTGTTAATAAAACAATGTGAATCTTCTAGAGAACGAAGATCAAGTCAAGTTTTAATCTTAGCCATTGATTAGACTTGTAATCTGGGTCGTTGATTCATCAATCAGAAGATTATAAAAGAAGGCTTGAGGGTCATTTGGAAAGTAAGCCCGACAAGCGTTCAGTAACTCGAGGGAAGCCGATTATGAAGGAATAGAATTTGATTCCAGAGGGAGCATTGTAGGGTGAAGGAAGCAAAGGGTTGTAGCAGTGACGAGGTTCGAGGAAAAGAGGTAGCAAAAGATCAGAGAAGTAGCACGCAGGAGCAGCGTAGTAGCATCACACAGTGGTGATGCAGGCTATGCTAGTTTTGTGCAGAGGGCCATGTAGGAGAGACGTAGAGTGACGCAGGGAGGGTTGGTGACTCCCTTAGGTGTTAGAAATTCTTCTGGGTAGTGAAGAAGAATTCTCTTAGGTGTATCTCAAGAAGTCTTCTCAATTGTTTCTGTCAAACTTTCCTTGTAAAGATTTCACTTCTGAAGAATAATATAAACCCTCATTTGCTGCACTAGTTTCCCCACATTGGCTGTTTTCAAGGACAATTGTCCAAAAATAACTGTGTCTATGTGATTGATTCTAATGCTTGTATTTTCTACTGTTCCGTTCTCTGCATATACACGAGTGATTGCTGCAGTAGTGTTTATTTCCAAAATTACTGAATAATTCTGTAACTAACTTATTGTAAGTAGGAGAAGTAAATCTATCACTGCAGTAGTATTTCAAGATTGAAATTTCCGAGATTGAGTAACCGGAGTGGAGGCTCTGTAATGGAACAAAGACCAGACGTTGCTGCAACAACAACTCGGAAGGGTTCACGCAGTTCTCCAAAGAAGAAGGAAAGCATGAAAGAGCAGATGGATCACAGTGTTTTTGTTCTGGTATCCAGATTGGAAGAAGAATTAGCTTGTATGTCAAGCTCTGCTTCTCCAGAGATTTGGTATATTGACAGTGGAGCTTTTGCTCATATGAAGGGAGTACGATAATGTTTCTCAAGCTACCAAGAAGAGCAGATGAATTTTAAAATCACCATGGGCAATAAGGTGAAATGTATCCCTGTTGGAAGAGGTACCATAGTGTTTCAAACAAAAGATGGTAATAAGCTTCGTGCCACCAATGTGCTGCATGTGCCTGGTTTGGGGATGAACTTACTCTCTGTGTCGCAGCTTCAAAACAAAGGTTATGACATTTACTTCATTGGAAAAAGAGTATATGTCAAACACCTGAGTTGGAAGAAGAAGGCACAAATCGGAGTTAGGAGCAATAAAATCTACAAGTTACAGCTTGAATCCCCAATGGTGCTGATAGGTAGCACTGATGAGAAGGATTTGAATGAACTATGGCATAGGAGAATGGGGCATTTACACCATGGGGCATTAATAATTCTCAAGAAGACTATCACGGGAGTTCCAAAAGTGAACACCAAGCGAGACGATGTCTGCAAAGGGTGCATATTGGGGAAGTATGCAAGGCAACGTACCATAGAAGCAACAATAGGGCTAAGAGTGTGTTGGGTTTAATACGCTCAGACATCTACGGACCAATGTCCACTAGAGCTCTTAGTGGTTTCGAATATTTCGTCACCCTTATTGATGACCATTCCAGGAAGAATTGGATCTACTTTCTGAAGACCAAAGACGAAGTCTTTGATCAATTCAAGGAGTTTAAATCTCTGGTGGAGAATCTGACAAGAAAGCGGATAAAGACACTACGATCGGACAATGGTGGAGAACACATTGATAAATACTTCATAGAGTTCTGCGCAAGGGAAGACATCAGAAGAGAGTGGATCACTTCGTATAATCCAGAGCAGAATGGAATTGCAGAGAGAAAGAATAGAACTATTGTCGAGGCTGCAAGGGTAATGCTGTATGATCAAGACATTCCCAAATTCCTATGCGCTGAAGCTTGTAATACAATTGTCTATGTACAGAGCAAGATTCCTCACAGTGCATTGGGAAAGATCACTTTAGAAAGTGACTTCACTAGTAGGAAGCCAGAGGTGAGGCACTTTAGGATCTTTGGCAGTGCGACATATTTCCATGTACCCGAAGTGAAGAGGAAGAAATTGGATAAGACTGCGGAAAAGGGATATCTGGTGGGATATAGTGAGAATGAAAAGGCTTATCGCATCTAAATTCTTGAGGGCATGAATATTGTAGTATGACAGGATGTGAAGTTCATGGAGGAAAGAGCATTCAAGAAATCCCGGGAGATGCCTTCTGCTATGCAGTCTGAAGAGGATCTGCTGGTCCAACCACAACGACCTGCGAAGGGTAACATGAGTGCTGCTCCAAGGCATGAGGATCCAAGGGATACATCTCCCAAGGAGTTGCAGGTAGATCCACCCACTACCATTGGTAGGACGAGCAGGGAATTAAGACAAATTCTGAGGGACAGAAAGGAGTTTGTCGGAGCCCCCATAAATGAGAAGAGGCGGCAAAGGAAACTTGACAGGTACCAAGCCTTCGTAGCCCAGTTTGGGAAACCCTCTAGTTTTCAAGAGGCAGCTCAGCATCAAGTGTGGGTAGATGTGATGGTGGAAAAATACAACTCCATCATGACAAATGATGTCTGGGAAGTGGTTCCTAGGCCTCAAGACAGATCAGTTGTGGGTTCAGGATGGATCTACAAAATCAAATATGTTGCAGATGGTAGCATCGATATACTTCTATCAGATCTGTGATATCCCTTGCCGTGCAAATGGGCTGAAATATTCACCAGATAGATGTCAAGACTGCATTATTGAATGGGGTGATAAAATAAGAAGTATGTATTGAGCAACATGAGGGCTTTGAGACGCATGAGCAGAAAACTCACCCTTCCCAGACATCATGACAAATGATGTTTGGGAAGTGGTTCCTAGGCCTCAAGACAGATCAGTTGTGGGTTCAGGATGGATCTACAAGATCAAATATGTTGCAGATGGTAGCTCGATATACTTCTATCAGATCTGTGATATCCCTTGCCGCACAAATGGGCTGAAAGATTCACCAGATAGATGTCAAGACTGCATTATTGAATGGGGTGATAAAGGAAGAAGTATGTATTGAACAACCAGAGGGCTTTGAGACGCATGAGCAGAAAACTCATGTGTGCAGGCTCAAGAAGGCCTTGTATGGACTGAAGCAAGCCCCTAGAGCTTGTTATGGTCGAATTGACAACTACTTGCAGAAGATAGGATTTGTGAAGAGTGACGCAGATCCCAATCTCTATTATCTTAGAGTAGGGGATTAGCCTCTGATCTGGTGCTATACATAGATTATCTATTTCTAACATGATCATCTAGGCTCATCAAGGACTGCAAGGAGAATTTAGTTGCAGAATTCGACATGAAGGGTTGATTTATTATTTTCTGGGGTTGGAAGTTTGGCAGCAGAAGGGTGAGATCTTCCTTGGTCAAGGAAGATATACTACAAAAATTCTGAAGAGGTTTCAGATGGAGGAATATAGACCCATGACTACTCCAATGATTACCAATTGGAAGAAAATTGATATGTCCAAAGATGATGAGGCTGATCCTACCTTATATAGGCAACTCATAGGATCTTTGATGTATCTGGTCAACACTAGGCCAAACATCTATTATGATTTCAACACCCTCAGTCAGTTCATGGTAGAACCAAGGAGGGCACATTAGGCAAAAACTAAGCATGTTTTCAGATATTTGTAGGGAACAATCGAACTTGGATTGAGATACACTCGAGGTAATGACATCAGATTCGGTGGGTTTACTGACGCAGATTGGGTTGGGAGCCTAGTAGATTGGAAAAGTACTAGTTTGTATTGTTTTAATGTTGGATTAGGAATTACCTCTTGGTGCAATAGGAAATAGAAGTCCGTGGCTCTAATCTTAGCTGAGGCAAACTATATGGCTGCAAGCACTGCCTCGTGCGAGGCCATATGGCTTACGAAGCTGCTTGTAAACCTACTCAAATAAAATATGGAAGCGACTAGCATTCTATGTGATAATCAGAGTTTCATCAAGATCTCTAAAAATTTTGTGTTCCATGATCAGTCGAAGCACATTGACATCAGGTGTCATTTCATCAGAGCCTATGTCCAGCGGGGAGCTGTACAATTACAGTATGCTCCAACAGGAGAACATGTGGCAAATATCCTTACTAAGGCTTTGGGAAAGACAAATTTTATTTACTTCAGATAGAATATGGGGATGAATAAGAATCTATTTTAATAGCAAAAATGGATTGATGAAAAACTATGAGGGAGCTGCAGTACAAATGAGGCAGTGGCAGTGTCATGGGCAGTAGTACAGGAGGCAGCAGTGCAGCAGATGAGGGGCAACATCAGTTTGACATCAGCAGCAGAAAGAATGCTTCAAGGTTTGAGCAGTATGCAGCAAGCATATTGCTATAACACTTTCCTCGCTAAGAGGGAGTGTTGATTTTTGTAGCATCAGAAATTGATCTAAGTCTCAAAATTGGTGAGGAGGCTTAGACACCAGTATTCCAAAGAACCAGAAACCATTTGTGGAAATTCCACTCGGTTCATGTTCTATTAAAATAATTAATTATTTTAATGGAGACCCTAAGTATAAACTTAGGGAAATCAAATAATTAATGAGTATTAATAAAACATTTTGTGAATCTTCCAGAGAACGAAAATCAAGTCAAGTTTTAATCTTAGCCATTGATTAGACTTCTAAGCTGGGTTGTTGATCCATCAATGAGAAGATTATAAAAGAAGGCTTGAGGTTCATTTGGAAAGTAATTCGAGTAAGCATCCAATAACTCGGGAAGTCGATTTTCAAGGAATAGAATTTGATTTTAGAGGGAGCATTACAGGGTGAAGGAAGCAGAGGGTTGTAACAGTGACGGGGTTCGAGGAAAGGAGGCAACAGAAGATCAGATAAGTAGCACGCAAGAGCATTGTAGTAGCCTCACGCAGTGGTGATGCAGGCTATGGTGGCTCTGTGCAGAGGGCCACACAGGAGAGACGCAGGGAGGGCTGGTGACTCCCTCAGTGTTAGAAAGTATTTTGGGTATTGAAGAATAATTCTCTCAGGTGTATCTCAAGAAGTCTTCTCAATTGTTTCTGTCAGACTTTCCTTGTAAAAATTTCACTACTGAAGAATAATATAAACCCTCATTTGCTGCACTAGTTTTCCCACATTGGATTTTCCGGGGATAATTGTCCAAAAAGAACTATATCTATGTGATTGATTCTTATGCTTGTATTTTCTACTATTCTGTTCTCTACATATACATGAGGGATTGCTACAGTAAGTGTTGATTTCAAAATTTACTGAATAATTTTGTAAATAACTTATTGTAAGTAGAAGTAAATATATCACTGCAGTAGTATTTCAAGATTGAAATTTTCACAGAGATTAGATTTGAGGACAAAGTATATCTCATTCTTGTAGAAGATAATCTCGATCTCGTTCTCCTCCTTGTACTTATCATCATGGATGAGTCTGTCCAATACTTCACAAGAAAATTTATTCTTGGGATATTCTACTAAGGGATGGGCCCTCCAATCTCTCAAGAATGTGTCATGTTCTGCAGTCTCTTCATAAAAATAAAATTTATATTAAAATTAAAATTAAAATTAATAACTATGGTCATCTTCTGTCATATCCTTCTTCACTATTAATGACCTAAAAACCCTTTAAATTCTTTATTAAATTGTCCTAAATATGGATCCCCGTTGGGAAAGTCAACAAATGTTTCTTGATACTGTGGATAATCCGAGAAGCTCTTTAGAGTCTCTTCATACCTGACCTCATTAGATTGTAAGAAGTTACTTGTATCTACAAGCTGACATGTATATGACTTCATATTGTTTGGGTATGACCTCCATTTGTTGGGATGTGACAATTATGGGACCCCCATTAGTTGTGAAAATTCTTGGATCTAACAATCTCAGGAATCCTACTGCAACTAGATGAATTTAATTCTCCTATTATGTAAATTACGTTACAAAATTAATTTAGATTTTCTCATGAATTATTGAAGAAGCCTACACTTAATACTTTATGATTATGAAACAAGGAAACTGAGCAAGAATTAAATCACACATAAGACACCTTTATTTTGGACTAATTCCCCGGAAAAACGCAATGCGGGATAATCAGTGCAACAGATCTGAGGGTTTGATATTATTAAGCAACAGTTTATGAATACAATCTCTGGATGCCTTGCTGGCTATCCAATATAGATAAATCTCGACAAACAAGTCTCGGATGATTCAGATCTGAACTAGTGAAACCCCAACTCCCTCTGAACTGCCTTTGCGCAGTAGATGCGTAGGATTGCATGGGGACTTCTGTGGATTGCGTCACCTCCTCTCTAAATCAATATACCTCTCTGAAAGTCGAGTTTCAACCCTCTCGGCTCAGAAACCCTAATCTCCAGAAAATCTCGGACTATGTCTTGAAAGCACTGCATATTCTTTGCATAGGCCTCGCGTGGGCCTGCGTCACACCCTCTGGAGGCTGTGTTGCTTCCTCTGCTGGTCCTGCTGCCTCTTTGCTATGTATTCATGGTCCCAGAGAAGTTCCTCCAACCAATAACTGTCTCTGCCCCTTGCTACAACTGGAATCACTTAGATTTGATCTTCGTCTGAGCACTTGCTCTGTCTGAAGAATTCGATCTCTAAATTCACTTGGTGTGTCTTTCCAAATGACCCTCAAGCCTTCCTTTATAGCCTTCTCGTGAGAAATCAACGACCGAGATTAAATCTCTTATCAATGGCTAAGATTATAACATGACTTGATCTTCCCTTTCTAGATCATTCTCACTCTGTTTTATTAATACCCTTTTATTATTTAATTTCCCTAAGTTTAGACTTAGGGTCCTCATTAAAATAATTAATTTTTACGATAAAAGATAATCTAAGTGGAATTATCACAAACGGTTTCTGGGTTCTTTGGAATACAAGTACCTAAGCCTCTCCACAAAATTTGGGGCTTAGAGCACTTTTGATGCTACCAAAACTCAACACTCCCTCATAGCGAGGAAAGTGCTCTAACAACATGCCTGATGCATACTACTTTGATGCTGAAGCATCCTCTACGCTGCTGATGTCTAACAAGTTGTCCACCAACCATTGCGTTGTTGATGTCTGACAAGTTGTCCACCAACCACTGCGCTGCTGCTGCAACTGTTTTGCTGCCATGACACTGCCACTGCCACTGCCATTGCTGCATCTGTACAACTCCCTCTCAAGTGATGCATCTGCTATGCTGTTAGCACTGTCACTGCTAACACTGTATCTGTACTACAACTCAGCTACTGAGAGAAGCAACTGAAATCACCCAAAAATTGAACAAGTGTATAGTGGATGCAGCTCGGTGCTTATGACTCTGATTGCTAATAACTACTGTGTTGTCCCTCTGATGCACTGCGCTGCTGCTGCTCTGCATTTCATTGCTACTGCTACGTTGCTGTTACTCTGCTCTGTGCTACTCCATAAGTAGGCGTTGCTACCTACTACACTGTCGTCTCCATCGCGCCCTGGTTCCCGCTGAAAACTCCTCCATCCCGCTATTACTGATTATGGGCACCCGTAGCAAGGTTTTGATCCAAGAGGTGGGCTCCTCAAGGATCCTTCCTAACTGAAGTTCAAGATGAACTACAGTTCTATGTCGCCCCATTTCTCTTCTGGAGAAGTGTGGGCACTCATGGAAAACTCATCCTGCTCGATCTTTGTGGCTGCAACTTTAGGATCGTGTATTTCATCCTTTTCCTTTTTCTTCAAAGGACACTGTGATGTAAAGTGGCCCATCTCACCACATCTGAAATACTTCACCTTCGAGACATCTCTCTTCTGACTATGTTTCCCTTGTTTTCCCTTTGATGCGAGGGCTGCATTCTCCTCCTACTCCAGATTCTTAGATCCTCTTTCGCTGTCGCCATCATGCTTGCACTTGACTAGATCTCTCCTCAACTCCTCCTCCTGAAGTGCTACCCACATTTTCTCCCAACTAGGAAGTGTAGCCCTGCCCAAAATACTTTGGAAAAACTTGCCACTCCTCCGTGACTGTGTTAAGGGCTAGCCTCACCATAGTTGCCATAGTTGGGGTGGATCCCACGACTACCAACTGGTCTTGAATCTCCTGAAGTCTCATAAGTAATGGAGCAATGCGCTACCCCTTTTGCATCTAGATCATCTAGAGCTTCTGCTCTAAGTACATCTTCCGCTGCTCTTAATTTCCTTTGTACAATAGAGCCAAGGCCTCCCATATCTCTCTGGCGGTGTTCTTGCCAGCTATATGCGAGACTATGTGATCCTTGAAACCATAAGGATTAGTCTCTTGGCCTTTGCCATATCAGACTTGTACTTCTTGTTCTGATCTGAATCTGTAGGGACAACAACCACATTTTCCACAAACGCTTTGAGATCATATTCATCTAGAAGGAATTTAATTACTTCCTTCCAGATTACGTAGTTGGATAATCCCTCCAATCGGTCTTGATCTCTCAGTCCATGAGATACCATTTCAGCCGAAAATTGTCAAACTACTCCCTCTTCTTCCCCTTTTGTGCAGTACTAGGCAGGCTTACGCACTCCTTGTGGAGTTCGTAGATCTACTGCTTAGACCTTGGAAAAATGTTGAATTCCTCAGCAAGGAACTCACTGAGGAAGAATTTCCCACTGTGTGCTCTTCGCGCCATCCCTCTAGGGATTCGATTTGCTGTTGCTGCAACGATTTGGCCTTCACTTCAGTGCTAGATCTGCTCTTCCTGTTTCACATCAAATACTATGATACCATGTGAAAATTCTTGGATCTGACAATCTCAAGAATACTACTGCAACTAACTGAGTTTACTTCTATTATGTAAATTACATTACAAAATTAATTCAGATTTCTTCATGAATTACTGAAGCAGCCTACACTTAATACTTTATGATTCTAAAACAGGGAAACTGAGCAAGAATTAAATCACACATAAGACACCTTTATTTTGGACTAAGTCCCTGGAAAAACCCAATGCGGGAAAACTGGTGTAGCAAATCTGAGGTTTTGATATTATTAAGCAACATTTTTTTAATACAATCTCTAGATGCCTTGCTAGCTATCCAATACAGAGAAATATCGACGGACAAAAATATAGTGAGTTTTAGCTCACACTGCAAGTCTCGTTTGATCTGGTTCTAAACTGGCGAAACCCTAACTCCCTTTGCGAAGTAGATGCGTAGGCATGCGTTAAAACTTCTGTGGAATGTGTCACCTCCTCTCTAAATCAATTTTCCTCTCGTAAAGTTAAGTTTCAGCCCTCCTGGCCTAGAAACCCTGATCTCCAACAAATCTCAGACTGTCTCTCGAAAGTAGTGCACAATCTATGCGTGGGCCTACGTCACACCCTCTGGAGGCTACGCTGCTTCCTCTGCTGGTCCTGCTACCTCTCTGCTATGTATTCTTGGTTCTGGAGAAGATCCTCCGACAAATAACTGTCTCTGCCCCTCACTGCAACTGGAATCACTTAGATCTGATCTTCGTCCGAGCACTTGCTCCGTCAAAAGAATTCGATCTCTAGATTCACTCGGTGTGTCTTTCCAAATGACCCTCAAGCCTTCCTGTATCGTCTTCTCGTTGAGAAATCAACGGCAAAGATTAGCTCTCTAATCAACGGCTAAGATTATAACATGACTTGATCTTCGCTTTCTAGATCATTCTCACTATGTTTTTGTTTTGTTTTGTTCGAACAATATCGGTTGTATTATATTTCTAAAAAAGGTGAGGAGAAGTGTTCTCCATTACAAAATTCCCCAAGTCTGATGCAGAGAGATGTCTGCTTGGGGGCTAATTCTTGAGATATGCTACTTGATTTCTATTTTTCTGTCCTTCTTTTATAGCCGGAGACAGTTACATTGGAACTATACTTTTTGACAAACTGGAATAAAAGAAAACTACACTTGACTTTCATAATAAACTATATTTACTATTATAACTTAGAGCTAGATCCACGGGTGTCAAAAGATTTGATGAGCTATTTGTTGACAGTATTCTCGCTTCCACGATACCTGCTTCCCTGATCCATTGATGCACATCCTTGCTCAGAATTTTTAGTCATTGATTCTTTGATGATGTTCAGTGATTCCTGCATATGGCTGCAACTGTACCTTAATGTGCTTATTTCTTCGCTGCATGTCTTCCACTGTGATTTCATTTGGGCCATCTCTGCTTTGGATTTTTCTTTATCTTGTTGGATCTGATTCTTGAGATTTTCTATCACTATTCGGTGGGATTTGCAAAATGCACAAGGGTGTGATCTATTCTCCAGAGGATCCATTTGTGTCTTTTTGCTGTTGATGCTGCTATTTGTATTTGCTCCTTCTTCTGTTGATGATGCTCTCTTATGCGCTACTGCTTTGCTACCTGCAATTCTTTTTAGGGAAAACGTTGTTGCCAATGAAAGAGGCTTTGCTGCCAACACAGAAGGGTAAAACCAGCTCACGCAGGAGCAAAGCAGGGGGGCCTGTATTGCAAATCTATTAAGAGGTAACACTGAAGGGTGAATCCAGCTCATGCATGTGCAAAGCAAGGGGGCCTCGAGGCGCGATAGCAAGGTGATGGAGATAGAAACAAGGAGAAAAGCAAGGATGCATTGGCCTGGAGAGATAAGGATGAGGCTGAGTGTGCGCATGGGCTAGTAGAGGCTCAGAAAAGGCTGAGAATGGATAAGATAAAACGCAGCAGAGGGGATGAGGCACTTGGGAAAAATCGAGATGGATAGGTAAAACGTTGGCTGGGTGATTCGGAATTTATTGAAGCACGGTAGGAAGGAGGGGGGCTGATGGTTCACGTGAAGCTAGATTCCAAAAGATTTAGAAGTACTGATAGCAGAGATTTTAGGAATATTGTTGGAGTTGGGAATCATTGCAGGGTTGACAGATTGCTTGGTTGAAGTTTCAAGAGGGATATTTGTGTTATCATTAGATTTCTGAAGAGAGCTGATTTGACTATTGTCCATCATGAGTGAGAGAGGATAAATCAGGGGATAGGGATTTGGGTTGTGATTTCACCAATTTTTGCTTCTCCATCATTTTGTTGAACTCCTTTATTTGCTTGCTCATCTGCCAGTTTATTGTTTTTCCTTAGAATGTGAAAATACTCTATGTTGCCAATATCCCTTGATATTTTTTGGGCTTTGCTTAAAGTTTGATTTAAGCCTACATTTTTTGGTAGAGAGTTATTTACCATTTCTTTGATGATGATAGCCGAATCCCCAAAGATTATAGCTTCTTTGATTTTTTTTTTCTTGAGAATTTTGAGTCCTAGCAGAAGCCCATAGGCCTCTGCTTTATTGTTCGTCATTTGGCCTAGTGCCCAATTGTAAGGTAGCCGCGTTATTTGTTGTTGTAGAATTATGATTCTGCCAGTACCTGCTTTACCTGGGTTCTTTTTTGATGCTCCATAAAAAAAAGACATGCTTTGTTTAGAGTCTTTAACCAGGTTTGAAATTCTTCTTCGTTTTTCCTTATTTTCCAGTTCTGATGCCTCTTTGTATTTCCCATTTGAAGGGCCTGTTTGATCTTGCTTGTTGCAAAACTTATCCAGCTTATTTCTTCTTCTTGTAGTTGGCTTAGATTGATTCCCTTAACTCCTTTTGCTGTGAGGAATTCCACCATTAGTCCCCAAGATTTTGTAGTAACTATGCTTATTGTAAGAACTTTATCTTTGAAAATTACTCTGTTTCTTGCTAGCCATAGTTGCCAGCAAAGGAATTAGGGAAGGCAGTTCCAGAATCTTTGCACTGTTTGTTTATTTTTAAGGGAATATGGATAGCTACTCATCCATATGCTGATGAAATGATTTATTGGGAGGTTATAGTTTATGTTTGCTACTATGGGTATTATCATTGTCTCCCAGCATTTTCTTGAAAAGGAGCATTCCAGTAGTAAGTGTTGGAATGCTTCCTCTTCCTTCCTGCATAATGGACATTGAGACAGCCCACTTATTCCTCTTTTCTTTAGATTCTCTACAGTTATATTTTTGTTATGAAGTAAATTCCACAGAAATATTTTGATTTTGGGTAGGGATTAAATCTTCCATGTTGTTCTCCAGTTTTTCCATTCTTGTTTATTTTGATTCTCATGAAGTTTTTGGTACCCTGTTCTGACAGTGTAATCTCCTCCTGTTGGTTCCCATATGTAGATATCATTCTTATTTTTTTCTATCAGGGCTGCTCCTGCTAGTAGCTTTATCAATTGATTCTATTGTCCTGTCATATCACATGGAAGTTTGGGTTTGTCCCATTGATTCCAACCTCCATCCGTCTCCCAACTAGAGATGTCATTCAGCTTGTGAAGACCTTCCTTTGTCATCCATTCTTTTAATTCTTTTATTCCTGGATTATTCCCCAACGGTGGGTGTCCCATTATGTTTTCTTTTCAGATGTTTTTCTGCTCCCCATTTCTTGGCCTCTTAGTGATGTAGTCTTTGATAAGCTGAGTTGCAATAGTGATCGCTTTCCATATTTGGGTACATGGTCTTGTTGGACGGTTCTTATCCAAAATCTAAGTTCTGGGTCAATTGAGGTATTTTGCTTCAAGGGCATCTTTCACCATGCATTTTCTCCTATTATGAATCTCCAAGTTATTTTACTCCCAAGAGCTGTGTTCATTAGTCTTGGGAGTTTTATGGCAAGACCCCATTTTTATATGATGTTGTTACTTGTTTCCAATTTATCAGACTAAATTTTTTCTTTTCCCTTTTCCCTCCTTTCCAGAGAAAGTTTCTGAGTATTAATTCTATTTGTTTATGGATTCTTGTAGGGGTCGTAATAGGATCAAATTGGTATAAAGGCAGAGCTGCCAGTATGGATTTTATGAGCGTGATTCTGCCAGCTTGGTTCAACCAAAGCATCCCCCAAGCCTAGATCTTCACTTTCATTTTTTTTGCAAATTTAATCCATATTTCATTCTTCATGTTTTTCTTACTAATTGGAAGCCCCAGGTATTGAAAATGGTCCCAGCTATTTTGGAAAGGTATATTAAAAATTTGCGACATTTTCTGTAGGGTTCTTATAGGAGTATTCCAGTTGTATAAACAACTTTTTCCATTGTTGACCATGTCTTTGGAGACCTCCATGAAACTATCTAAGATGGCTTTGAATCTTCTTGCCACTATGCAAGAGGCTCCACCCAGTAGAAGAGTGTCATCAGCAAACAGGGAATGATTTATTCTTTTGGTTCCTCTGCTTATAGAGAGACCTGTCAGAGTAGATTTTCTTCTGCGGTGTTCCAAATTTCTACTGAGAGATTCTGCCATAATGATATAGAGAAAAGGAGACAGGGGGCATCCCTGTCTTAATCCTCTTGAACTTTGGAAGAAATTGCTTGGCCCGCCATTTATAAGCGGGGCTATCAAGGGGCCCACTGTACAGGCCTATATTATTTTCACAAATTCCTCAGAAAAACCGAAGGTTTTTAGCACATTTGCCAAAAAGGAAATATTAACTCTGTCAAAAGCATTTTCCATATCCATTTTTAAGATGAAGCATTTTTCATTATTAGAGAGGCTGGTGTGTATGGCTTCTTGAACTAAGATGATATTGTCCACAATCTGCCTATTGGGAACAAATCCTGCTTGGTTTTAAGTGATTAGGGAAGGGAGAAGGGGTTTCAATCTGCTTGCTATTATTTTGGAGATGATCTTGTAAGAATTATTGCAAAGAGATATAGGCCCGAAGTGGTTGAGAGTAGTTGGCCGGGGATCTTTGGGTATTAAGGCCAGAAGGTTGAGTCGGTTTACCCTCCTATCTTCCTTTTTCTCATTACATATCTTATCATTTTCAGTAGATCCTTTTTGATAAAGTGCCAAAAACTTCTGTAGAAAGCTATGGGAAAGCCATCCGGTCCTGAAGCCTTGTCCGGTTGCAGAGCCCAGACTATTGCTTTTACTTCTTCTTCCGTTACTTCCTTAGTAAGAAAGATATTGCTACTGTTGTCAATAATTCTTGGGATGTGTCTCAGAAACTCTTTAGGATTTGCCTGGTTATCTAGAGCTGCGAGGAGTTTTTTGAAATGGTTGAAGGCTTCATTTTTTATTTCTTCTTGTCCTATTACCTCTTGTCCCTCCCCTCCTGTGATTTTTTCAATATTGTTCTTGATCATTCTTGTTTTTGCTGAGTTGTGGAAAAAGGAGGTGTTTTTGTCTCCAGCTTGCATCCATATCTGTCTGGACTTGAGCCTCCAAGTTTCTTCTTCTTGTCTATTGTTTCTATATATTTTCCATTGCACTTCTTTTTCTTTTTCTTGCTTCTCTATGGTACTGTTACTGCTCTTCAGTTCCTCTTGTATTTGTTTTAGCTCTTTTTTTAGTTCTTCTTTCTCTTTGTATGGTTCTTTATATCTGTTTCTTGCCCAGTCCTTTAGTCTTACTTTTGTTGCTTTTATTTTTGTTTCCCATAAGTAAGTGGGGGAGCCACTGATGTTTGTTTTCCATACATTTTCCACTTATTTTTGTGCTTCTTCATTGTTGCCCCATAGCTGATTATATCTAAAAGGCAGTGGTCCGTAATTTTCAGCCATGCCAAGCTCCATAAGTATCGGTTTATGATCAGATGCTACTGATGGAATGATTCTAGAGGTTGTCTGCTATAGTTGATTATCATCTTATCTCGGATGAGGATCTGATCTAGCCTTTCCTTGATGTTTGCCTTGCCTATTATTTTATTGTCCGAGGTATATTTCCCATTTTTGGGTGGGATGTCAATAAGGTTGCTTTGATCCATTATTTCTTCTAGAGTTTCTCTGCTTGGATCCGGAAGGAAGTTCCCTCCTCTTTTTTCTTCATCTTTTAGTATTAGATTTAGATCTCCTCCAACTATGAGGTTATCTTCACTAACCTCCCCAATGCTTTCTTTTAAAGTTTTCCAGCAATTTTCTTTTTCCTTGTAGTGTTTAGGGGAGTATATGTTGTAGATGTTAGCTTTCTCGCCTGTTTCAACATTCTCCACATTAGTATTTATCCAATGTTCTTTTTTTATGTGTTGTTGCAGTTTCCATTTCCCTTTTTTCCATATGGTACTTATCCCTCCTGAAGCTCCATTGGCCGAAATTTCTTGTCATTCATAAATCCTAGATGTTTCTATAATCATATCCATTTCTTGACTGCTAAGTTTTGTCTCTTGAATTAAGAGGATGTCAGGTTATTCACTTTTGATTAGGTCTTTCAAAAATTTTATTTTGGAGGGGTGACCCAGCCCTCTACAATTCCAAGAGACAACGATCATTATTTACTATTATGGGCGCCTGCAGGACCCTTCCCTTTGTGTGTTTGCTGTACTTTTTCTTTATTTTTTGTTCCTTTTTCTAGAAAATTCTCCAATCCCTGTTGTGTTCCCAGATAGATATCTTTGGCTGCTTCTTTGTCCTTGAGTTCTTTATTTTTTTTCCTTCCAACTTTATTTGTGTTCTCGGTGTTTTGGGGAATTTCTTTGGTTTGGTTTCTAGTTAAGATTCGATCCAAGTTTTGAGGTAAGGGATTGTCTACCTGGTGAGGGGAAACAGGGGGGGTAAGGATGGGGGAAGAAAGGAGAGAGGGTTTGGGAGATGAGGTGGAAATCGGCTCTGAAGGGATAAGGACATATGAGAGGATGTCAAAAGGGTTTGTCCCCAAAAAGGAGGTTGTCTGAGAGGGGGGAGGGGATCCTCGCGATGGGGGGGGGGGGGGGGAAGTGGTCCTTTAGAGGGTTTTACGGCTGTCTTCTTCTTTTTTACTTGTTTCCATTTTGGATCTGATGTTTCTTCTGCATTTTTTGCAGGTTCTTCTCTTTTGCTACATCTGTTGGCGAAATGAGCGTATTCATGACATACCTTGCACTTGAAGGGGATTTTCTCGTAGTCCAGCTGTTGAATGTGGATCTAGTTGTCCACATTGATCTTGACAGCTTCCGGGAGGCCCTTTCCTAGATCCACCTCTTGATCCAAAATCTTTTGTTTGAGATGTATAAAAGAATTAACATGTGAAAATTGTAGCTTTTAAAACAAGAAACTTTAAAGGCATAAGCGGAAAAAGAGAGAAGCAATTAAAATCATGCACGAAGACACAAGAGTTGATATCGGAGTTCGTCCAGGAGGGACTACGTCTCTGGGCCCTGCTTTCATTAAATGGAAAAATGAAAGTACAAGTACAAAATGAGGAATTACACCCTTATACCTGCCCAATCTGGAAATGGCCGAAAATTGCAGACCTATGATGAAAAAATGGGTAGCACCGTTGGATTTGTGGCGTCGACTAGTGCTGAATCCATATAAAACTTGCCCCAATCGGACAAAGTGAAAATCTGGCCCCTCTGGAAAAATGGCTCAGATCATGGTTCCGCCCCCTCCTGCACACTGCTCAAGGTTCCACTGCCTCATTTTCCGTGCCCGCTCCTGTCCGTCCTTGGGCGCACAAATGAATGAAGGTTTATATAATAAAATGTGGGCGGACTGTCCAAAGCCACCGTTGGACGAGTTGGTTGAAGATCCGCATTTGTTGGGAGGAGGTCGGGTGGTCAAATCCCGACCCCTCCATTAAAAGGCCGACTATTTGTTTTTTTGTTTAAACCGCATTCCATTTTAAAAAAAGCGTTGAACCGTTGATAATAAAAAAGTTTGTTTGATGTTGATGGGGGGCCGGACCCATGTTGGGCGGCCCGCCCCGTATGGAACCACGCCATGTGTAGTGGCGGTGGCGGTGGGGTTAACAACCCCCGCCCCATTTAATATGGCCGGCTGTAAGGATAGTGGAGACCGCGGGGGTGGTGCGGCTGACCACCCGCCCCCCAACAACATTTTTTTTTTTAATATTATATGGATTGCATGGGGTGGCGGGGTTGGTGGCCCGCCACCCTTATTATATATTTTTTTTGTTTTTATTTGTTATTAAAACAAATTGTGGTTTTTTGAACCTTCGAATTTTTGACCGAAGGAGTGCATTTAATGGTCCCAAAAATTCTCCCGGAATCTGGCTAGGTTGGTCGGAATCCGGTGGCCGGGTTTCAGTAAAATTGTTGCCTCCTTAGTCTGCCACATCACCAAGTCAACCTCTGAACTTTGACTGCTCCTAACTCCTTCATACGGACTCGGAATTGAGTGCCGTCTGCACCGTTGGATTCAGAATTTTGGGATCTACAACTTGAACTTGGTTCGAAGGATTTTTTAACACTTTTATTTTTGTGCCTTGTACTCAAGCCATTTGTACCTGTACCTGTTTAATCCACCTGGATCATTCCTCCCCACTAAAGAGCTTTTGGACCCCAAAAGCCTCATCAATCAACAGGCAAGTGAGGGAATTGCTCCCTCGCCTTCTCCTTTTCAAGCCATTTGGCTTTACTTGGGTGCATCCCTTTGAAACCAACACGGAGATACTCCACATCTCCTCGTCACGAAGTCCTGATCCTTCGATCGAGAATGATGTCCTTTGGCAGTTCATCGAGATATTCTGGTGCAAAGTCATCCACTGTAGGAACTGATCCTACCTCCTCAGTGTCCATAATCAATGGGGGTTCATAAAGTTTTAGATTTTCAACATTCACAACTGAGTACATCTGCATGTATACCGGCAAGTCGAGTCGCAAAGCATTATTCCCAATCTTCTCCAATATGGTAAAGGGACCATACCGGATTGGTCGCAATTTCTTACCTTCTCCCTTCATTCGATCCTTGCTGATGTGGAACCACACTTTGTCGCCAACTTGAAATTGATGGTCGACTCAGTGTTTATCATGTCGGGCCTTGTATCGGGCCTGACTCTTCTCCAACTGCTCTTGCACTACTTGGTGAATCGTCTGAATCCGCTGAATGAACCGCTGTGCTTTATCCCTGTCATCACGCCCACTGGCATCTTCATCCCTTCCATAGATCATGTCGAAAGGGTCCTTTGGTAAGTAACCAAAGCATGTCTCAAAAGGTGAACGCTGCATAGAGGAGTGCACTGCTCGGCTGTAAGCGTGCTGCACATATGGAAGGTGTTCATCCCACAACTTGGGATGTTTTCTGCAATAGCCCCGCAACAAGTGTACCACGGTACGATTAACGACCTCTGTCTATCCGTCGGTTTTTGGATGGAATGCCGTGCTTCTCTTCAACTTGGTATCCATCATGCGCCACAAGCTGGTCCAAAACTCTCCAAGGAAATGAGAGTCTCGATCTGACACAATCGACGTGGGCAACCCAAAGTGGACCCAAACATACTGAAAGAAAAGACAAGCAGTCTGCTTAGCAGTGACCTGCTTTTTATAAGGCATCAATATGCACATTTTGCTAAAGCGGTCGACGACAACATACAAATAGTCGTGACCCTTTCTTGACATAAGCAAACCTCCTACAAAATCCATCGACACACTTTCCCATGGACGACCCGGAATAGGGAGTGGTGTGTAGAGCCCGAGTTTTCTATTAGAGGGCTTTGAAACAGAACACATCACACATCCCTTTACAAAACGGGTTACAATGTTTTTCATATGGGGCCAAAAACAAAACCTTTGCAAATGACATAAGGTTTTTTCAATACCAAAGTGACCAGACACAAGAGAGGTATGCGCCTCTCGAATTACATGTACCCTTTCTGCTGTGGGTATGCACAATTTACCAAGGTGATACAACAGCTTCCCCTGCAAATGATAGTTGTCCACCTGTGAACCATGAGTTAGTTTTGCATAAACTTCTTTAAAGTCATCATCATTAGTGTACTGTTCAACATAACTTTCAAAAGACAATGACGCATTATGCAAAATAATAGAAGCAGCGATAGGAGGGCGAGAGAGCATGTCTGCTACTTTGTTACTAGTGCCCTTCTTATACTTTATTACCAGATGAAATTGTTGTAGGAACCCCATCCACCTGAAATGACGAGATTGTTGTAGCTTGGTCTGTGACTGAAGGTACTGCAAGGGCTGATGATCCGTATGGATGATGGTCTCCTTGCCGATCAGGTAGTGTTTCCACTTTTTCACACTTTGGACCAAGGCATACAATTCCTTGTCATAAGTGGGGTAATTTATTACAGCCTCGGAGAACTTCTCCGAATGGTAACAAATCGGCTTCTTCTGCTACAAAAGTATAGCTCCCATGGCGTACCCACTGGCATCGGTTTCGATCTCAAAAGGCTGCTGGAGATCGGGTAAAGCCAGGACTGGTGCGGTGCTGATTTTCTCTTTCAGTGCTTCGAAGGCCTTCTACTGTTTTCCTCCCCACTGAAAGGCTTGTTTGATACTTGTCAGAGTGTGTAAGGGTGATGCAATAACGGAGAAGTTGGCAATGAACCTCCTCCAATACTGTACTGCACCTAAAAAACTACGGACCTCTGTTACATTGGTAGGCTTAGGCCAATTTACAATCACCTCGACTTTTGAGGGGTCTATTTTTAATTGACCATTACCGACAATATGACCAAGGTAAACCAAAGAGGTTTTCCCAAACTCACACTTTGACAACTTTACATACAATTTTTCTTTCTTTAAAACATCAAGCACTTTGATTATATGGCATACATGTTCCTCCCAAGTCCTACTAAATACAAGAATATCATCTAAATACACAAGGACAAACTCATCAATGAAAGGCCTAAAAAGATCATTCATGACCCTCATGAATGTGGCTGGAGCGTTGCAAAGTCCGAATGGCATCACCATCCATTCGAACAACCCCTGTTTGGTCTTGAAGGAGGTTTTCCACACATCCTACTCTGCAATTCTGACCTGGTGATAACCACTACGCAAATCCAATTTGGTGAAATAAACAACATTTTTTAATTGATCTAATAAATCATCAATGCGAGGGAGAGGGTATCGATTTTTCACCGTGATTTTGTTTAGTGCCCGATAATCCACGCACATCCTCCATGTGCCATCTTTCTTGGGCACTAACATGATCGGCGAGCCACAAGGAGAAGTACTTGGCCGAATGACCCCTTGGTTCAACAGTTCCTGTACCTGCTTTTTGATTTCCTCCATTTCGATGGATGACATCCTGTACATACCTATGTTTGGTAATGGAGCATCATGTTGCAAATGGATCTCATGTTGGATCCCTCGTTTTGGAGGCAAACCTTTGGGTTCCTGAAACAACTCACCATAGTTAGAAATAACATCACATAATTCCTGTTTATGAGCCGGATCACATCCCCGGAAAGCATTGGTTATTTCTTCATCCTTTGCTCTCACAACCATGAGCAAACACCCCTTGCTGGAATTTACCAGTCTCTTCATCTGTCCTGCACTTACAAGGCTGGCACTGAATTTGGTTTGATGAGCTCTTACAATGTATTCTACCCCATCTTTAGTGATTTGGTATTTATTTTCATGGCGAAAGAAAATTGCTTTCCTATCATAAAGATAGGGACTCCCCAACACAATGCCACAGATATCCAATGGTATTACATCCAATTCTACTTCATCTACCAGCTTAGAAGCAATAACAAATTTTACCTTACATTGCTTGGTTACATTTAGTTTTACTTTATCATGTATCCATCCAAGCGGATAAGGTTTTGGATGAGGCTTAACTTCTAAGCCTAACTTTTTAACCAAGGATTCTGAAATAAGGTTTGCTTGAGAGCCCGAATCAAATAGAGTTTCTACTTTTGCATGGTTTATAACAACTCTAATATGAAACAACTCAATTCTCTTACGTTCATTAGAAAGAGGCTCATTTGATGTACTAGTGCTTTCATGTGATTCAGAATCATGAAGAGAATGAGTACCTTTTGCCCCTACTGCTGTGATCAATGCCTCATCGCCTGAGTCAAATCCAAGGTCCTGCTGTGCGGTTGCTACCGTCTTTTGCTTACCCTTTCCTCCATATCTCTTCGGCTTCTTTTCTGGATAAAGTTTCCAACAATGATCGTCGTCATGGCCTTCCTTTTTGCAGTGAGTGCAATAAGGCTTTTCTCCTTCATCCTTCTTTGTTGACGCCGTCTTCTTTTCCTTTCCCTTTCCTTTCGCTTTGAATTTTCCATTTCAAGGTTTGGAAAGCGGTTTCTTTGAATGATCGTCCTTATCATTTCTGCCCCTGTTTTCAAGATGAATGGCCTTCACACTGGCCGAGTCAATGGTAGTAGGTTCAAACATTAACAATGCATGTCTAATGTAACTATGCAATGAACCAATGTACTTAGTTACAACTTCAGGAGAATCTAAAGAGATGCCCAAACTTAATGCCTGTTTTCGAAATTCTTCAGTAAAGGTTTGCACATTTTGTCCTTTACCTTGCCTTAGGTACTGCCACTCCATTAAGGCTTTCTGCTTGTAACCTAAGGGATAGAATTGATTTTTAATTACAGTAATAAAATCTGACCAGGAAGAAAGAAGGTTACCCAAGTTACTACTGCTTCGAAGTTTGCTCTCCCACCAGATGAGAGCTGTGCCACTCAATCGAAGAGAAGCCAATTGGATTTTCGCCTCGTCCTCCATAATCTGCTGGATCCTGCAATAGAGTTCAAGCTGCCTAATCCAATTGTTAAGCTTCTCAGCATTTCTTTCACCATTATATACTGGTAAATCAAACTTAACATCTAACTTAAAGAAAGGCTTGTTAGATGCATTTCCAGAATTTTTATTATGATGGTTAGAAGAGGAGGAAGGACTTTCATTTCCTGAAGGGGGTGGATTTCCTCCACCATCTCCATGCGCTGAACCTTGCCCTTCTAAAGAATGATCTCCTATTTTCTCTAACCTTTCAAGTCTAGAGAATAGTCTCTCTACTCGATCTGCCATGGTATAGAAAGTTTTGCGGAAATTGAGCTCCTCTTCATTCCGATCTTCGTCCCCCATGTTCCTTCTTTGACGTGCACGTCCTGCTTCGGAATCAAAAGCCTGTAGCGTCCCTTCGCCTCTTCTTAGCCTGCTTCTTGTTAGCATACAAACATGTAATTCACATCTACAAACACCCGCTCCGATACCACTTGATCCAAAATCTTTTGTTTGAGATGTATAAAAGAATTAACATGTGAAAATTGTAGCTTTTAAAAACAAGAAACTTTAAAGGCATAAGCGGAAAAAGAGAGAAGCAATTAACATCATGCACGAAGACACAAGAGTTGATATCGGAGTTCGTCTAGGAGGGACTATGTCTCCGGGCCCTGCTCTAATAGTGGGGAGGCCCTGCTTTCATTAAATGGCAAAATGAAAGTACAAGTACAAAATGAGGAATTACACCCTTATACCTGCCCAATCTGGAAATGGCTGAAAATTGCAAACCTCTGTTGACAAAATGGGCAGCACCGTTGGATTTGTGGCGTCGAGTAGTGCTGAATCCATATAAAACTTGCCCCAATCGGACAAAGTGAAAATTTGGCCCCTCTGGAAAAATGGCTCAGATCATGGTTCCGCCCCCTCTGTACACTGCTCAAGGTTCCACTGCCTCGTTTTCCGTGCCCGCTCCTGTCCATCCTCCTTTGGGCGCACAAATGAATGAAGGTTCATATAATAGAACCTCGGGCCATTCTTCAAAGCCACCGTTGGCCGAAATGGTTGAGATCCTCATTGACATGAGGTCGGTGGTCAAATCTCGACCCCATAATAAGCTCGATCGTTTGAACTCGCGCTCCATTTTTAAAAACCCGCATGAACTATTTTTTTATATTTAAACCACAACGGTTGAACCGTTTGTATTTTAAAATATTTGTTGATGTGACGTGGGGGGGCCGGACCCATGTTGGGCGGCCCGCCCCATATGGTAAATGGGCACGTATTATATATACGGTCGTTGGTTTGTTTGAAGACCGTGGGGTGCGGGGTTGACCACCCGCCACCAACACATTTGTTTTAATATATATTATGGTTACGGCATGGGGTGGCGGGGTTGGTGGCCCGCCACCCATTTTTATATTTTATTTTGTTTTATTTTGTTATAAAACAATATGGTTGTTTTTGAACCTTCGAATTTTTGACCGAAGGAGTGCTTTTAATGGTCCGACAAATTTTCCTGGAATCTGGCTAGGTTGGTCGAAATCTGGTGGCTGATTTTCAGCAAAATTGTTGCCTCCTTAGTCTGCCACATCACCAAGTCAACCTCTGAACTTTGACTGCTCCTAACTCCCTCATTCGGACTCGGAATTGAGTGCCGTCTACGCCATTGGATTCAGAATTTCGAGATCTACAACTTGAACTTGGTTCGAAGGATTTTCGAACACTTTGATTTCTGAGCCTTGCACTTAAGCTATTTGTACCTGTACCTGTGTAATCCACCTGGATCACCTCTACACAGATTCTTGCGCATCTCTGCATGTTGTCTTTTGGTTCATTTCTGTCAATGTATTTTCCCACTCCATTTCCTATTGCACGTACCGAATCATCGCTCCAGCAATGGAGAGGGAGATGCGACAGTCTGACCCATACAGGTACCGCACTGGGAACATCTAGTTCTGGATCAAAGTCCAGGGTCCATCAATTAAAATACAAGCCTCTTGTGTCCATGAAGTAAGGCCCGCTTCGGAATATGAGCTCTTGATCACTTTTGGTCTCGAAATGAAATGTGTAGTACCCCTTGCCACATAATCTTATGGCTATTTTTCCTTGTGTAAATTGGATCTAGTTCCTCTCCACCCATTTCTGCACTGTTTTGGGCGAGGGCCACAATCCAGTGAATTGACCCACAAGTCCTTTTTCCGCAAGAGAGATCGCAACTTTTCTTGGCACTGATGGTGGTAGAGGTATTTCTGGTATGGATTCCAGTTTTTTGACAAATTTTGTGGCTGCTAGTCTGGTTCAGTGAGGTCCCAAAGATCTGATTAGAGAGGCAAATGATGTTGATTCTTCATCTGGCTATTGATTACTCACATTTGCGGCATTTGCAGGAGGTGAAGGCGGCCTCGGATTTGGCTCCGGGGTAGCCATGGGAGTAGTGCGAGAGCTGTTGTGCATTTGGCTCAGTGACGACAGCTAAGGCATGACGCAGAGCAGCTTCAAAAATGAGGTCGAGCCCATTCTCACTATGTTTTATTAATACCCTTTAATTATTTAATTTCCCTAAGTTTAGAGTTAGGGTCCTCATTAAAATAATTAATTTTTACAATAAAACATAACCCGAGTGGAATTTTCACTAACGGTTTATGGGTTCTTTGGAATACCAGTGCCTAAGCCTTTCCACAAAATTTGAGACTTAGAGCACTTCCGATGCTCTACTAAAAATCAACATTAGTCATGCCTCTTAGAACTACCTTGTTGCCCTTGGGTCTCGGAATTCCATTTCCATCATTTGGTAGTTCATCACAATTATTCCTAGTGAGTGCAACCACTAAAATCCTAGCACTGTGTTAGTATCTGCTAATTCTATCATATAAAAAAGTGAGCATATACTTACCAAGATTTACACTCAATTGTGGAACTACCTGGGTGCATTGTTGATTTATGTTTGCATCAGATGTGCTCCAAGTCTCAAATTTTGCAGGGAGGCTTAGACACATGTATTCCAAAATACCCAGAAAATGTTTTGGGAAATTCCACCTGAATGGGGTTTTATTAAAATAATTAATTATTTTTAATGGGAGCCTAAGTCTAAACTTAGGTAATTAAAATAATTAAAGTGTATTAATAGAACTGGGTATGGAACTTCTAGAAAAAGATTGAGATGGAGTCAATATGATCTAAGCCGTTGATTATGTTTTAATCTAGGCCGTTGGTTATCCAACGAGAAGATTATAAGGACTTCGATGGGAATTTGGAAAACACACCAAGTGAGTCTAGAGATCGATTTCCCAAGTGAGCAGCGCAGAGCAGCCAGAGAGATCATCAAGTTGATTTGATTGTAGTGAGGGGCAGTGATAGTTTCGGTTGGAAGATATTTTCCTGAGCTAGGAATACAGTGCAAAGAAGACAAAGAAGAGGATGCAGAAGAGGCAGCGTAGGGGTTGCGTTGGGCAGTGCAGGGGCTGCGTTGGGAAGCGCAGGGGCTACATTGGGTAGCGCAGAGCCACGTAGAGGCAATGCTGAGCCTCTGAAGAGATCCACAATTTTGCTGAGGATCAGTCAGATCCAATGCTGGAGTGCCGAGGTGTGAAATCGGAGGGGTAAAAGATCAACATCCAGCCAGGAGAATGACTAGCAGAAGGAGGTGATGCAGTCCCCAGCCAAAGTGATGCAGATTTGCGCAGAGGCAATGCGGGGCTGTCCAAGTCAGTGTTGGGTCAGCGTCGGATCTCGAGTGTTAGTGTGAGGTAATCCTCACTACTTATCTGTCATTCAGATTCTCTGTGGATAGCCAGATTTGGTCATCCAGTTTTATTCAAAAAAACTTCTGCTAAATAATACAAACCCTCAGCTGTTGCACCTTTTTTCCCGCATTGGGTTTTTTCTGAGGACTTAGTCCAAAAATACTAGTGTCATGTGTGTTTAAATTTTCTTGCTCAGATCTTGTTTCCGCATTTAATTTCCGCAGTTTATGTAGTGAAGGTTGTATTGTATTTGTTTCAGTATTTACTTGTAGAACACAGTAAATAACTTGTATAATTTATCAAGTAGGAGAAGTTTTAAATTTAGATAACCATGGTGTTCTATGCTTGATGCAATTTTATTTCAATCTTTCTTAGGCCTGATACAAAATAACAATCACATAAACATGAAAGTAAAATGCTGATAAAACACAATAATAGATCAATAGAAGACAAGCCAAATATAGATCAGATTTACAATTCCTTTTGTCCAACAAAGATATGAGATATTGTTGCGTTACGACACTCAACATGATGCTTCAGCCAACAAAGTCTTTCTCGGTTAGCCAATCCTTCATGTGTCACACCCACAACCCTCAAAGACAGCTCATCAAAATTCAACGTTGGTCAACCCAAAGTCAATGCAGGACAACAACAAAAAATTCAACGCAACAGATTAGGGCTTGGTTAAATAGCTCGAATTTCCTCGATTTTGGTGCCTAGCAGTACGACCTCTCAAAATCTGATTTTTGGCAGAGTTTTGAGGTCAAACGACAAAGGGTTGACCATGGTCAATGCTGGTCAACACTGCAACAAAAAGCCCTAAAAAGATCCACAAAAAACAACAACTTCCCTCCACACGTGTGAGGGGAAAAAGGCCTCCAAAGGCTATCAAACCAATCATATCACAATGAGAGAATGTGTGATGAGTTGATGAGCAAATGACCTCCAAGTCTCTCCAATTTATATCCATCTGTGAGGGTGTGTGACACATCTATTAGGCATGTGAGCCTACATTACAAATCTTGCCAACCTTGCACATGTGGAAAATAAATTCAAAATAATTGTTCTGCTCATTCAAACAAGATGATCTTTAGATCAATCTTGCACCTATCTGAAAGAGGAACCAATAAAAATATGACCATCATCATATGAGCAGTGCAACATGGATTTTGGACCTAGTAGCCCAAAATTGACACTTCCTCTCAACTAGGGAGAACTACATCTTTCCACAAGTGCCATCCATCAGTACCATTGTGTACTTTTACCAAACATCGTGCGTCATCCTGCCGTAACTTGCTTTGCTGGTTCTTTCTCAAATAGAACAAAAAGGTGTCACAAAGACATCACAGTCAGTTGACCCGAAGTTAGCTTAGAGGTAAAAACCTCTCTTGGACTTAAAAAGAGTCTCATACTAACCCGAAGTTAGTTTATGACCCGAAGTCAGTTTAGAGGTAAGAACCTCATCATACTTGATCCCAGATCAAGGTGTTGGACATGTGCCATCCTAGACATAAAGAGTACGACAATCTCTGATGCGTCCATCGGTCTTTCTATTGGTATTTATCCACATTTCCCACCTCATTGGCCAAATGAGAGGTACTTCCCATGAGTCTGAAACTCCATGGGTAGGATGCGCGTAGGGCACAGATCAAAGGGAGGCGAACCAACTCAATATCATAACGGTGGGGCAGAAGCATAACAAGGTTCGACAAGCCTAGGTCTGCATGTGCTTATAGCTCCAAGAAGGTATCCCCAAGCCCCCTGGAGCTCCCAGAGCTTATAGTATAACTCAATTAGGACCCTCAGTATAGGGTCTTTCCATGATTCCAAGCTTCTCACGGAAGGTTAGGAACTTGACCTTCCCCAGGGGCTTCATGAGAATATCCGCGACCTGCTCATCAGTTCCTATATGATCGAGCCTTACGACGCCTCGTTGTACCATATTCCAGATAAAGTGGTACCTGATATCAATATGCTTGGATCGATCATGGAACACGAGATTCTCAGAAACATGAATCCCACTCTGGTTATCACAAAGGATAATGGTGGTATCTAACACATGCCCAAACAACTCACTGAAGAGTTTTTGCAACCAAACAGCTTCACAATAGGCCATACTCGTTGCAATGTATTCAGCCTCAGCGGTGCTTAAAGCCACCGACTTCTGCTTCCTGCTCATCCAAGATATCGAATCAAAACCCAAGGTGAAGCAACATCCAGATGTGCTCCTACAATCCACCACACTGCCAGCCCAATCGACATCAGTATATCCATGGAGTCTCAAACTCCCGACAATGTATCTCAGCCCATGGTTGATTGTGCCCCGAAGATATCTCAATAGATTATTAGCACCAATCTAGTGAATGTGGTTAGGATCAACCATATGTTGACTCAAAGTGTTCACTGCAAAACATATATCCAGACGAGAGTTCACTAAGAACATCAGGGCCCCCACGAGTTGTTGATCTTCGGTAGGATTTGCTATCACGGGCCCAGCAGAATTTCCACACAACTTCTTGAAGTTGAGTTCCATTGGTGTCGACACAGACTTACATTCCACCATACCAAATCTCTCTAGCAGCTTCACAACATATTTTCCTTGAGAAAGGAAAATCTCGCCTGGCCTCCGCTAGACCTCCAAGCCTAGGAAATAGTGCATCAATCCTAGGTCTTTCATCTCAAACTCGAAAGCCAGCTCCCTCTTGCACTGATGAATGAGAGGGTCAACATCTATCAGGAAGAGATCGTCCACATAGAGAACCAGAATGAGAGGCCTTTCTCTATCAACCTTAAAATAAAGGTTCGGATCAGCATTACTTCGAGTGAAGCCCAACTTCATCAAGTTGCTATCTATCCTCTCGTACTAAGCCCTAGGGGCTTGCTTCAACCCACAGAGGGCTTTATTCAACTTGCATACATGGGTCTCTCTATCTTAGACTTAGAACCCCAGAGGTTGCTCCACATACACCTCTTCCTTTATAGAACCATGTAGGAAAGCGGTCTTCACATCCATCTGATGTAGACTCCATCCTTGCGTTTCCGCAAGGGCAATAATAGATCAGATGGTGGTATGGCGGGTCACAGGAGCAAATATATTATCATAATCTATGCCTTCTTTTTGAGAGAAACCTTGGGCAACAAATCTTGCCTTATACTTTTCAACACTTTTATTAGATCCATGCTTGATCTTATAGAGCCATTTTGAGGTGACAATAGATTTGTCCTTTGGTCTTGGGACCACTTCCTAGACATCAATTTTCATAATGGAATCATATTCTTCGTGCATAACATCCTTCCAAACTTGATGCTTTACGACTTCTTCAAATAATCAAGGTTCATATTGTACTATCGTACTCATGGCTGCTAGATACCCTTGGTATCTCTTCTGCTTCTTGCTTTCACAGAATGTCCCCTTCAGGGCAATATGTCTCTCGGCATCTGCAAGAGTATCCCTGAGCTATGAGGGTCTTCTCTTATTTGAAGGAGGTGGATCAATAGGATCCATAGGTCCTTCAACATCGGGCATTAGGTCATCCTTTGAGTCATCCTGCTTCCCTGCTTCTTCATCATTTTTGTCTTCCTTGGAGCTAGGAAGATTTCTTACTTTATTGAGGGCAACATCTACATTGAAGGTGACATCGTGGCATATCTACACTTCTCTTTGACTAGGCACATGGATTTTATATGCCTTCGAAGTTTCACTGTAGCCCACAAACATTCCCTTCTTTCCAGAAGCATCCAACTTGCTTCTCTTTTCTTTCGGCACATGAAAGTAAACATGACAACCAAAAACTCTAAAATGAGAAACATCAGGTTTCTTACCAAATAAGACTTCTTCAGGAGTTCTGGAGTCCAGAGTGGAATGCGGGCATCTATTTAGAACATACACAATAGTGTTCATAGCTTCTCCCCATAGAAACTTTGGAAGACCTTGGTCACATAGCATGGCACGGGCAACTTCCACAATGTTCCTGTTCTTTCTTTCAACAACACCATTTTCTTAGGAGTATACGCATTTGTGGTCTCCCTCTTAATGCCAACTTCTCTACAAAAGTCATTAAACTCATTTGACTCATACTCGGTCCCATTGTCGGTCCTCAAAACTTTGATTTTCTTCTCGGTTTGATTTTCCACCAAGGCCTTGAAGGTACTGAATTATTTGAATTCTTCGTCCTTCTTCAAATAATATATCCAGGTCTTGCGGGAGAATTCATATAAAAAATTAATGTAATAGGAACATCCTCCTAGCATACTAGATAAGTCAAAATGTATCAACTACAAGATATCAGTTGTATTTGTGACACTTTAGGGGAATGGTCCCCTTGTATGCTTCCCTTCGACACAACCCTGACAAATACCTTCATGATCATCTCTAAATCCGGGCATCCTTTTCACCACCTTCCTTGCTTCGGGAAGGGCTTTATAATGAAGGTGTGCAAATCTCTGGTGCCATAACTCTGTTTGAAGAGTTGTATCACATGACATAGCTCCCAATGGGCTTCCTCCAAGCTAGTAGATTGTATCAACTCTAAAACCAATAGAAAGAGCTTTCTTGAAGTTCTTATTCCAGATAAGTACCTTTCCATCAACGAATGCCACCTTGAACCCTTTGTCTTCCATTTCTGAAATGGACACAAGGTTCTTCTTCAAATTAGGTATGTACAACACATCTTGTAATCGGAGGACTTGACCTTGAGATAGATGGGGGGTCACAGTCCCTGCCCCTTTCATGAGATAGGTGGCATTATCTCCAAGGATAATTTCCAGATTAGTATCCTTCTCAACCAAATCAAAGAGGACTTCTCTATAACCAGTGAGGTGCCTTGAAGCACCATTATCAATCAACCAAACATCCAGGGTGTCAGGTGGAGATGCAACAGAGAGGGCAAATATAAGAATAAATTCATTTCTTTTATTATCAACAACATTAGACTCATCGTACCTGGAATTTCTTGACCTCTTGAAAGGTTGCCCATTTCCACCACGATCAGAGGGAGCCTTCCTTTTTCCTTTGAACTTGTTGTTCCTGCCATTCCCTCTCGAGTTGTTGTTTTCATCATCCCTGCGAGATTCCCTTCTATTAGGGCACTCTCTTGCATAGTGACGAGTCTTGTTACAAGTGTAACATATTCCCTTCCTTCCTTTGGGCTCCTTCACTCTACCATGGTTTTGATTTCTCGGGCCACCATGGTTCTTCTTCTTTGCATGAGCGGCGAAGGCAGTAGGGTCACTTGCATTTCCATTAGAGGCATACTCCATCATTCTTGTTTCCTCTTGAGTGCATCTCGTCAATATTTCATGAAAATTAGGAATCACATTATTATTAATAATAGTGGTATTGAATACATACCAATCACGTGGGAGTCCTCCAAGTGCAATAAGAACCATCTCTCGATCAGATATTGCTTCCCCAATAGCTAGGAGTTTATTTGGTGTAGTAACAACCGCAAGTCCGTCCAACCAGAACCGGTCAACGATGACGTGGTTCAGTCAACAAGGTCTTTTTTTCCTCTCGGTAATTTTATTTATCAATTTTAGAAAAATTGATAAATAAAATTACTTGGTAGCTTTAGAATGTTATAACTAATCCCCGGCTTATATATACGTTACCAACTTAACAAGCTATCACTCCGCGCCTTTATATATATATACCCCGACACTTTATAGTTATTAGTTAAACCTTCGGATTTTATATGTATACACTATGCTTTGGACAAAATTTATAACAAAACTTTTCACGTCGGGCCCACCTACATATATATATGTCAATAACCAATCAAATGCGTGTACCATACCCCTTTTATCCTCTGCACACGTTTATTATCATTCGTGCATCTATGTCCCACGTCCACTGTCCGATGTTCCTGCGCTAGATCGACGATTCTCGTGCATTTCGCCCGGCGTCCTGGTACGAGGGTTAATGTGCGAAGGCGCAAGTTAACGAGCAGTTTTCAAACAGTTCTTTGGCCACGTGTCTGACGGTCTATGGATTCACTGCCCACTCTACGGATGCCACTTATGGTCGGAAGGCGATGTGGAAATGGGGAAATCCACTATCCAAAACCACTCGCGGTTTTCCACGATGTTTAACCAAAGTTAATGCGGGTTACGTTCTCCTTCGCATTCGTTAACTCAGAGTTAAGTCTCCGATTGGGGGGGGATTCACAAACAAATACAAATTTCTGTGTTACGCGGGATTCCATTACTCTAAGCAGAGTTCCACGACCCTGCTCCTCCATACAGACTTTGCTTCCATATGGATTTCTTTACGGAATTTAAAGACAGAGAACAAAATGTCAGTACACAAACGCCTCACAATCAAACGAATTACCACGCAATTAACATTCCAAGGCAATTAGATAATCAACAAAGTAGAAATTCATTCAATTGGGGCAATCGAAAATACACAGAGTTTATTGCAGGAATTCCTCTATTCTTCCTTTTCTTCTTGTACATCTGAAGGGTATAATTATATACATTACAGAGTGTGACTCTTCGGTTCCTCTATGAGGACCGTTTCAGAACCCAAAAGCCTAGTTACTATTTATTAAATAACTGAACTGACAGCTAGAAAAACTGAGCTATTCGACTTCCTCTGACTCTAGTTAATCTAAATAATTACAATCAGCTAAGGTATTGACACCTAGCTGTAATAATCCGAATGTTTCCAAACCCTCCTAGCCACAACATGTGGACAAAACTTCCTACATTGCTGGCCAGTGTCTAATTCCCCTGCATCAGACTCCTGAGGGAAATTTTCTTCATGGGCTCCTGTCCATGAGCTCCTCCACTGATCTACCTATCTTCTGCAACATTCCTTCAGTCATCCAAGTGGCATCTTCCTCTGGTTTATCCTTCCATTTGATCAAGTACTGAAAGTACTCTTGTCCTCTGGTCCTTTTGAACACTCTCTTGTCCAATATCTTCTCTGGTTGCAATGGCTGAGCTGGAGGTAGCTGTTCTTTCCACTCAATATGTTCCTTGTCTGATGATCTATCCTCTGCACCATAATTTTCATACTTGTACAAATCTGCAACATTAAAAACGGGAGATATTCCAACATCAGGTGGCAATTCAATCTCATAAGCATTTTCAGAAAACTTTCTAAGTATCTTGCATGGACCAATATTTTTGAACTTCAATTTATTATATTGCTTCTTTGGGAACCTCTCCTTTCTCAAGTGTGCCAAAACCAAGTCTCCTACTTCAAAATGAACTTCTTTTTTGCTCAAGTCTGCACTGTTTTTGTATTTGATGCTGCTGCCTTGTAGTTGTTGTTTCACTTGTTCATGTATGGCCTGGATCTCTGAAGCAAATTCTTCACCATCTGCACTCCTTAACTCTGCTCTTCCCAGATTTCTTAATTCTGATATTCCTCTGGGATGCATTCCATAAACAATATGAAATGGACTCTTCCCTGTGCTTTTGTTTGGTGAATCATTATATGCATATTCTTCCTGAGGCAAAATATGATCCCACTGCTTGGGATGTTCTCCTGTAAGACTCCTCAACAAATTTCCCAAACTCCTATTCACTACCTCAGTTTTTCCATCAGTCTGGGGATGATAAGCTGAGCTGAAACTTAGTTTAGTGCCAATTTTTTTCCATAGTGTCCTACAAAAATGACCCACAAATCTGGTGTCCCTGTCTGAAACAATACTCTTGGGCAACCCATGCAATCTAACAACTTCTTTGAAAAACAAGTTAGCAACATGGGTGGCATCACTAGTTTTATAGCATGGAATAAAATGTGCCATTTTTGAGAATTTTTATACCACAACAAAGACTGCATCATTCCCTCTCTGAGTCTTGGGAAATCCTAGAAAAAAATCCATACTCACCATGTCCCAAAGCTTGTCTGGAATAGGCAAGGGAGTATACAATCCTACATTTTGGCTCCTTCCTTTGGCATATTGACAAATCTTGCACTTCTTCACAAACTTGTCCACTTCTGTTCTCATCTTGGGCCAGAAATAAAAGTGACTCAGTTGTTCATAAGCCTTGTCAGTACCAAAGTGTCCAGCAAGTCCACCACTATGCTTTTCTTTGATCAAATTTTCTCTCATGGAACATTTTGGTATACACAGTTGGTTTTTTCTAAATAAAAAGTCCTCCTGCAGGAAATAGTCCAGCCACTGACTTCTATCTGTCAAAACAGGGTTACTACATGCCTCAAATGCTTCTCTAAAATCTAGATCTGTTTTATATAATTCTTTTAGAAAATCGAATCCTGCAACTTCAAAATTAGTCTCTTGAACAAGCAAATGTACCCTACTCAAAGCATCAGCTACTTTATTGGCTTGGCCACTTATATGTTTCAAAAAAAAATTAAAACTTTGGAGATACTCAACCCATTTAGCATGCTTATGTTTCAACTTGGGCTGCTGTACAATATACTGCAAAGCATGATTGTCAGAATACAATACAAACTCCCTGGACATCAAATAATGTCTCCACTTCTTCAGTGCTTGAACAATTGCATAGAATTCCTTCTCATAAGAGGAATAATTTCTCCTGGTATCATTCAAATTCTCACTGAAATAGGCTACAGGCCTATCATCCTGACTCAAAACAGCTCTAATGGCCTCCCCACTGGCATCACATTTTACTTGAAATGGTTTGGTGAAATCAGGCAGAATTAAAACAGGCTTCTTTGTTATCTTTTTCTTTAAAACTTTAAAATTTCTCTCTGCTTCAGCAGTCCACTTAAAGGGATGTTTTCTCTTCCTTATTGTCTCAATTATGGGTGCATTGATCTTAGTGAAGTTTCTTATAAAATTTCTGTAAAAACTAGCAAGTCCATGGAAACTCCTTACCTCAAAAACATTCCTGGGTGAAGGCCACTCCACAATTTCCTTAACCTTTTCTGGGTCCATCTTCAATCCTTCTGCGGAAACAAAAAATCCCAAATACACCAACTCTTCCTTCATGACTGAGCACTTCTTTAAATTTATCAGCAGTTTCTCTTGGTGCAGCTTCTTCAAGACATGATTAAGATGCCTCAAATGTTCGTCTTTAGTTCTGCTGAAAACTAATATATCATCCAAATACACTATCACAAATTTACCAATGAATTCCCTCAATAATTCATTCATGAGTCTCATAAAGGTACTAGGTGCATTTGAAAACCCAAAAGGAATTACCATCCATTCATACAGTCCTTCATTTGTTTTAAAAGTAGTTTCCCACTCATCACCCTCTCTAATTCTAATCTGATGGTATCCACTCTTCAAATATATCTTTGAGAAATATTTAGCACCACTCAAACAATCCATTAAATCCTCAATTCTGGGCAAAGGGAATCTGTACCTGATTGTGATCTTATTAATTTCTCTGGCATCAGTACACATCCTCCAGCCTCCATCCTTCTTTGGGCTCAAAACTGTTGGTACTGCACATGGACTCAGGCTTTCTCTGATCAGTCCTTTGTCCACCAATTCCTGTACTTGTTTCCTGATTTCCTCATTTTCTTTGGGAGTCATTTTGTAGGCTTCCTTATTTGGTAGATTTGAACCAGGGATAAAATCTATCTGATGGCTGATCTTTCTCACAGGTGGTAGCTCATCAGGTAAATAATCCACAACGATGTCACAGTAATTGTCTAACATCTCTTGTATCTCTACTGGTAAATCAGAAATCTTTGTAGAAGTAAGAACTACTTTTGGTTTGCAAAATAAAGCAAAGCTTACCTCTTCTTCTTCTATCTGTTGTAGATATTCCTTCCTGCTCAGCAACAAGGTCTTTGGATCAATCACTTTGCTGGATGGCTCTCCTTCTTCCATGGGAATCAATATATGATGTACCCCATCTTTGAAGAACTTGTAAGTGTTCTTCTTTCCATCATGCACTGTTGCTCTGTCAAACTGCCAAGGTCTACCCAGCAGTATATGACACACATCCATGGGCATTACATCACACAAAACCTTGTCCTTGTATTTGCCCATTTGCAGCTCTATCTCACACTGTTCTTTCACAACCAGCTGGTGCCCTTTATGCAGCCAGGACACCCTGTAGGGAGTGGGGTGCTCCCTGGTCTTCAGATTCTTTTTTTATTATCACCTCAGTGGAAACCAAATTTTCTGTGCTGCCACTATCAATGATTAGCTGGCAGCATTTCCCTTGGACTTTGCATATGCTCATAAACAAAGTCTTCCTTTGTGCGGGTTCAGTGACTTCTTTGGTTTGTTTCAACAGGACCTTATTAACCACCAAGGACTCTCCCCTCTCTAGAAGAAATTTTTCTTCAATTTCTGCTTCTTCTTCAACCTGGGCAACAACAGCATTCCTTGGACCAGCACCCACATTCTCTGGGCATTCATAATGCTTGTGTCCCACTTCCTAGCATCTATAACACCTCAATTCTATACCTCTGCCTCTGTCTCTGCCTCCTCTTCCTCTTCCTCTGTAAGAACCCCTTCTGCCATTTGCATCCTCCTCTGTAGATGCATTCTGAGGTGAGCTACTATTAGCTCCATCCCTGGGTGTAGGATTTCCTCTACCACCCTGACTTCCCTTCCCACGGAAAGTACCTCTCTTCTTGGCAGACTGTTTTCTCAGGAGTTTCTCCTCTGCTTTCAAGGCCATCTGATAGGCCTCTTCCACTATCTTAGGAGACAGAAGACCAATCTCATCTTGGATTTCCAGTCTGAGACCATTCACATATCTGGCAGTCTTCTCTGGTGTATCTTGGAATTGCCCAGCTCTTATGCTCACTCTGTAGAATTCTTCTGTGTATTCCTTTACTGTCAGCAACCTCTGTCTCAGGTTCTGCATTTGTTTATACAATGTCAGCTGGTAATCACTAGGTAAGAATTTACCTTTCAATTTGGCCATCATTCTGGTCCAGCTCTTGATAGGTTGCTTGCCAACTCTCCTCCTCTCTACCTGCACTCCATCCCACCAAAGTGCAGCATGTCCTTTCAGCTTTGTTACTGCAAACTTGACCTTTTTATCTTCACTTATTTCTTCATAATCGAAGCACTTGTTTAGTTCGTTTATCCATTCCACCAGCTCTTCTGGATTCAGTCCCCCTGTATAACTCGACACTTCAATTCTGGGCTTAACTGCAGATCCCAGAACAGTTCTAAGGAGCCTCAAATCAGGAGGAATTTCAACATTTTCTTCAGCTTCTTCCGTTTTAGGTTTGTTTATGTCTTCAGGATCTCTGGTCTGTCTTCGCTCCACGGAATCCATTCTAGCTTCGACCCTCTGCAACACCTCCAACACCTCTGCGTTGGCTACAAGTCTCCTCCTGCCAGCACCTCTACCAAGTCAGATTGCCATGTCAGCAAACAGCTCAAACTTCCCGCTCTGAGACCACAAATGGTGCAGTAACAACCGCAAGTCCGTCCAACCAGAACCGGTCAACGATGACGTGGTTCAGTCAACAAGGTCTTTTTTTCCTCTCGGCAATTTTATTTATCAATTTTAGAAAAATTGATAAATAAAATTACTTGGTAGCTTTAGAATGTTATAACTAATCCCCGGTTTATATATACGTTACCAACTTAACAAGCTATCACTCCGCGCCTTTATATATATATACCCCGACACTTTATAGTTATTAGTTAAACCTTCGGATTTTATACGTATACACTATGCTTTGGACAAACTTTATAACAAAACTTTTCACGTCGGGCCCACCTACATATATATATATGTCAATAACCAATCAAATGCGTGTATCGTACCCCTTTTATCCTCCGCACATGTTTATTATCGTTCGTGCATCTATGTCCCACGTCCACCGTCCGATGTTCCCGCGCCAGATTGACGATTCTCGTGCATTTCGCCCGACGTCCTGGTACGAGGGTTAACGTGCGAAGGCGTAAGTTAACGAGCAGTTTTCAAAAAATTCTTTGGCCACGTGTCCGACGGTCTATGGATTTGCTGCTCGCTCTACGGATGCCACTTATGGTCGGAAGGCGGTGCGGAAATGGGGAAATCCACTCTCCAAAACCACTCGCGGTTTTCCACGATGTTTAACCAAAGTTAATGCGGGTTACGTTCTCCTTCGCATTCGTTAACTCAGAGTTAAGTCTCCAGTTGGGGGGGGATTCACAAACAAATACAAATTTCTGTGTTACGCGGGATTCCATTACTCTAAGCAGAGTTCCACGACCCTGCTCCTCCATACAGACTTCCCTTCCATACGGATTTCTTTACAGAATTTAAAGACAGAGAACAGAATGTCAGTACAAAAACGCCTCACAATCAAACGAATTACCATGCAATTAACATTCCAAGGCAATTAGATAATCAACAAAGTAGAAATTCATTCAATTGGGGCAATCGACAATACACAGATTTTATTGCAGGAATTCCTCTATTCTTCCTTTTCTTCTTGTACATCTGAAGGGTATAATTATATACATTATAGAGTGTGACTCTTCGGTTCCTCTTTGAGGACCTTTTCGGAACCCAAAAGCCTAGTTACTATTTATTCAATAACTGAACTGACAGCTAGACAAACTGAGCTATTCGACTTCCTCTAACTCTAGTTAATCTAAATAATTACAATCAGCTAAGGTATTGACACCTAGCTGTAATAATCCGAATGTTTCCAAACCCTCCTAGCCACAACATGTGGACAAAACTTCCTACATTGCTGGCCAGTGTCTAATGCCCCTGCATCATTATTCCTGATTTCGGTGAGTCTCATAAAATAGGATTGAATAGATTCATCCTTACGCTTCTTAATATTTTCAATTGATGCTTGAAGAAAAGGATTTGATTAGCATTGCTAGCCCTGAACATGCTAACCATCTTATCATACATCTCTTTAGATGTGTTCAGCACATAAATGTAAGCAACCAAGTGCTTATGAATAGAATCATGGATAATCATCTTTGCTTTGATTTCCCCCTTTCTATACTTTGTCTTCGTGGCAGCATCCGCATTTGATGGAGGCTCTTGAATCTTCCTCTCCACATAGTCCATGACATCTTGATCTTCTATCACCAAATCCAAGGACATCTTCCATGCATGATAATCATAATTATCATTCAATTTATCATCAGCCTTGAAACCCTTGTAGGTTGAGGAGGCCATTTGTCTTTGATAGGATTCCTTCCTTCAGTGATTTCTTCTAACACCAACTTGGGCTTTGTCTTTACCTCAATTTTGATACCTTGTTAAATTTAGATAACCATGGTGTTCTATGCTTGATGAAATTTTACTTCAATATTTCTTAGGCCCGATGCAAAATAGCAATCACATAAACATGAAAGTAAAATGTTGATAGAACACAATAATAGATCAATAGAAGACAAGCCAAATATAGATCAGATTTACAATTCCTTTTGTCCAGCAAAGATATGAGATATTGTTGCGTTATGGCAGCCAACGGGATGCTTTAGCCAGCAAAGTATTTCTCAGTCAGGAAATCCTTCATGTGTCACACCCACAGCCCTCAAAGACAGCTCATCACAAGTCAACGTTGGTCAACCCAAAGTCAGCACAGGACAACAACAAAAAGGTCAATGTAGCAGATTAGGGCTTCGGTCAAACAACTCGGATTTCCTCGATTTCAATGCCCAATAGTACGACCCCTCAAAATTGGATTTTTGGTAGAGTTTTGAGGTCAAACGACCAAGGGTTGACCATGGTCAACACTGCAACAAAAAAACCCTAAATTGATCCACAGAAAATAGCAGCTTCGCTCCACACGTGTGAGGGGAAAAGGGCCTTCAAAGGCTATCGAACCAATTAGATCACAATGAGAGAATGTGTGATGAGTTGATGAGAAAATGACCTCCAAGTCTCTCCAATTTATATCCATCAGTGAGGGTGTGTGACACATCTATTAGGCATGTGAGCCTACATTACAAATCTGGTTGACCTTGCACATGTGGAAAATAAATTCAAAATAAATGCCCTGCTCATCCAAATAAGATGATCTTTAGATCAATCTTGCACCTCTCCAAAAAAGGAATCCAACAAAAATATTACCATCGTCATATGAGTAGTGCAACATGGAGTTTGGACCTAGTTGCCCAGAATTAAAAAGAAGTAATATCAATTTGTTGCAATAGGATTCAGGGACTATAAATTTTCACATGCATGTCATATGATATTCATCAGCTACCCTTGCTTTGAAACCCTCAAATTCTTGGGCAAGGATGCCTCTCCTTGCTACTACCACTGCATCGATAAAGTTGTATGTCACTCCACCATCTACCAATGTTATGACACGTTGCCCTTGTATAGTGCCCTTGATTTTGAATGTGTAATATTTAGGAACACTTGAGAGAGTGGCAACAATACCTCCTTCAATTCTTGGAAGTGGCTTCCTCACTGATTTTGGGGGTGGTGCTTCTTCATAGATGCTGAGCTCCTTGCTCGATGGTTGTGTTGTATCACTCTCACTGTCGCTATTGGGAAGTAATTCAATGGAGTGAGTCTTACCTTTTCCCAAACATCAGTGACCTAGTTCCCATTGCTCTTTGCAAGTGAAACAAAACTTCTTTTTGTTGAGAAATTAGGTTGACTATTCATTAGGTTAGATTTCTCTTCTTTTATAATTTCTTGTGAATGTTGTTGGCTTCTTATTAATGTTTATTATGTTCTTTTAATCAAACAATTACCAAATGTAAAAAAACAAAAAGATCACAAGAAACAAAGAATACATGATATAGGCTCCAAGCTAGGGCGAAAATCCCACCTAGGGGGAAAACTAAAAAGAAATTCTCTTCTTATAGAATCAGATCAAAGTGAGATATCCAGGTCCCAAATCCAACCTCCAATATGCTAATTCAAGTCGTACGAATCCATCAATCTTAGTCACAATCGAACCTCCAAGATGCCAAGTCAAGCCGTCCAAATTCATCAATCTTAGTCACAAGAAAATAGATTCAATCTATGCCACAAAAATTCACTCTTGTATTCATATTATCTTCCACAAAAGATTTGCATTATCTGAGATTATATTTCCACCAGAGGGTCGCGTCAACTTTCACAAAAAGACTCGCATCAATTTGCAGATGGAAGACCTCAGGAACTTGCACTTTTTTTACAAGAAATTAGCCTCTGAATTTTACACACTTCTACTTCAGAAGGCATCAGAGAAAGAACACTGAATTACTTATTGAATTGGAGGAGGATGTGTGCCAATATATAGTTGTTCCAACATGCGAAAAGACACATTTGCTGGGTGAGCCGACTTGCCATCTAGAAGGGTCGACATGGCTTCTTGAGGTGGATTAACCCAAAATACTTTTAAAAAAATCTTTTTCTCTTTTTCATTACAAGAATTCCAAATAATATTTTGACTCAACCAATCCTAGAAGCATGAAGAACATGCTTAACTAATGAAACAAAACAAAAACTTCTTTTTCCCCTTTTTCTTCTTTTTTCTTTTTACATAAAACACATAAGTATAACGATAATTATGAAGACTGATCCTAGTTACATTTTCCAAAAATACCTCTTAACTCAGTAGGTATTCATAATTACATAACTGGTTCAAGGATGCACTCAAATTGAAATATTCTCATAAGAAGAGTCAGATTGATAAGCCATCTTCAAGCATCGACATCATAACCAACATTGTTAAATATAGCAAGGCCTTGAGTAACTAGCTCTAACTCTCACTTTATTAGAGCACAGAGCTGGGAGGCATACGTTTGGACACCATCACAACCGCCTCTCAAGGCACATACACCATCTCGATGTTCACCAGGTATGTCCTTATAGGGCTATTCTTATCTTGGATTCCCAATGCCCAAAGAATATCGGTCCTCTTCGACCACTCTTATCTTGGATACCTTGTCCAATCCTCAAAGAGTGTCGGTCCACGAGATTACTTCCATCTTGGACTCCCAATCCTCCATTCTCCCTACAAGTTCCTTCACTAGACGTACGACTGTTAGTCTTGGCCTAGTGCATGACACACGGTGAATACGGTGTCCTCTATCACTCCCTCTCAACCAAGGAGGAAATCCTTACTCCCTCTTAACTAGGGAGACATAACCTCAATGTAACGAGTCAATGTAATTTTTACCCTAATTATCCTTTGGTAGCTAGGGTTTTTCAAAAATTTCATGTCACAGATGCAATCAGATAATGACAAATAGACAAAGGAAATTAACAATTCTTAAGATTGATATAATGCTGCAATCCGTAAGCTAATTAATATGAGGGTAAAAACAATACCATTTGAAATTTACCACCGTGCAATTATTAGTTCATTAATGAAAATCCAGATTCCAACAACATATGAATAATCCAATGATCTATATATTTGCAACAAATCGATAGATTACAATAATAGATAAATATATTTTCAGATTATTCTTATTTAAATATTTGAATCTCTAACATAACTATTTTATATTATTATATAAAACTTTTATATGTTGTATTTTATTATAATATCTATTAACTAATCATTTTCTAATTTATTATTATTTTATTATTATTTTAAATATTTAATATTTTTCCTATTAAATAATTAACTAATCCATTAATGGCTAGTTTTTTAAACGACTATATATTTAACGACTAGTTTTCTTCAGCTAATACCGGGCAACGATGCATCCACACTATTTATTCATTAAGATCGATTGGCTTCTTCACCTTATCCTGAGGATGAACCACATTAGTTGGTTCGAAACGTCGACCAAATCCTAATAATGTGATTAATCCAAAAAGACATTTATCTATTTTATGGATCACAAAAGTCTTAGATCTAAGATTACAATAACTCAACCAATCACAACCCTACTTTGACCTGAATAAGATATTTCTTCCTAAACAACGTAATTTTTGAAATCAACTTCTTGAGATATTCCCAAAATTCCTTTGTGACAGGATGCGAGATTCAAAATATAACTTGAGTTGCAAAGGAAACCTATCTTTGTACTATGGGATATTCCGGTTTGCATATAATTGGATTCCTTGCTTCAGACAGACCCTTTGTCTTTTGACTTCGTGTTTATCCTCGGATTGTGTAGAATGACGTTGAACAATGGTTTGTTTTCTAGCCTTCTTATTCGACCTTGGTCAATTAAGAACCCTGCACATTTCGCTGCCCTAATTTGAATGCTCCCCGGGACAAGCGAGGTCCCGACAAAGTTTGTTTAGCCTTCTTATTCAACCTTGGAAAATTAAGAACTCTGCACATTTCGTTGCCCTAATTTGAATGCTCTCGGGGACAAGCGAAGCCCCGAAAGAGCTTGTTTTATCTTCCCCGATACGTTGCTTGTTTTTTTCCTAGGCCAAACCTTAACCAAAGCCACATCTGCCTAGATCGTCACAAAATTTGGCCACCGGAAAACCTAACAAGTCGTGATTCAAGCACAAAATATACTTGCTCAAAAAATAAGACTTCGCATGGCCAGATGTCAATGGTAATTTATCAGAATTTAAATGTCCAAATGTCACTAGACCCTTGTATGGCTCGACGTGGTCTAGTTGTCCCCTTAATTTTGATCTGTTTCAAAAATATGTAATATGTCTATGACAATGCTAGTTTGATAGATGTCAATGTAAATTTAAATATGCGTAAGAAATAATTAGGGCATTTGAGTCAACATCAGTTCATTTATAATTCCTCTATATTCCAGGTTGACTTGCGTGGCCAGAAGTGGATCAAATCCCTTCGCAGTGCTACCACCGAAATAACAATTCTAACTAACTTTGCAATAACGTGCTTGTTAATTTTGGACAACTAGGTCCAACTCCATCTTGTACTGCTCAAATGATGATACCAATATTTTTATTGGATACCTTTTTTAGAGATGTGCAAGATAGATCTAAATATCATCTTGATCAGATGAGAAAAACATTTATTTTGAATTTATTCCACACGTGCAAGGTTGGCCAGATTTATCCCACATGCCTAAGAGATGTGTCACACACCCCCACAGATGGATATATATATTGGAGACTTGGAGGTCATTTCATCACACACATTTTGGAGGCATTATCTTCTCTCACGGATGGTGCTGCGATTAGGGCTTCTCATGGTGCATCTTTAGGGCTTCTCTTGATGTAGCGTTTTGGATGTAGTGTTTTGATGAGTTGCCTTGGGGTTGTGTGACACATTCATTTGGCTGACCTAAAGGAGACTTTGCTGGTTTAATCATCCTGTTGATCAACGTAACGCCACCATTCTACATCTCTGTTTTTCAAATCGATTGGTTTTATTGGCTTGTCTTCCATCGATCTATTGGTATGTTCTATCAGCATTTTACTTTCATGTGATGTCTATTTGGGCCCTAGAAGTTTAAAGTAAATCTGAATCTAGCATAGGACGTCGTCAGAAATTTACATGGTATCAGAGCCAAGAGAGGAAAAGCTCAAGATGAAGGAAAAATACAATTCCAAGGATAAGACCCGCAAGCTTTAGCTTTTTCTTCCTACAGGAATATTTTGTAATATTCCTAATTAGCGATAGCTACTTGGAATATTCGATTTTGTTCAGTTTTTTTGTCTATAGTTTATAAATAAATAAAAAGTGAGTGGAGAGGGTCTAACTCACTTAAGTGGAATAAAACACCCTCCTAGTAGCACAACGTTGTGACTTAAGGGGGGAGCCAAGGGGGCCAAGCACCACGTAGAAAGGGGGGCCACGTATGCTCTAGAAGCTACTGTGCAGGAGAGGATGAGCACGTGGCAAGAGAGGGAGGCTATGTTGAGGAGATGGGCCTTAGGGTTGGAGGAAGGTCAACGTTATAAAAGAGGGAGGAGACTTCTCATTTGATTCATTCTGTTATTGATGATATTGAGCTGGACATTTTGTCTTCTTGAGCACGCTGGCTGTTTAGCCTATCTACAGCACTGTTTAATGCATTGAGTGTCTCTGGTCGGAGATCTTTCCCTTAGCCCCGAGTGTCAAGTCATAAAAAGGTATCTTTTGAACACCTAATTAGCTTACATTAATCATCAATCCGGGAGCGACTTTTTATTTCAAGAGTGTACTCTGTCTGAGGCTGCAATTATCTAAGAGAAATGTTGTGAATATGTAGTACAGAATAAAAAATGCAAAAGTAACAAATGCTTGAAAAGAAACCTAATTACAGTGACATGAATGGAAAGATCAAACTACATCAATCTTGCAAAACATCGATCAGGGATGCAGTAGCAGTAACTCTTTCTCTTAGAAATCGATGCAAGATAACCAATCTGGGGACTTGGAAGCAATGACCTCCATCCTCTACAGTTGGTGATCTCTAAAGCAATCGACACGAAAGAAAATTCAATGAAAGCAACTTAAAAGAAACGAAATCTGGAAAGGAACAACAGCATGTAACTATAAATCATCTGTTTGCTAATCGAAGACTATGAATAAATAATGAACAGAAATGGAACAACAACATGAAATGAACAGCAATTACAATTCTAACATAATCAAGCATAGATTTCCATGCTTCAATCCTGTCGACAACCACTTACCATGCAACAATCAATTATAACAAATTATAAACTTAATGGAACAGCAACTCAAATCAGATACAGAACAACAAAGCTTTATGATAATAACAAGATAACCGAACAACAAACGTGCTTCTTGTGAAGAATGAAATAGCAATGAATCTGTATTTGATCTAACAACGATAAACCAGTTCTGTAATTGAAACAAACATTAAACACACTTCACACGACAGTAAGCAAGGATTAAAAATACAAACAACGAAGTGATTTCACCAGATTCGGGCCCTTAGCGCCAGTGAAATACTGTTGGGCTAATTCAGAACTTTAGAAGATGGTTGAAATGCGTGTCTTATATTAAACCAACATGAAGTATTACAAAGAACGTTCTATCAAAACTGAGAGTTAATAAAACATTATATTACAGAGGAAATGTTTAAATGTAAAGCCTTTAGACTAACTCACTGACTTCAACAACACCGCCCCTTTGTCACTAAAGGACATTTCTTTATATATCAAATCTGGACGGACAAATCAAGAAATAAGATGATTTTGAACAGTGATCCCTTGGGATCGAAGGATCCTGAGGGATTCACTCCCCTCTGTTTAGTCATCATCCTGTTTACTCTGACCGAGGCCGAGCTGTCCCCTGCCTTTTCTGGGCCATTCGTTCAGATCTCCTTGCCTTTGGCTGGATATGGTTCAACGCTGATGGAGTAGCAGTTAGATTATTTTCAACCCTGCCTTTGGTACAGCTGTTCACCTCGTCGAATTCCTGTTTTTTCAATCAAAAGTAACCTTTAGTCATATTTTTGTACTAAACATAAACATTTCCAATTCTATTGTAATTCTTACAATAAATTACCTTTCCAAGGCAAAAAGGAGTATGTCTATGGTAAAGGAATGAGTAAATACATATTAATTTCATACCTCTTTCACTGCCCAACATACCCCCCTGCTTAATCTTTTTCATGCCCTCATGAAAACTATAGTTCACATGGAGAGCAGTCAAAGAATAGACTGGATAAGGTTTGTCATCAACAGACCTAAAACCACGTAGTGCAACTAATTCCTCAAAAACATGTTCTATCTGTCCTTCAGGAAGTTCATAAATAGCTTTGTAGTCCGAAGCAGGGTACCATACAATAGGGTTGCGGAACCTACTTCCTAACCAGTATGGTTGTTCTTTTAAAATGATATGGCTATAGGAAATCAAGCGGTCTGCAACTAGCCCAAAGTTTCTATAATTAAATGGTTCCCTATTTTGCACATTCTGATTCGAGGTTCTCCACCAGACCTTGGCTACTATGTAAGCTTGGTTTCTAATGGATGAGAAATAGTCTTTTCCATTCAAAATAATTGATTTGTGGATAGGCCCCAGGGTTTGGGTAACGCCTTCCTTTGTCATCAAACTTTTCTGTCTAGCCTAAAATTGAAGTGGGTCCTGAGGTTCACTTCTGACCCATAGATCTAATTCATTTTCCTTCCTTTGAAAGGCGTTATAGGCTTTTAGCCATTTTAATTGATTTACAGCAAAGGAAATGAATGCCTGAAACTGAGCATCTCCAATAAAAGGGCTAGGGTTTGATTCACAGTCATTTTCAAGTATTAGATTATGCAAGTAAAATTCACACAAAAGGCATTGTACTTTGATCCCATAAAGTTTGCAGCATGATATAAATTCATTTATGGTTTTTAGCTCTATGGATTTCCCTGCCCTAATTGCCTTGATCTTTAATTGTAAATATATTTCTAGTAAAAACAAAGCATAGTTTTTGGCAGGGCATCTACAGGCTAAGACATCAGTATACAAGGAGTAGAGAGTGTCCATTTGATTGTAGGCTAGTTTTAGTTGGTTCATTACCTTGTCAGCCTTTACCTCTGCTTTCTGACATTTTTCATAAGCTTTAGATTTTGCTTCATGAATAATTCTCATTTGTTGCTACAATTCCTGATATCTCTTTCTTGAGACAGTATCTTCCTCCAATCTCTGCCTTTCTATTCGGACCTGTGTCAATTCTTCTTGAAGTCTGACCAATGTCGGATCACTAAAAGTGTGCTGACTACTAGATTGCCTATTTTCACTTAGAACAGGTTCCTCTGGAACAAATTGTGTTGGAACAGCCGTTTGTTGCTCTGCATCCTCATAATTAGGCTCAGGTATGGTTTCCTCTGTAACTTGGGGGTTCCTATTAGCGGTCACCTTTCTCTTTTTCGAACTTCTTTTGATAGCAATGCTTCTTCTCTTAGGGGCTCACTTAGGCATATGTTTCATTCTCAGAACCCTAATGGTTTTCCTGAGCTATTCTACTAGTTTATGAAGCTTTATTCGTTCCCTGCGAAGCTTCTCAATCTCAGTTTTTTTCCTCTTCTTTCTTAATGAAACAGCCGCTCCTTTATCTGAACCTGTTTGCTCAATAGAGTTTTGGCCTATATCAGCCGTGCCTTCAGTAAAATTCTCTTCTTGATTTTCTCCTTGGGGTTCTTCTTCTACATTCATACGCCCTTGGCTAAATTCTCCGGGAATCATATTCTTAGTTAACTCTGCAGTCTCCTGGGGGCTTCCAGCTTCGGTGCTCTCTTTCTCCTGCTCACGCCTCTCAGGAGAAGCAACCCTAGCTTCGCTAGGGTTTTTTGTTTCATTCAACATTTCTCCAGTTGTTTCTTTATCGATAGCAGAGTACTCTGGTAGTTGATTAATATCAATATTGAGGTCCAAGGGGCTATTAGGCCATGCATAATCACTCATATTGGCCAGAATCTGGGCCAATTGATCTTCCTGTAAAGGGCTTACGATAACATTTTCGGGAGGGTCTATTCCTTCCTTATCGCTTCTATGATTGTCCTCATCCTCCTCACAGGTATGATAACTTCCTTCCTCCTCATCCGAATACCGAATTTCTCCTTCAACTTCATTTTTTTTAAACTATGAGCGAGTAGGAACAGTGGAAACAGTGTGGCCCCAGGCTTGCCAGCAGCGAGCGCGTCGAGAGGGCGCGAGAGGGGGCGCGAGGGAGGCGGAGCGGAGCAGTTATGTGGTGGGAGTGATTTCTCCTTCAACTTCTTCTTCATAGTATTTCCTTTGATTTCTTCTTCCTCATTATTTCCTTCCTCTTTGCCATGGTTGTTTCATATTGGGTGTGCTTAATTATTTTTATTTCTTCTTCGTCCGAGTAGCGAATTTCTCCTTCCAATTCATATTCCTCCCTAGTATGAGGGCTTACTTCCTCCAATTGTGGAGGTTGTTCATCCTCTGAGCTGTGAAATTCCAGGGGCTGGCTGCTGCTACCCGAAAGTCCTTCCACCATCCTCCTACTTTGTTTTTATCAAAGGGACTGTCTATGAGTAGAAGGCTCAGCTATTGAGCTGGCCATCCTCTTCTATTTTGGAGCAGGTAGAGCTAACCCTCCGTCAATGGAAAATATTAACTCTTCCCAGCTGGTCTATTGCTGGGCGAGGCTACGACTCACTATTAATCGAATTAGAAAATGGTGGTTGATCACCATATCTGCATGCTAAGCTTTTCTTATACCACGAGCAGTATCATGCAACAAAGAATTTTAAAATGCAGGAAAATTAATGGTGCATTTCTGTTTTAATACAGCCAGTAGTTTAAGGTGGCGAGGTCTTACCACATCCTTTCTTCAGTCGCACGTTATTTAAGCCTACACAATCTTGGCCAACTCTATCCATGGTTCTCCTAATGACACTAGCTGGACTCCTTTACCTTTGATAACTAACGTCTGTCCGTCATCTTGAAAAATATTCATGGCTTCTCAAATCCTAATCTTTTTGTGAGTCCAAATAGTCCCTTGCACGGGGATTCTAGACACCTCTGCAATTATCTTGTTGGATATAGCTATATGTATTCCTCTAACCATGGAGGATCCTTCCTGCAGGTTCAATAAAAATTCGGTGGCCACTGCTTCATGGGGTTGCTGCATCCTCATGAAATATGTGATCCACCCCAGTATTTCTAAAATTTCTCATGCAGCATCAAAGATGATCAGCACCTGTGGTTCACTGCGAATTGGCCGTCCTCCCATCTCTGCGCCTTGTTAATTTTCTTCAACACACAGTAATCACAGTGGAACAACACAACACGGTTCGTTGAAAATTTGTTATTTCCTAAAATGCAGGGATTTGGTTCAAATACAGGTAAAGAAATATTGGGGTTTGATCTGCATGCAGACATCTGTGCCCCCCAAATGAATGATAGGTCATCCTCGACCGTCAATTGAGAGAGGCAAGTGTGGGATAGCAATGGTACAGCAGTAAAAAGCAGGCGTAATTATGATACATTCAATCAAATTATAGAAACTACTAAAATCAATGCATGTGATGAATCGGTAATGAATAGAAAATCATTTTGTAATGATTCAAATATGAGGAGAAGGGACAGCATAAGATAAACATAAGTAAAATTGCATTATTTACCATTTCAAACTAATATGATCGATTTGTAATGATTTTCATGTATAATAGGTTCGGAGGTAAAGGTAAAGGATTCATATTTTCATTTGACATTTAAATAGAGATATAGGAAAAGGGTTAAATATAACTATTGATGTGTATAAATGTGACTCCAATACCATCAGCAGAGCTCTGTTGCCCACAAGTGTCCATAACCTTGACAGAGTTTCTTTCTTACCCACGAAACCATTGTCCTTTATTTATACTGAGCAAGTTCTTTTTGTTGAATATAATGATGGAGGCCATTGTGCTCGCTTGGTGACCAGATAAACCACAATGCCATTCACCGGGAAGAAGTGAAAGGTGGGCAGGCCGGCTCGTGATGAGACCTCTTGTTCCAAAGACTTCTTGATTTTTTCAACTGTCTATTGGACCATTTCACTGGTTTGGTGGCCATGATGGGAATGCCACTTCACTGCCTTCCCTATGATCACTGTAGGCTGGCTCTTGATGAGACCCCCTATCCTCCATCTGCAAAATCATAAGATTATTAATAAAATATGTAAATATTTTTTTCTTTTTCATACAACACTTTTCCTCCGTTATTCATAAGGGATGGCTCAACACTCCTTAAGAGTAGGGATGGTGGAAGAAGTCTGAACATCTCAATAGAAAAAAATATGCCCTTATTCCTATTCCATAGATAAAATTCAAAGAAATTTAGCATGTGGGAAGGAACCAATCCTGATAAAGATAATCGATCAGATTAATTCAATGGTAATAAAATAGCAAAGTTATGTTATTGATCATGCCCCTTTTTCCCTTTTTCTTATCATTACTTGACAATTTCCTTAAAAATGATGTTTTCTTTTGATTTGCTAATTACAGTAAGATTTAATTTGTATGATTGTATATAAATGATATATTTTCCTTTAGAAAAGTGATCAAAAATTCAAAATGTTGGCTTAAAAAAGAAAAAAATCCACTGAAAAAAGTGTTGTTCCTTTAAAAAGAATAGCAAAAACAATCTGCGGAACTATTGTTCCTTTTGAAAGGGACAACAAAAAATACTCTGCGGAAGTGCTGTTCCTTTGGAAAGGAACAAAAAAATCACTCTGCGGAACTGTTGTTCCTTTCGAAAGGAACAACAGAAGTGTTGTTCCTTTGGAAAGGAACAACAAAACAAACAAAATAAACATGATTTTTTCTCTTTTTTCTTTTTCAAAGAAACCGAATTTAATGAAACAAACGATGAAGAAATAAAGAAGTGATATTAATAGAAGTTTTTTTTTTTTAAAAACAAATTTCATAAAACAACAAAAAAGCGAAAAATGCTTTATGTACAGAATTAAAAAAAGAAATGATTTATCAAATTGGTGCCGAGGAGGAGTTCTCCCCTTCAGCGAGAATTTCCGTGGTAGAATCTTCCTGTAACTGTTGGTAAAAGGATTCCCGGGTAAGCGGTTTATGATACAATCGTACTCGATGACCGTTTACCTTAAAGGAATGTTTAGATCCGTCAATGGTAGCTAATGTAATAGTGCCATTATCATGCACTTTCTGTATTTCATAGGGTCCAAGCCATCGTGTTTGAAGTTTTCCTGGGAAATCTTGAAACCTGAAATCATATAGGAGTGCCCAGTCTCCTTCGTGGAAGATATTTTCTTTGATATGGGCATCATGCCATTTGGCTCTCTGTTGCTGAATTAATGTTGTGTGCTGAAGAGCAGAGAGCCTAATTTCATCTAACTCATTAATTTGCTGCAGTCTTTTAGCCTGGGCTTCATTCAGATTTAGACCCACCTTTTGAGCTATTCGTAATGTTTGAATTTCAAATTCTACAGGAAAGATGGGTTCTTTTCCAAATACCAATTGGTATGGTGAATATCCTGTAGTAGGTCTCCATGTTTTTCGATATGCCCACAATGCTTCCGGCAATCTGTAGGCCCAATCTCGTCTATGTGAGGCAACGGTTTTTGTTAATATAGATTTTATTACTTTGTTCGTGCTCTCTACTTGGCCATTGGCCTGTGGGTGATATGGAGTTGTAATCTTGTGCTGAATGTGATAGTTTTGCAATGTTTTAGCTAATTTATTACCTACAAATTGTGGTCCTCCATCTGTGATTATGTACCTTGGGAGGCCATAGTGCACAAAGATTTGGAAAAGAAACTGTATTACAGAGTCCTCTGTAGCTTTTGAAAGGGCATCTGCTTCAACCCATTTGGTGACATACTCAGTTGCAACTAGGATGTGTGTTTTTTGGTTTGATGGAGGGCTAATAGGACTAACAAAGTCAAGGGTCCAATGTTCAAACGATTCAATCACTAGTTGAGGGTTCAAAGGCATTTCATCAGACTGCCCAGGGTGACCTGCCCTTTGGTAGCTATCACAAGCTTGAACGATTTTTTTGGCATCTTTAAAGATAGTAGGCCAATAATAGCCTGTTCGTAAAACTTTATGGGCAGTTCTACGATCTACAAAATGTTCGCCACACTGTCCATCATGGCATGCTTTCAAGATGTAAAATACCTCATCCTCCCTAACACATCTCCTTATTTTCATATCTGCACCTATATGAAATAAGTAGCCCCCAATCCAAGAGAAGCGGGTACTACGGTGTATTATTTGCTTACGTTCATTAAGGGATAGATGTTTAGGTAATTTACCTATTGTCAAATAGTTTGCTATATCAGCATACCATGGTGTTTTGATAGTAACAGCGAAAAGATGTTCATCCGGAAAGTGGTCTTCAATTGCTTCTGTATCTGTTGGCTTTGGCATTCTTGATAGAAAGTCAGCTACAGGGTTCTCTTTCCCAGGTCGATCTTTGATTGTGATATCGAATTCCTTTAGTAAAATCATCCATCTTGTCACTCTTCCATTTGTAACAGGTTTATTTGCTAAAAATTTAATGGCAGAGTGATTAGTATATAGTACTACAGGATACCTAGTTATATAATGTCTAAACTTGTTTATAGCATGAACTACAGCTAAAAAAATTTTCTCAATCACAACATAATTTAATTCAGCAGGGGATAGATTTTTGCTAATATAATAAATTTCATATGGCTTCTTGTCTTCCTCCTGCCCAAGTACTGCTCCAATTGTTGTGTTTGAGGCATCGGGTGAAATCTGGAATGGCAAATTCCAATTTGGGCCCCTCAGCACTGGGGCTATTGAAACAAGCTTTTTCAGATCATTAAAGGCATTGTCACATTTATTTGTCCAAATAAAATCAACATTTCCAGTCGGTGCATATAAAGGTGCAGCTATTCGAGAATAATGTTCTATAAATTTTCTATAGTAACCAGAAAATCCAAGAAAGCTACGTACCTCTGTTTTTGTAGTGGGTGTGGGAATTAACAATATTATTTGAATTTTAGTTGGGTCTACTTGAATTCCAGCTGCTGAAATATAATGCCCTAAGATAACTCCTTCGGTCATCATCATAAGACACTTTTCGTGGCTTAAGCAAAGCCTAGTGTCAATACATCTTTGCAATACCTTTTCTAGGTTTTCTAATGCAGGCTCAAATTCATCCCCATAAGGTGTGAAATCATCCATATATACTTTTAGGCCTTCATTTATTAAGTCTGCAAAGATGCTGAGAATTGCCCTTTGGAATGTAGCAGGGGCATTGCATAGGCCAAAAGGTAGGACTCGGTAGGCAAATGTCCCCCATGGACAGGTAAAAGTAGTTTTATCCTGGTCTTCAGGGGCAATCTGGATTTGATTGTACCCACTGAAGCCATCGAGGAAAGAAAATAATTTCTTCCCCACCAATGTGTCTAATACCTGGTCAATGAAAGGAAGGGGAAAGTGGTCTTTCTGTGTTGCCTTATTAAGTTCACGATAATCTACACATATCCTCCACTTTCTGTTCTTTTTTGGTACTACCACTAATGGAGAGACCCACTTGCTATCAGATATTGGGTAGATGAAATTAACATCCAATATTTTTTGTAATTCAGCTTTCACAATATCTTTAAGGTGAGGATTTAGTCTTCTTTGAGGTTGGCGAATGGGTCTTGCATCTTTTTCAATATAAATGTGGTGAGTACACAATTGAGGATCAATTCCTTTCATATCGGGGTAATTCCATGCAAATGTTGCTTTGTATTTTCGTAATAATTGGACCAATTTCTCTTCTTGTTCAACAGTGAGATTTTTGTTAATGTTTAGAGTTTTTCCCGGCTCAATTTCTACAACCTTGCTATTGTACATAGAAGTAGTTGGTATTGCTTGATCAGGAATCTCTTTGAAAGGATCTTCTTCTTCTTTATTATCGAATGCTGCCTTGATCATGTGACATTGCAAATGAGATCTGGTTTGTGATGTATTGATAAAACTATTAATGATATCATCCTCTATTTGATCTTTAAAATCAAGAGCACTTTCTATAGTTAGAGGTGATCTCATATTTTCCATAAGATATGATGCAGGTGGTTTTCTTGTTTTGATTATTTATAGACTTGGCTAGGCTGGGGGATATAGGGCTAAATTCTTGACATAATTTCCTCTTGTTATTGTCATGTTTCCTTGTCGGCATCCAATATAAGCATCGACAGTTGCCAACCAAGGTCTACCTAAGATTAACGGGTGTCCATCTAGTCGGTTCTTTGGGTTGATAACCAGGAAGTCAGTAGGGTATTCCCAGGAATCTACGGATACCATTACATCTTGTAGTATACCTGCTGGTTTGACTACTGATCGGTCAGCCAATTCCAACAAGGTTGTTGTTGGTTCTAGTGATGTAATGCCAAGTTTTTGATAGGTGGTGGTTGTTAAAATATTGATTGCTGCTCCCAAATCAACTAAGGCATTTGGAAATGATTTCTCATTGATTTGTACTGTCACTATAGGATTTCCTGGGTCTTCATATTTGATAAGTGTTTCCATTCCTGATAATAAGTCAGATAAGGTACCGACTATTTGGACAGTAGGATTGGTAATTGTTCTCCTCTTTGGCTTATTTATGCATAATTCCTTAATAGTTTTTGCATATATAGGAATTTCTTGAATAGCTTGGAGGAGAGGGATTTTTATACATAAATTTTTTAATTCTCCCAAAAGATCAAAATTAGGTTGTTCTAATGGACGAGGTATGATTAATCGTTCTGGGAATGGTGGAGAGGAAGTTTTTACTTGTTGTTGACTTCGTTGTTGATTTTGTTGTTGAACTTCCTTCTCATTTTGTACTGTTTATTCTACAGGTAACAGATCTTCAATATGGACATCATTGTTTCTCTCTGTTTCCACTATGCGCCCAGACCTTAATTGAAGATCATTGCACTCCCTCAGTTCAGTTTCTACTTCTGGGGGTCCCATTATTTGGACAGATTGAACTGGCCCATTGTTTGGGTTTGGGTTGTGTTGGGCTAGGAGTTGTGGTCTTAAGTTGGTCTGGGGGTTTGTATAAGGAGCTGGCAGTGTAGGTTGAGAGAGAGGAATTGATCCGGCTGGCTGATTTGTAGGTTTCTGCCAGTTTGACTGCCAGGCCTGACTCTGGGAAGTAGAGGGGGACCATTGTGTAGGCCAGAATGGTGGGTAGAAAGGAAAGCTAGGCCAATTATTTTGGTTTGTTTTATTTGGCCAAGATGTGGGAGGAAATGACTGTTGTGACCAATTGGGGAAAGGTGGTTGATTTTGCCACATCCCACTATATTGTTGAGCATTATACTGAGGAGGCTAAAAAGGAAATGGGTCATTTGGCATACCTGATGGTCGCGGCTGCCATTTTTAGCGCTGATTAAGCAGACATACCACTTCTGATTTTTCTTTTTCCTCCTTATAAACTGATTTTAAGCCAGGAAGCGAAGGACATCCCTCTGTAGGGTGATCTTTCGTGCAAATGGCGCAGACTTTAATCACATCCAATGGACATTCCTTGTGGCTATGTTTCTTTCTACATCTGGGATAGAATATTGCCAAGTTTTGCTCTGCTTCTGCCTGTTTCTGTTTAGCTTGCATAATATCGAATTGCGTTGTTAGAGTCCCAAGTATGTCTGTCTTAAAGTCTTCTAGCAGATTTCCAATCTCTGCACGAGTCACACCTTCATTGGAGGTCTTATTTTCCCTTGTAATTATATCACGTTCTGCTGATTTCAACCTTGTATTGCCCCTCGAACTCCTGATACACAAATCAATGATGTTAGGATAACTTTCTTGATATATATCACCTTTTCCCATAATATTCAATGTTTCAACCCATTGATCTTTCATTCCCCTAATTAATGTGGTTTTCAAAACATTATCAGGTAAGGGTAAAGATGCATAAGGGGATCTCTGCTGATTGTATTGAAACAGTTCCACATACTCTTCCAAGGTTTCATTTGGTTTTGCTATCATTTGGAATATTTCATCTTTTAGTTCCCGAGACCTGCAATAATCTTGATACTTCTTTAAAAATTCAGCCTTCATATGATCCCAATCAGTTATGACACCCCCACCTAATCCCATAAACCATCGCAAGGCTACCCCTTTTAATGTAGAAGGGAATAGTTTTAGTTTTTTGGCGTCGGTGGTGTAATCATATCCTCTGCACAACACATCAAATTCAAGCAAAAACACATATGGGTCCTCTGATGTTAAGCCATGAAATGTGGGAATATGTTGAAGGGGGATATCTTTCATAGGTGCATTGACTACATTATCTACTATAGGATATTGCAGCGTAGAGGTTTGCTGGGGTGCCTGTTGATTCTGATTTTGGTTCTGAGCCATTTGATCGAAGATATGCCAATATCCCTCTAGGATTTCCAAGGAACTTCTAGGTTGACGAGCAGGGGCAGGAATGGCTTTGACAGCACTCCCTTTGTCTGGAATAATAAGTATTTCCTATTGACTTACTGTTTGAGGTGATTCAGGACCTTGGTTCTGAATAAGTTGAACAACACTTCCCTTATCTGGGTTGCTTATTGTTTGGGAAATTTAAATAGGAGATTTTGAGTCTGTGGTTTCTCTCATTTCCCCTTCTCCTTCTCGGAGATTGCTAGAGTTCCCTTCTTGAAGGAAAATTATGCAAGGATTCTCAATTTCTTGAGAATCTTGCTCAATTCCCTCTATTTGACTGTGTATCTCAGCAAAGGCTTCAGATGGTGAATCTGTAGTCTGAAGGGAACTAGTAGGCTATCTGGAAGTAGTTCTTTTAAATCCTATTGATGGCTTAGATTTAGTTCTTTTAAGGATTTCCTCAATAAAGGTTGTGCGCCCAAGGGTCACCGATCCCTTAGGTTTTTTAGTTTTAGGAGGAATTTTGTTTCACTTAGTTGGTTTATTCATTCAAGGAAACAAACCTTCATTCCTACCTAGAAAAAGAAGCTTACCTACTTCTGCTGTGAAGCGGGCTGCGAGCAAGTGTGTTTCCTTCCCAGTGTGCAGGTTCTTACCTTCCGTCTTTAATACCCAATTCTCCGCAAGCAGAATAAAATCAGCTGTGCATCACTCCTTTGAAATTGCATACACTCTCCCCGGCAACGGCACCAAAATGTTGAGTCATAAAAAGGTATATTTTGAACACCTAATTAGCTTACATTAATCATCAATTCAGGAGCGACTTTTTATTTCAAGAGTGTACTCTGTCTGAGGCTGCAATTATCTAAGAGCAATGCTGTGAAGATGTAGTATAGAATAACAAATTCAAAAGTAACAAATGCTTGTAAAGAAACCTAATTACAGTGACATGAATGGAAAGATCAAACTACATCAATCTTGCAAAACACCGATCAGGGATGCAGTAGCAGTAACTCTTTCCCTTAGAAATCGATGCAAGATAACCAATCTAGGGACTTGGAAGCAATGACCTCTATCCTCTATAGTTGGTGATATTTAAAGAAATCTTCACGAAAGAAAATTCAATGAAAGCAACTTAAAAGAAACAAAATCTGGAAAGGAACAACAGCATGTAACTATAACTCATCTGTTTGCTAATCGAATCCTATGAATAAATAATGAACATAAATGGAATATCAACATGAAATGAACAACAATTACAATTCTAACATAATCAAGCAACTATATTTCCATGCTTCAATCCTGTCGACAGCCACTTACCACGCAACAATCAATTATAAAAAATTATAAACTTAATGGAACAACAACTCAAATCAGATACAGAACAGCAAAGCTTTATGATAATAACAAGATAACCGAACAACGAATGTGCTTCTTGTGAAGAATGAAATAGAAATGACTCTGTATTTGATCTAACAACGATAAACCCGATAAACCAGTTCTGTAATTGAAAAAAACATTAAACACACTTCACACGACAATAAGCAAGGATTAAAAATACAAACAGCGAAGTGATTCCACCAGAGCCGGGCCCTTAGCGCCAGTGAAATACTGCTGGGCTAATTCAGAACTTTAGAAGATGGCTGAAACGTGTGTCTTATATTAAACCAACATGAAGTATTACAAAGAAGGTTCTCTCAAAACTGAGAGTTAATAAAACATTATATTATAGAGGAAATGTTTAAATGTAAAGCCTTTCGACTAACTCACTGACTTCAACAACACTGTCCCTTTGTCACTAAAGTACATTGCTTTATATATCAAATCTCGATGGACAAATCAAGGAATAAGATGAGTTTGAACAGCGATCCCTCAGGATCGAAGGATCCTGAGGGATTCGCTCCCCTATGTTTAGTCATCATCCTGTTTACTCTGACCGAGGCCAAGCTATCCCCTGCCTTTTCTGGGCCATTCATTCAGATCTCCTTGCCTTTGGCTGGATATGGTTCAACGCTGATGGAGTAGCAGTTAGATTATTTTCAACCCCACCTTTGGTACAGTTGTTCACCTCGTCAAATTCCTGTTTTGTCAATAAAAAGTAACCTTTAGTCATATTTTTGTACTAAACATAAACATTTCCAATTCTATTGTAATTATTACAATAAATTACCTTTCCAAGGAAAAAAGGAGTATGTCTATGGGAAAGGAATGAGTAAATACATAGTAATTTCATACCTTTTTCACTGCCCAACACTGGGGGACTTCGAGTGCCTGCTCAAGCAAGGTTATTTCTTCAGTATTTTGTGAGAGATTTTGGTGTTTTGGTTTGTTGCGGAGCTAGGCTTTCATAGAGACTGCACAGTCACTGAGAGGGAGGACGCAGTCCATCTTGGAGGTGCTCCAGATTGGGATTTCTGCAGGAGATTTAGCCGAGATTTTGAGCAGAGGATCAACCTTTTCCTGTGGGAGGATTTTGGTGGAGTTTGAGGCGGTGTTTCAGTCATTCTCATTTAGCCTCTGCGCAGAACCTTGGAGGCCAACGTAATTCCCCAAGGGGGTGTTTTTCGGAGGTCGGCCATTTTTTATATGGTTTTTGGGTTTTGTCGGGATTGGTGAGTAGAGGAGATTTCCATATTTTCAGCTCATTTCGGCAAGGGGAAAAACCCCTAGTATTCATTTCATTCTAGCAGCAGCAGCTACACGGCAGTCTTCTGGCAGCTGGGATGCAGTTCAGAGAGCAGCCATTTCTGGTGTATTCTAAGAGTATTTCTTGTCTTGCCTTGAGCAAGTTTAGGTGCCATAATTCTGATCACCTATTGTACTTCATTATATTTCTCAGTTTAATAAATGGCTTAGCATTTCCTCTCTATATTTTTGGATGAGTTTCCGTAAATTCTTTCTATGCTATTATATGTCTGCTGCACTATCATTTTTATATATTCTTGAGCATTATAGTTCTATACCACTTGGTGTGTTTATCTTTCACTCTTAGACAGAGTCTGGAAAGGGCTAGGTAGCCTCCGGATCTCGTCCTCTTTTCAGAGGCAGAATATCCAGTAAATGCCCTCCCATTCCATCTCTGGTTGGAGTTTGTCATGTTTTAGAGATATCCCCGAATTGGGATATTACAGTGGTATCAGAGCATAGTTCTGGCTCAGCCTGTGGTCTATGACACTAGGGAAGAGACCATATATTTGTTATAGAGGCAGGAAATACAGATACTGTGAGCGTAGGTTGGAGAACACCTACGGAGAGGGAGACTGTGTTTGGGTAGTGGACATAGAGCAGGAGAGAGAGCTTGTGACAGACACAGAGCAGGAGGAGCTTGGATTAGATTCAGAGTAGAGAGGGCCGATGGCAGATGACACAAAGGCCAAACAGTTTGGGGAGGCACTCCTCAAATCGGTGCAGGATTTAGCTAGACAGATTGAAGTGATGGGTTAGAGATTCACCGCTGTAGAGGCTAGACAGCGTGAGACCCCACGGGTTTTCCAGGTAGGAGAGGGATCAGGTACATCCTATCATTTGCCAGAGCATGGTGCTGCTCAGTGTGATACTCCTCAGCCGATGGCTTCACGAGCACCTACCCACTCTACCATGCCAACTTTCTTGAGAGCAGACACAAGGGAAAGAGCCCAGTAGGAGGTAGAGCCCGGACATATGGGTGAATATTTTGCAGAGTATCAGGCCTATGGGCAATATTTTAGGGATGCTCTCTCATTCCGGGACTTTTTTCAGCTCCAGCGGGACAGTAAACCCCGCGACCATCATAGAGGGCACTGAAATTATCATGATGGAGATACCCACCGCACATCTAGCAGATTCCATTTTCCTACATTTGATGGCTCATCAAACAGTTTGACAAAGTCTTGGGTGGAGAAGATGGACATCTATTTCCATCTTAACCAGAAGTTAGAGACGGAGGCCATCAAGGTGGCGACATTAAATTTGGATGGTGAGGCCTAGGACTGGTGGTTCCATGGGACGGTCACACTCGGACATTCTACGGTGACAACATATGCCGAGTTTACCAGGATTTTGATGGAGTGATTTGACCGGAGGAATCCGAAACAACACTTTGTTGAGCTGATGAGGCTCAAGTAGACTGGGAGCCTAGAGACATATATTACAAATTTCTTGAGGGTGTTAGTGATGGTGCCAGATCTATCTGCAGCACGGATGATCTATATATTTGTGGAGGGGTTAGCAGAGCCACTTCGGGGTCTAGTCAGATATACTAGACCAACGACACTTCAGGATGCTATTAGCAGGACCCGAGACTTATAGGATGCATTGCCCAGGACTCGGACACCTTACCCCCAGAGACAAGGTTTCTAGCCCTAGGGGAAGGATGTGAGGATTCCACCTCCAAAGGGTAATCTGGGACGGGCACAAATAGATGATGATGCCAGGAGAGACCTGAGGAAGAAGCGGCTATGCTTCACTTGTCAGGAGTTGTGGGCACCAGGGCATAGGTGTGTTGTTGGCAAAGCACAATTCATTGAGGTCTTCTCTGATGATAGCGGGGAAGAGGATGAGGAGGATGATGAGGAGGTAGGAGATAGTCAGACGGACCAGGATCAGTTGCTGCCTCCACCTCCAAGGATGGGAGGTGCAGCTTTTGTACCCACAAGAGGGACTCTTGCAACCTTACGAGGAGTTCCCAAGTATTTGACGCTGCGCGTATGAGGGACAGTATGTGGCCAGCGAGTGTCAGTTTTGGTTGACAGTGGGGCAACCCACAACTTCATTGATGCACAGATGGTCGAGTGGAGAGGTATACCGACCGAGAGCTTTGACGGATTTTCAGTTTTGGTCCCAGGAGCCCAGACGATGTAGTGTGCCCGGTATGTTCCAGAGTTGGCAGTGACGATGGGTACCTACACCGTGACCGGTCACTTTTTCGTGGTCAACATACCAGATACCAATGTGGTATTGGGTGTTCAGTGGTTTATTACTCTGGGGAAGGTCACCACGGATTGGGAGGCCTTAGAGATGGAGTGGAATGATAAGAAGAACGGGAAGCATGAGAAGATCCGCGGGATGCACACTTACCCACCTCAAACAGTTTCAGCACACCGGATGGAGGAAAATTTCCGGAAGGGAGACATAGAGTGGGCAGTTGAGTTTTGGGCATTAGAGGCAGAGACCACTGGTCGAGCAGCTCATCCAGATATACAGGCCATCCTTGACAAGTATGATGCAGTGTTTGGGGATATACCACCAGGTCGGCCACCAGATCGAGGGTTTGAGAACACCATTGAGCTTGAGCAGGGCATTCAGGCAGTGATTACTACCCCCTATAGGCATCCCAAAGCCTATCGAGATGAGATTAAGTGGGCCATCAAGGAGTTGCTGGCTCTTCGGCACATAAGACTGAGCACGAGTCCGTTCGCTTCTTCCGTGGTGTTGGTGAAGAAGAAGGACGACACTTTGAGGATGTGTATTGACTACAGGGCTCTGAACAAGAAGACCCTAAAGAATGGTATCCTATACCCAGGATTGATGAGTTGATGGATGAGCTGAGAGGAGCCAAGTTCTTCTCGAAGATTGATTTGAGATCAGGGTACCATGAGATTCGCGTGAGGGAACAGGACATTCCCAAGACCGCTTTCAGGTGTCATTATGGGCACTTTGAGTTTTTGGTTATGCCTTTTGGGCTAACCAATGCACCAGCAACTTTCCAGTCTTGCATGAACCATATCTTCCGGAGTCATCTGACGAAGTTTGTATTGGTCTTTTTCGATGACATACTCATATATAGTAGGACTTGTGAGGAGCATCTCTAGCATATAGAGGTAGTATTACATATCTTGGAAGAGAAACAGTTCTAAGCTAATCTCTCCAAGTGTGAGTTTGGGATGACGGAGATTATGTATTTGGGGCACATTATTGGAGTAGACGGAGTTAGAGTCCATGAGGAGAAGATCAGGGCCATCAGAGATTGGCCGGAGCTAAGGAATGTGATGGAACTTCGAGGATTCATTGGCATATGTACCTATTATAGGAAGTTCATCAAGAGTTTCTCACAGCTTGTTGCACCCCTTACAGATGTGACAAAGAAGGGGGCATTCAGTTGGTCGGATACAACGCAGCGAGCCTTTGATAGGCTCAAGGAGGTGATGAGTAGCTGCCCAGTGCTTGCATTGCCGGATTTTACGTAGCCATTTGTCTTGGAATGTGATGCGTCGGGAGAGGGGATAGACGTAGTATTGATGCAGGGGGGACACCCTATAGCCTTTAAGAGCCGGAAGCTTCTTCCACACAAGAGGTTGTATTCTATATAAGACGAGGAGATGTTGGCCATTATGCATTCCTTGGCCAAATTTCGTCAGTATTTGGTAGGGAACAGGTTCAGAGTGAGGACTGATCACAACAACCTCAGGTTCTTTTTGGAGCAGAAGCAACTACAGGAGAGGCAGCAGAAGTGGATCAGTAAGATCCAAGCATATGAATTTTACATTGAGTATGTCAAGGATAAGAATAACGTGGTAGCAGATGCCCTTTCACGTAGACCAGCCACGTTATCTCTTATGAGCTTGGATACAGATTGGAGGGCTCGACTTTTAGTGGAGTAATCCAAGGAAAGATTTGCATGTGAGGTGCTGGATGGACAAGTGGCGGATGACAAGTACAGGGTGGTTGATGAGATCATCTACTACATGGATAGGATCTTCTTGACTAAGGGATCTTAGCTTAAGAAGAAGATACTTCGGGCATCACATGATTCTCCATTAGCAGGCCATCAGGGGTTTACCAAAACCTATAGGGCCATTAGAGAGAGGTTCTCATGGAAGGGCCTCAAGGAGGACGTACTCCAGCACATCAGGGAGTGCGATGTTTGTTAGAGGAACAAGGGGGAGATGAGGCATCCCGCAGGATTGTTGCAGACTCTTCCCATTCCGGAGGGGAAATGGGAGAGCATATCGATGGACTTCATCACAAGGTTGCCCATGGTGCAGGGCAAAGATTGTATCTTTGTCTTCATTGATCATCTGACAAAGTATGCGCACTTTTTCACCATATCTGCGCATTACACAGCAGCACAGGTGGCCGAGCTGTTCTTCAGAGAGGTTTTCAGGCTACATGGTCTTCCTAATACCATCATCAGTGATAGGGACAACCACTTCATGGGAAGATTTTGGCAGGAGATTTTTCGGCTAGTGGGAAAGGAGTTGACACCGAGTACCAGCTATCACCTACAGACGGATGGATAGATGGAGATAGTTAACAAGTGGCTGGAGGGCTACTTGTGTAACTATGTTAGTGGGCAGCAGCGAGCATGGCTGAAGTGGTTGCAATTGGGGGAGTACTGCTACAACACGACACATCACATGTCCATTGGTATGTCGCAATGTTATGCTTTGTATGGGTATCATTCCTTATCTTTTGCTGATGTGATGTTCGGTGCTAGTAAGGCTCCTAGAGCCAAGATTTGGATCCAAGAGAGTTAGGACATTCTCTGAGCTCTCAAGGACAATATGGCTACAACACAAAACCAACAAAAGCTGTATGCCGATAGAGGTCGGGTGGAGAGAAAGTTTGAGGTAGGGGACTTGGTCTACCTATGATTACAGCCATACCGACAGTCGTCGCTGAAGTAGAAGGGAGTTGAAAAGCTCAAGCCTCGCTTTTACGGGCCATACAGGGTGATTCACAGGATTGGGCAGGTCGCGTATGAGTTGGAGCTGCCCCAAGGCAGCAAGATCCACAACTTTTTTCATGTATCATGCCTGAAAAAGGCTCTGGGGCAGCAGGTGACATTGAAAGAGGAGCTACCACCCACGGATGATGAGGGGCATTTGGTGTTGCAGCCAAAGGCTATTATTGATACCAGGGAGAGGCAGCTACGAAGCAGGACAGTCCGGGAATTCTTAGTGAGGTGGAAGAATTTTCCGGATGAGGATGCCACTTGGGAGAGTGAGAAGATTTTGCAGCATCCATCACTTCAGTTGCTTGAGGACAAGCAACATTTTTCTAGGGGAGACTGTAATATTCCTAATTAGCGATAGCTAATTGGAATATTTGATTTTGTTCAGTTTTGCCGTCTATAGTTTATAAATAAATAAAAAGTGAGTGGAGAGGGTCTAACTCACCTAAGTGGAATAAAACAACCTCCTAGTAGCACAATTTTGTGACTTAAGGGGGGAGCCAAGGGGGCCAAGCACCACGTAGAGAGGGGGCCCACGTATGCTCTAGAAGCTACTGCGCAGGAGTGGATGAGCACGTGGCAAGAGAGGGAGGCTACGTTGAGGAGATGGGCCTTAGGGTTGGAGGAAGGCCAACGTTATAAAAGAGGGAGGAGACTTCTCATTTGATTCATTCTGTTATTGATGATATTGAGCTGGACGTTTTGTCTTCTTGAGCACACTGGCTGTTTAGCCTGTCTGCAGCACTGTTTAGTGCATTGAGTGTCTCCGGTCGGAGATCTCACCCTTAGCCTTGGGGGATTTCGAGTGCCTGCTCGGGCAAGGTTATTTCTTCAGTATTTTGCGAGAGGTTTTGGTGTTTGGGTTTGTTGCAGAGCTGGGCTTTCATAGAGACTGCGTAGTCACTGAGAGGGAGGACGTAGTCCATCTTGGAGGTGCTCCGGATTGGGATTTCTGCAAGAGATTGAGAAGAGATTTTGAGCAGAGGATCAGCCTTTGCCTATGGGAGGATTTTGGTGGAGTTTGAGGCGGTGTTTCAGTCATTCTCATTTAGCCTCTGCGCAGAGCCTTGGAGGCCAGCGTAATTCCCCAAGTGGGTGTTTTTTGGAGGTCAGCCATTTTTGATATGGTTTCTGGGTTTTGTCGAGATTGGTGAGTAGAGGATATTTCCAGATTTTCAGCTCATTCCGGCAAGGGGAACAACCCCTAGTATTCAGTTCATTCTAGCAGCAGTAGCTACATGGCAGTCTTCCGGCAGCTGGGACGCAGTTCAGAGAGTAGCCATTTTTGGTGTATTCTGAGAGTATTCCTTCTCTTGCCTTGAGCAAGTTTAGGTGCCATCACTCTGATCACCTATTGTACTTCATTATATTTCTCAGTTTAATAAAATGGCTTAGAATTTCCTCTCTATATTTCTGGATGAGTTGCCGTACATTCTTTCTATGCTTTTATATGTCTGCTGCACTGTTATTTTTATATATTCTTGAGAATTCTAGTTCTATAACACTTGGTGTGTTTATCTTTCACTCTTAGACAGAGTCTAGAAAGGGCCAAGTAGCCTCCGGATCTCGTCCTCTTTTCAGAGGCGGGATATCCGGTAAATGCCCTCCGAGTCCATCTCTGGTTGGAGTTTGTCGTGTTTTAGAGATATCCCCGAGTCGGGATATTACATATTTACCCAAAAAGAAAGAAGGGGGATATTTCTTTGCAGCCGTAGAGGGAGGGGATCGAATTTGTTATTAGAGTCCAGCCCGACGGCTACGTTAGATTATCTGATACGATACGCTTACTGGTATTTCCGCGTGAAAAAGCGACATGTGGGCATTCGTATTTTTACCATCGTCCTCACTTGCTGTGATGGCAGGGGTTTGTTTACCTTAATAACCAAGTCAGAGGGGTTTTCTGATATTTAAGGCGCACCTGAGTTGTGTGAGGCCCCTCTTTATTTATTTTTGGTTATTTAAAATCTGAGGAGGTTTTTTGGTGTGAATATCATGTTCGATCAGCTCTGCTTATAAGTGCATACTGAAGGAATTGAAGGACCTGCAGAGAGACCTGCCTACATCCTGCAACACAGATATGATTTATCGCACACAGTTTAGGACTACCAAATATCTCTCTCTTAGATGATCTTGCTGAAATGGTCATGTTCGGGTATGGCTGCCATGATCTCTATCTAGTATGTTTGCAATGGGATATAACGATTCGCATCAATGTGTGGCTCATTGTACCTTTGTTACAATGGTTCAACGCATCACTATATGGCATTTATCACATATAGTATGGCTCTTGCATATCATCACATGTGTGTTATGGACTGCTCCTAGTTTGTTTTCGCTCCATCAATCTATGCGCTTCAATACGTATGGAATATTTCAACAATATATATTGTATATAAGTTGTGAAATTGTTGATATAGTTTCAACACAGTTCAGTATGTATAGTTTGGCATTACCACGAGTCACAATATGTATTGTCAAGGCATCATATGCAGTAAAGAATGGGCAACATGTATATTATTAAGAAAGTGACCAATGGAAATCAGATTTCCTCATGGCAGACAATATGTATGAATGGTATGGCTATATGACATTGATCTTCATGGCAGACAGGACGGGGTATATATGGATGATATTATTCCTCATTGCAGACAATATGTATCCATGTTATGGCAGACATATCTTATGTGTCTAGGTAGAGATACACTGCATGGCAGACATGTGATGGCTTTTACTTCATCATAGTTGTGACTTAATATTTGATATCTTGGTCAGGCCCCTATTATAACTAAGATGTATATGCTCAATAGTTTGTATGAGATGTGATAGGATGGTAGATGCTAGTGACATGTTGTTGACTTTGGTGGCGTAATCTCTCCACAGATTTACTTTGTATCTCAGTTGAACAGTGATGAAATTTAATATGGAAGACCTCTCTGAAAATGTGAGATTGCGTAACCTTTGTAGAAAGACTGTGGTCTGCTTCAATAATTGAGATTGATGATATAGGATATATCTCTTGAATGTTTATCTAGCAGACTTTGAAGATGAAGTATTCAGGCCAGACCACAAGCACTAACAATGCAACTAAAGATATCATCCCCTATTTGTGTGTTGTTACAAAACCAAGAAACATAGCAGTCTTGTCATCATTCGAGGAGGTAAAATCTCAAGGTCACAAAATTATGTGCTTTGTGGTCAAGCCAGAAATATGGTATATTTCTGCTCCTATGAATAATCCGCATCTCGGGAAATAGCTCCAGTATTCTTGATACCCTGTGTATCAAAAGAGGGTGATCTGATGATATTTAACAGTAAGGGAAACATATAAGGTTTGACATACCACATAAAGTTCAGATGCGGCAGACAGTAAGATCTGTATTAAAAGATTTCTTCTTTTGGTACTGCAGTCTTGTTCACAATCGAAGATGTGAACAAGACAGTTAGATAGAATATCTTTTGAAAAGTTATCATCTAAGAAGAATCTACAAGGATCTTCCAGTAAAAGAAATTGCAGCAGCCTTGATGAGGAATGCAAAAGAACTGTTAGAAGAAGAAATGCATGACACTGGAACAATTTTCCTTTGTGACAATCCTCAAATCAGAAGTGCCTTGGAGAAGATATATGTATGATTCTATAACAAGTATAATAAAATAGAGATCCATAATCCGAGTTGCATTAATCTTCCTCGTAAATGAATTAGTTGCCTCATGATTAAAGGCTGATTGCTAAGGATTGCATTTTCAATATTCAAAGGGAGTTTATATAGTTATTAATGACGTCTTATTGATGACCCTCATGTTTATTAATGTAAAAGGAAGTTGAAATTTACGGTCAATGACCTAGCCAGGTTGTCGTAGCTCTTAAAGGTCTATTGAGATGGAAAGACTACTGGTCTGCTTATGTATATCTTGTGGATCTCTAGTATTCCTAGCCTATCAGTGATATACCTATCTGTGAAGACTCTATGTCGATTTATGAACAAGCCTCATATATTGAACAGTTGCTTGTTGTGATATCACTTGGATGCTATAATTTTTGATCTGAAACTCACTGCCAGAACAGAGGATTTCATGGCTACTTTGATACTGACTCAATTAGCAGTATGATACATTACATTTTGACTCTGTTAAAAGCATTATTGAGGCTGAATATATATGGCAGCTAGTATGGAGCCAATTGATTAAAGAATCTCTTCTGTCAGCCATGTGAGGTAACTCTTTAGTGAGTCCTGTCATATTGAAGAGGATTATGAGAATCCTGTACTTCTCACAGCTATGGTATGGCTCAGATCAACAGGAATGGAGTTTTACTTGAAGAAAAGGTTAAACTCAACCTTGGAGAAAGAATTGAAGATCATGGCCTTGAGATATGTTTGTGATTTTATGAACAATTTTCCTCTATCGTATATGCCTCATATTTTCAGTCTCAGAGGGAGTAAGATCAACATCTTCTTTGTCAAGATGTACAAAAAGATGAGGACTGCTAAAGTGCTTCTATAATCTCAAAAGGAAAACATAGATTATGATGATATATTTGCACCTGTGGCCCGATATACCTCCATCTAATCTATTATTTCCCTTGCTGCTATGGAAGGATGGAATCTTCATAAGATGGATGTGAAGACCGCTTTTCTGCGTGGTTCGATAAAGGAAGAGGTGTATGTGGAGCAACCTCTAGGGTTCGAAGTCCAGGATAGAAACTCTCATGTATGTAGGTTGAAGAAAGCCCTCTATGGGTTGAAGCAAGCCCCCAGGCCTTGGTACGAGAGGATAGATAGCTACTTGATGAAGCTGGGCTTCACTCGAAGTAATGCTGATCCGAACCTTTACTTCAAGGTTGATAGAGAAAAGCCTTTCATTTTGGTTCTCTATGTGGACGATCTCTTCCTGACAGGTGCTGACCCTCTCATTCATCAGTGTAAGAGGGAGCTTGCTTCTGAGTTCGAGATGAAGGACCTAGGACTGATGCATTACTTCCTAGGCCTAGAGGTGTGGCAGAGACCTGGAGAGATTTTCCTCTCTTAAGGAAAATACACTGTGAAGCTCCTGGAAAGATTTGGAATGGTGGACTATAAGTCTGTGTCGACACCGATGGAGCTCAACTTTGAGAAGTTGAGTGGAAAAGCTGTTGTGCCCATGCTAGCAAATCCTATCGAGTATCGACAACTCGTAGGGGCCCTGATGTTCTTAGTGAACATCTGTCCAGATGTATGTTTCTCAGTGAACACCTTTAGTCAACACATGGTTTATCTTCATAACATTCATTGGGTTGGTGCCAAGAAACTCTTGAGATATCTCTGGGGCATGATAGACCATGGGCTGAGATACACTGCTAGGAGTTTGAGACTCCATGTATATACTAATGTCGATTAGGCTGGCAGTGTGGCGGATTGCAAGAGCACATCTTGATTTTGCTTCACACTTGGGTCTGCTTCGATATCTTGGATGAGCAGGAAGCAAAATTCAGTGGCTTTGAGCACCACTGAGGCTGAACACATTGCAGTGTGTATGACCTGTTGTGGAGCTACTTGGTTGTGAAAGCCCTTTAGTGAGTTGTTCGAGCATGTGCTAGATACCACCGTTATCCTTTGTGATAACCAGAGGGGGATTCGTTTGTCAGAGAATCTCGTGTTCCACAATCATATTAATATCTAGTAACATGTTATCCTGGATATGGTACAATGAGGCGCTGTAAGGCTCGATCATATAGGAACTAATGAGCAGGTCGCGAATATTCTCACAAAGCCCTTGGGGAAGGTCATGTTCCTAACCTTCCATGAGAATCTTGGAATCGTGGAGCGACCCTATTCTGAGGGTCATGTTGGACGATGAGATCTAGGAGCTCGAGGGGCTTTGGGGATAGCTTCTTGGAGCTATAAGAAACCATAGGGCTAGGCTTGTTGAACCTTGTTGGTGTGCTTCCACCCCACCATGATGATATTGAGTTGGTTTACCTCTCTTTGATTTGTGCCCCATATGCATCCTACCCATGGAGCATCGGACTCATGCTAAGTACCTCTCATCTTGTCCACTGAGATGGGAAATATGGATAGAGACTGATAGCAAGACCGATGGATGCATCGGAGATTGTTGTACTCTCTATTTCTAGGATGGCACATGTCCAACCACTTGATCTGGGATCAAGTTTAGTGAGGTTTCGGACCTCCAACTGACTTTGGGTCAGTTAAACTAACTTCGGGTTAGTATATGACTCTTTTGAGTCCAAGTGAGGTTTTGGACCTCCAATTGACTTCGGGTTAGTTAAACCAACTTCGGGTTGGTATGAGACTCCTTTGAGTCCTATAGAGGTTTCAGACCTCTGAGCTGATTTTGTCAGCCGAGAGTGATGTCTTTGTGACTCACCTTTTGTTTTGAAATAAAGAAGCCAACAAAGCAAGTTACGGCGGGATGACACATGATGTTTGGATGGCACAGGTGGATGGAGTTCTCCCTTCTTGAGAGGGAGTGTTAATTTTGGGCAACTAGGTCCAAACTCCATGTTGTACTGCTCAGATGATGATGCCAATATTTTTATTGGATTCCTCTTTCGAAGAGGTGCAAGATCGATCTAAAGATCATCTTGATCGGATGAGAAAAAAAATTATTTTGAATTTATTCCACATGTGCAAGGTCGGCCAGATTTATCCCACATGCCTAAGAGATGTGTCACACACCCCCACAGATGGATATATATATATATATATTGGAGACTTGGAGGTAATTTCATCACACACATTTTGGAGGAATTCTCTTCTCTCATGGATGGTGCTGCGATTAGGGCTTCTCATGGTGCTGCGTTAGGGCTTCTCTTGATGCAGTGTTTTGGATGCAGCGTTTTGATGAATTGTCTTGGGGTTGTGTGACACATTCGTTTGGCTGACCTAATGGAGACTTTGCTGGTTGAAGCATCCTGCTGATTTCCATAACACCACCATTCTACATTTATGTTTGTCAAATCGATTAGTTTTATTGGCTTGTCTTCCATCGATCTATTGGTATGTTCTCTCAGCATTTTACTTTCATGTGATTGATATTTGGGCCCTAGAAGTTTAAAGTAAATCTGCATCTAGCATAGAAGTTTAGAACATCTTCAAAAATTTACAGTGCTCCTGTGGCCAGATAGGAATTCTGCTACCTATGCAAAACCTAAATAAAAAACCCATGTGTCCAATCAAGAGAAAACATGCTTGCATGAGTTTGTTCTTCCTTCAAGAGATTCTTGTGCCCAAAATAGAGAGAAAAGGAAGAATACAGAAAAATAAGATTATCAACTAGGGTGGAATCTTTCACCACTGAAATTGATATTGGAATAGGGTCTTAAAACCCTCAAAGCCTTAGGCTCAAAGAAAAAAAGAGATATCGATCCAATCCAATGATTATTTCAAATGAATTCAATCCTCCCATATTTATATATTTCCTAGAGGTGTTTCTTCTTCTAAAATGATCGAGTAAGCTTTACTCCAAGCTCCATTTTTGGGTTTCTTCACCCAACTGCCTCCAACACTTGCCCAACAGCCGACATTTTGGGGTTTTCCCCGCTCCATGAAGGACTATAGTCTACGAGGATTGATAGGCTATTTTTTCTCTTCATCGATTAACATTACACTCAATCCTTAGCTAGTCTCCACTTAATCAATACATCAGCTAGTTGTTCTTCTGTGGAGATATAGTTGTAGTTGCAGGGATCTTTTTTCACATTCGCATTATTTCAACCTTTGACCTTTCTAGATCTTTGTCAATCATCATACAAATTTGTCATCAAATGGTGCATCTATCATCTTCAAGGAGCCAAACTTCCTCACAACTGCTAGCACATGCCTTCTTTCTTCATAACAGAGTTTTGCCTCGTATTTTTCAATAAGTCATATCAGCTTTCCAAATATCAAATTTTCCCTTGTGCTTTTCCAAGCCATCAATAGTGCTATCCACACAATCCATGTGTTCCATGATCAAACCACGTAGTTGTAGGTACATCAATATCATCCAACATTATCTCAACTAGTATCTTTCCAGCCTCAACATATTTCTACAATATGTCCTTCCAATTCCATTATTATTAGAGTTGCCAGATCACAGTAACCTCTAGTCAAGGTGCGGAATTTTTCTACTATTTGATACCTCTGATGTCAACATTCATTTTTCATGCTCTATTTCATGTTCTTTAAGTTTCATTCATTAATCAATGTGAACCAATCAACAAGCTTCAACATTGTATCCATCAGGGTCTTTAAAGCTCCCTCTTTCCCTCTGAGGTTAGTAAACTTTTTCGCATCTAATAGTCTTCTTTGATGCAGACATCAAACTGCTCCTTACTTTATAGTCTTCATGCTATTCCACATTCCTTAAAGTCTTTCATTTGCTTATTCAAGCTTTAGATAAAACTTTCCTTGACCAATAACCTTGGTTAAAAGATTTATGAAAGAACACAGAGACAAAATATAAAGATAGTAGTATTAGTAATAATCAAGATGATGTTAAATACTTATCTTTAGAGGAAGGTTGACTTCCTCTTAATTTTGGACCCTTTTTTCATCAAACCTTGTCTTCACATCAACATGATATAATACCTATCATTCTTCAGGTTTTCCTTGCAAAATGGAAATAATTATTTGGGGTTTCTATATCTAGGGTTTCTCCTTTTATTCCATACTTGGCTAGGGTTTGCAAACCCTAGATGCCAAGACCTATCACTTGTAGAGTTCTACAACCACACATGAGAGTCAGTTGCAAAACCCTAGATTTTGTAAGGTCTTCAAGGTTTGTCACGATCATAATTGCAAATTTTATGCAAACCCTAGAAACTTCAAAGTCATAAAGACTTGCCTGTTAATTTAGATTGTCATTGATGTCAATATGACTTTGACTGAGATAAAGGTTGCACTATGACATATCACTGCATTAGTATATGATGAGATTCTTGATACATGATGCTACATGGTATTAATGACAATGAAGAAACCAAATAATGTAGAAACCACGTTGCACCAAACATTTTTCATGCTGTCCCAATCTTTTTATGCATAAAATTTAAGGACAGTCACAAAGAAAAATATGTTTCACGATCTTAGAAGCATAATTTCTTTGTGAGACCTTCACCATCCTTTAGAGCATAATTTTCCCTTTCTAATGAGCCCTTACACGCCCCAAAACTCCAAGCGGTTTGGGAGATATGAAATTTTCAAGTTAAGGAAATTATTCCCGTCTTGGAGCCGACCTGTCCTAGCCATCCCTTGTCGGCCTGCATGTGGAGACATGTCTTTTCATTTAGCATCGAAATAATACTATATATACAAGGTTTTCGGTCTTCATTTTGAACACAAAAATTCGGTGATAATCACATAATTTATACCACTGTTCACAACTTGTGAACATTGAAGAAGGGAGAGATATATCTGATTTGGGTTTGAGGTTAATAAGATAGCGGATTCTTCTTGAAAAAATTCAGACTTTCAGACCTGTAGTGAGGTTGTTGCAGAGGGCTATACTCAGACCTGTGGCAGCTCCTTTTTTAGAAGCTCGGACAGCAGCACCTTGAAGGCATACTTGTGGAGCCCAGACCTATAGCAGCAAAATTTTAAATAATTAAGAGCAGTCACCATTAAGAACAATTTTGGGAGTAGATTATTGTAGCAATGATTTGAAGATACCTGTGGCATCCTTAACAGTCACAACAGCTCGGTGCAGTGGATGGACTAGTACCTCAGACCTGTGACCTTCAGGGACTCGAAACAATGATCACATACTTGATATTAGAGGTATGAAGACTTGAACAATGATGAAGACAAGTGGATAGTGAAGTCAGTGAAGAATTTTTTTGGAAGAAATAGTACAGTGATGAAGACAAGTGGACAATGAAGTCAATGAAGAATTTTGGAAGAAATAATACAGTGATGAATATGTCAAGAACATTCAAGTAAGCACTATTCACATTCTTTATTAAACCAAGCAAAGAAGGATTGGTGTCCTTGGAGTAGGAGCTCCTAAACACAAGGTTGGTGCCTTGAGAAGATAGGGTCGAAGCCCTAGAGGTTGGAGCCTCATCAAAGTCCAAGTTGGTGCTTGGCAACAGGTTGGTGCCTGTTTCATTAAAAGGGTTGGTGCCCTCACTCATCTATTGTATACTATTATTAGAAAGGGGATTGAAATTCTTATTAATCCTTGATATTATCATTATACACCTCTCTGTCTTTAATTGTGAAGAATCTAACTGGCAATAATTAACAAATGAAAAGAAATACTGATTCAGCCCCCTCTCAGTATTTCCAACAATTGGTATCGGATCCAGCTTCTTCATTATCAGCCTAACAGCGGGAAGAAGGATTCTTAGGCACAATGAAGAACATGGAAGTAACAGGAAAACTGCCTATCTTTGATGGAACAAATTTTAGTTTTTGGAAAAAGAGGATGTCCTACTATCTAATGTCTCTTGGCCTTGAAGTATGACACTCTGTTTTGGATGGGTACAAAGCTCCCACCGGTCTTCCAACTGATCATAATGAAAGAAAAGCCTACATTGCTAATGCCAAAGCTTTAAATTCCATCACTAGTGGAATCACCGATTCCGAATTTACGAAAGTCATGAACTGTGACTCAGCCAAAGAAGTATAGGATAAATTGGTTTCTCCATATGATGGGGATTCCAAAGTTAAGAAGGCAAAGCTTCAAACCTATAGAAGACAATTCGAGAGTCTGAAAATGGATGATGAAGAAGATATTGCGTCATACTTCCTCAGAGTAGTTGAAGTGGTTAACTCTCTTAAAGGACTACGGGAAAATATTGAAGAAAGCACCATTGTTCAAAAAATCTTGAGATCGCTTTCTGACAGATTTGACTCCAAAGTAAGTGCCATAGAAGAAATGAAGGACCTAGATACTCTCAAGATGGGTGAACTTCATGGAATTCTTATTGCCTATGAGACGAGGAAAGGGATCCCAAATTTCAAAGAAGCAACTTTCAAAGTCTCAAGATCTACAAAAGAAGGAAAAAAATGGAATTGCAATAGCGATGAATCTGATACTGAAAACGAATTAGATCAATTTGTACGAAGACTAAAAAGGGGATCTAAGCTAAAAGGTAAGTACCCTCTTATTTGTTTCAATTGTGGAAGAATAGGTCATTATGCTGCAAAATGTCCTCATAAACATGATTGTGATGATGAAAAGGACTCTAAAAGAATGTTGTACAAAAAGAAAGGATTTAATAATAAGAACTTCTTCTCCAAACAAGATGAGTTTGATGAAGATGAATTTGTAGTCATAAAAAGGAAATCAACTAGAAATGTGCGTCATTACAAAGAAAGCGATGCTGAATCAGATGAGGAAAGTAATTATGTTGGAAGCAAAGAAACATTATTCATGGCATTTACAAATGATGATGACTCAGAACTAGAAGATGAAAGAAACATAAATAGTTTGCTAATGAGTGCCATTGAAGAAAATGAAAATCTACAAAAGAAGATTATTTCTCTCAAAATAGAAAGAGAGGAAGCAAAAATAAGGGAAGACTTCTTGGACATTAAGTTAAAAGAGAAGGATGATATTTGTGAAAAACGTGAAGGTGAAATAGTATCTCTAAGAAAGGAATTAGAACAAGTCAAAAGGAGTTGGCAAAGCTCTTTAGCTCTTGACAACATTCTTAATACTCAAAGATCTCAACATGACAAGTCTGGAATTGGTTTCAAAGGAGAATCATCAAGTACAAAGAATAATGCCAGAAGTTATGTTGATGTACTCTCTTGCCATCTAAAAGAAGAAAAGTTATCTTGTCAGGAAAAAAGTCCCATCTCAAAACCAAGAATGGAAGAAAGAGCAACTCCAAGGAAGAATGTTGGTTCAAGCTATGGATACTACAACAGGTATCAAACTATTTTTCTTGGGCATTGTTACAATTGTAAAAACTTTGGGCATCAAGCTAAGCATTGCAAGGCTCATAAGAATGAAGCACCAAGATTGAATGATCAAACAAACCAACTGCGTGGCCCTAAAGAGCAAGGACAAATCAAACTTACAATACCTTTGATCCTTTGGATAAGTTTGATTCGTCTTGCTCAGTATGTGATAATTATGATCATAATGAATAAAATTGCCCTCTCAAAAGGAAAAAAACTAAAAATGTAAATCTCAAAACTGATAAATGTGGCTTAGCTCTATGTGCTCATAGTGAATAAAATCATTGGTTCGTGGATAGTGGATGCTCAAGACATATGACAGGTGACCAAATTTTTTTTATCTCATTGAACAATAAAAATGGAAATGTATCTTTTGGAAGTGGATCCGATAAAATCATTGGAAAAGGAACTGCTACCCTTGTCAATGGACTAGGAAAGGCTCAAAATACCTGGCTGGTAGAAGGGCTCAAACATAATCTCTTAGGTGTTAGCCAGATTTGTGACCAAGGACATAATTTTGTCTTTAGTACAAAAAATTGTGAAATAAGAGACTCATCCTCGGGAGAACTTGTGGTGAAAGGGGTAAGAACACCCGATAATGTTTACATTCTCAATATAATCCAAGAAGATAAATGTTACTTAAGTCAAACAGATGAAATTTGGTTATGGAACAAGCGTTTTGGGCATACAAGTTTTGATAACCTAGTCAGCATCAGCGAAATTAATGCAGAAAGGGACATTCCAAAAATGTGCAAACCAAATCAAGTTGTATGTGGCCCATGCCAACATTGAAAACAAACCAGAACTAGCCACAAAACTAAGGAGTTCTCAACATCAAAACCTTTGGAAATCATTCATGCAAATTTGTGTGGGCCAACTAGAACTCCAGCTCTTCAAGGTGAAAGGTAATTTGCGCTATTTGTTGATGAATATACTAGAATGATGTGGATATATTTCATAAAATATAAATCCAAAGCATTTGAATGTTTTAAGAATCTTAAGGCTCTCATTGAGAATGAAAAAGATTCTAAAATTAAATGTCTTAGAATAGATAGAGGAGGAGAATTCACCTCAAAAGAATTTGATGAATTCTGTAAAGAGCATGGAATCGAAAGAGAACTCTCTACTGCTAGGACACCCCAGCAAAATGGAGTAGTTGAAAGAAGGAACCAAACCATTCAATAAATGGCAAGGACAATGCTACTAGCAGCTGATTTGCAACCAAAATTTTGGAGAGAAGCAGTTGGGACCGCAGTTTATACCTTAAATTGAACTCAACTAAGACCAAATAATGAAAAGGCTCCTTATGAATTATGGAAAGGAAGACATGTTTCATTAAAATATTTCAGGGTTTTTGGAAGCAAATGCTTCATAAAAATAAATGATGATTCACCAGGTAAATTTGATTCTAGAGTGATGAAGGAATATTTCTTGGATACTCCACTAGGAGCAAAGCTTACAAGTGTTACGACTATCATCTATGAAGAATAGTGGAAAACATTGATGTAAATATTGATGAAGGCCTTCCAGAAAAAGGAATTGAAGATCATGAAGTTGAGCCTTTACTTGAACAAAGTGAAGAATAAGAACCTGAAAAAGAAGAGGAGAATGAAGAACCTCGAAGAGAACCTCAAAATGAATCTTCACAAACTCCCTCCAAGATCAAGTTTTTTCAAAGATATCATCTAGAAGAACAGGTCATCGGAAATATAGATGAAGGAATCCAAACTCGAAGAAGGATGATAAGCACCCCTAGGAAAAATGATGTGGCTCTATTATCTTTAATAGAGCCTGAAAATTTTTCTCAAGCAAGCAAGGATCCTCATTGGATAAAGGCCATGGAAGAAGAAATGTCTCAAATCGAGAAAAATGAGACTTGGGAACTGGTACCTCACCCAAAAGATAAAAATATAATTGGAACAAAATGGGTATTCAAAAATAAGATGAATGAAGATGGACAAATCATCATAAATAAAGCCATACTTGTCTGCAAAGGATACTCGCAAATCGAAGGAATTGACTTCGAAGAAACCTTTGCACCAGTAGCCCGAATGGAAGCCATAAGAATGTTTCTAGCATTTACTTGCTCAAAATGAAAAAAGTTTTATCAAATGGATGTAAAATCAGCATTCCTGAATGGAGATCTCAAGGAGGAAGTTTACATGGAGCAACCAGAAGGATTTGATCTTGCTGAAGGAAAAGACCTTGTATGCAAACTAAAAAAGGCATTGTATGGATTGAAACAAGCCCCTAGAGCATGGTATGCAAAGTTGGATCACTATCTGCAACAAGAAGGTTTCAAAAAGGGAGTGGCAGGTAGAAATATTTACACGAAGATGGACAAGGAAAAACTTCTGATCACTCTTGTTTACGTCGATGGTCTAATCTTTGCTAGCAATGATGAAGAAATGAGCCATGAATTTGCTCTAAATATGTCCAAAAAATTCGAGATGTCAATGATTGGTGAGTTGTCTTACTTTCTTGGGCTACAAATATCTCAAACCTCTGCAGACATGTTTATATCTCAAGCAAAATATCTTAAAGACATGCTTAAAAAATATGGGATGGAAGATTGTGCACCTATGAGCACACATATGACCACAGATTGTAAACTAAGCATAGACGATGATACCCCACAAATAGATGCAACTCTTTACAGGTCAATAATTGGAGCTCTCCTATACTTAACTGCTACAAGACCAGATATTATGCAAACAGTAGGAATGGTAGCAAGATTTCAGTCAAGTCCTAAACAATCCCATCTAGCAGTTGTGAAGAGAATTTTCAGATATTTGAAAGGAATGATTGATTTCGGTCTTTGGTATCCTAAGAGTTCAACTCTTATTGTGACAGCTTACTCCGATGCTGATTGGGCCGGAAGCATGGATGATCGAAAAAGTACCAGTGGAAATGCATTCTTTATGGGAGACTATCTTGTATCTTGGCTCAACAAAAAGCAATCATCTATATCCCTTTCTACAGCTGAATCCGAATATATAGTTGTTGTTGATTGTTGTACGCAAATTCTATGGATGAAGGAAGCCTTGAAGGATGTCAACATAGAAACTAAGCAACCAATTACTATTTTTTGTGACAATACTAGCGCCATCAATCTTTCAAAGAATCCGGTGATGCTCTCAAGGACCAAACATATTCCAATCAAATACCACTTTCTCTGTGAACAAGTTGCTGAACACAATATCAGTTTGGAATACATCAATACAAAAGAGAAAATCGCTGATATCTTTACAAAACCCCTTCCATGAGAAGCATTTGAGTATCTTCACCACAAGATGGGAGTCGTTGCTCTTGCATCACATTAATCACGCAGCATGTCAGGAGTACAGTATGTTAGGGGGAGCAGCTTAACAGGGGGAGTACTTGGGCACCCCATTTGCCACTGATGACAAAGGGGGAGAGAATTTTAGAAGGGAAAGAATATTGCCATCAATGACAAAGGGGAAGATTGTTAATTTAGATTGTCATTGATGTCAATATGACTTTGACTGAGATGAAGGCTGCACTACGACGTATCACTGCATTAGTATATGATGACATTGTTGATACATGATGCTACATGGCATTAATAACAATGAAGAAACCAAAGAATGTAGAAACCACGCTGCCCCAAACATTCCTCATGCTGTCCCAATATTTTTATGCATAAAATTTAAGGACAGTCACAAAGAAAAATATGTTTCACGATCTTAAAAGCAGAATTTCTTTGTGAGACCTTCACCATCCTTTGGAGCATAATTTTCGCTTTCTAATGAGCCCTTACACGCCCCAAAACTCCAAGCGGTTTGGGAGATATGAATTTTTCAAGTTAAGGAAATTATTTTGGTCTTGGAGCCAACCTATCCTAGCCATCCCTTGTCGGCCTACGTGTGGAGACATGTCTTTTCATTTAGCATCGAAATAATACTATATATACAAGGTTTTCAGTCTTCATTTTGAAAACATAAATTCGGTGATAATCACAGAATTAATACCACTGTTCACGACTCGTGAACATTAAAGAAGGGAGAGATATATCCGATTTGGGTTTGAGGTTAATAAGACAGCGGATTCTTCTTAAACAGCTTCAGACTTTTGGACCTGTAGTAAGGCTGTTGCAGAGGGCTATACTCGAACCTGTGGCAGCTCCTTTTATAGAAGCTCGGACAGCAGCACCTTGAAGGCATACTTGTGGAGCCCGGACTTATAGCAGCAGAATTTTAACTAATTAAGAGCAGTCACCATTAAGAACAGTTTGGGGAATAGATTATTGGAGCAATGATTTGAAGATACATGTGGCATCCTTGACAGTCACAATAGCTCAGTGCAATGGATGGACTAGTACCTTAGATCTGTGACCTTGAGGGACTCGAAACAGTGACCACATACTTGATATTAGAGGTATGAACTATTTGAAGACTTGAACAGTGATGAAGACAAGTGGACAGTGAAGTTAATGAAGAATTTTTTTTGGAAGAAATAATACAGTGATGAAGACAAGTGGACAGTGAATTCAGTGAAGAATTTTGGAAGAAATAATACAGTGATGAATATGTCAAGAACATTTAGGTAAGAACTATTCACATTCTCTATTAAACCAAGCAAAGAAGGATTGGTGTCCTTGGAGCAGGAGCTCCTAAACACAAGGTTGGTGCCTTGAGAAGATAGGGTCAAAGCCCTAGAGGTCAGAACCTCATCAAAGTCCAAGTTGGTGCTTGGCAACAGGGTGGTGCGTGTTTCATTAAAAGGGTTGGTGCCCTCACTCATCTATTGTATACTATTATTAGAAAGGGGATTTAAATTCTTATTAATCCTTAATATTATCTGTCTTTAATTTTGAAGAATCTAACTGGCAATAATTAAAAATTGAAAAGAAATATTGATTCACCCCCCTCTCAATATTTCCAACATTTCCATCAAAGCATTGTAAAATGTTGCAAAACCCTAGTGATACTTCATGCCTTTTATCCATTTCATATGATTACAAGACCTAGTCTTCATCAAAATCTTACATGTCACTGTCTCTAATATTTATGCAGATCCTTTTCATGATCATCACCATGACCTAAAGGACATAAATTATACGTACCTCTTTGAATTCTACATGTCCTTCTTTGTAGAGATCTGGTTTTGATCAACTTTATTCAAAAGAGACAACATTATTTCTTCCAAACCTCATGTCGGCTTCATTGATGTCACTCTTTCTTCTATTATGTATAGGGAGGAGATCTGAATAGCGTGACTGCCTCAAGTACTTGATGTTGCAGGAATAAACTAATCCATCCATGGAGCTTCAATTCTTCGGTCTTCAACCTAGAATATGAACCAGGTAATCATACTACTTAGAGATGATCCAAACTTCTGTTCATTGATCATTATTGTCAATTGTTGTCAAGCCATACAATACTTTCAAGTCATACAACATTGTCATATGAAGGTCATCCGGTCACTACCATATAGTTGTACAATATTGGTATGAGGATCACTGTCAGGAGTCCTGTAGATTGTCACTTCCATACAACTGCCATAGATTGTATTCCACTTTATAGAGATAATGGTAATATAAGATTTCAAATTAGGGTTGATAACTTCACATATCTTCTCATAAGTTCACTGCCATATTGAAGTTTCTGCCATATAAGAAAGTCACTGCTAACAAGAGTATGTTATGACTGTTACACATCGCTTCCAAGTCACTATTGTCACTGTCATCAAGAGAACTTGGTCACTGTCATATATCACAAAATTATTGTTATAAAAAGTTTATTGTACCATATCATTGTTATGCAAAAGATCTCTGTACATATCAAGGTCACTGAGCAATGCCACTGGGAGATGCCACTGTGCCACTGTGTGTGAGAGATGATACAACATATAGAGCGATGCCACTGTGCCAAGAAACGATGCCTTTGCAAAATTGATACGTACGACATAGAATAGGAGAGCGATGCCATACCCAACAGTGAGCCACGTGAATTCATATGAGCCGTAAATAAGATATGCAAGCCACAACTTTGATCCACCGAAATATGATGCGAGCCTCTTGAGTTGAATATGAGCCATAGAATGCATAAATGAGTTACATAAAGAAGGATCCAAGCCATATTTAAATAATGCGAGCCATCCTCAGAGACTATAGAGCGAGCCATAAAACAAAACTGATCCACCACAAGGATAATAAGGAACCTCCACTCTGTAATATAATGAACCATTGTAATGTAATCAAGCCACAACGATGTAGATTCAAGTCACTGTGTAATAGATTGAATCTCTGTTATATATGCGAGTTTCATAAAGTTATGCGAGCCATATGGTAATTTTATTTTGGTCACAATAATACTATGCCATTATTATGGTGCCAATATGATACAGAGTATAACAAATTTATTCATGATGTCACTGCAATGTAATATATGTGATAATGACACTGTAATAATGATGATAGCACAGAGTGTGTGCCACTGAGAAAGTATTTCGAACCACAACAGTGTAATGTCATTGTAAAATTAATTCGAGCCTCAGTCAAGGCAAGTCATAGAAATGCGAGCACGAGATCAGGGTTTTCTTTACATCAGAGAGGTTTGAACTTTGATCATTGTATCCACAGGAAGTCCATAATCTCATCCAATCCACAAAAAATCGTTAATACGAACCATAGAAATTTGTCCAATAAAAGCCACAAAGAGAGAAATCCTTCAAGGATGCATTAGAATTTGATCCAAATGCCAACAAAGTGTGATATTTAGGCCTCCTTCAAACCTTAGCTCTGAAACCATGTTGGGAAATTAGGTTGACTGTTCAATAGGTTAGATTTCTCTTCTTTGATAATTTCTTGTGAATGTTGTTGGCTTGTTATTAATTTTTATCATGTACTTTTCATCAAACTATTACCAAACGCACAAAAACATGAAGATCACAAGAAACAAAGAACATATGATATAGGCTCCAAGCTGGGGTGAAAACCCACTAAGGGGGAAAACCCAGAAAAATTCTCTTCTTATAGAATCAGATCATAGTGAGATATCCATGACCCAAATCCAACCTCCAAGATGCCAAGTAAAGCCCTCCAAATCCATCAATATCAGTCACAAGAAAATAGCTTCAATCTATGCCACAAAAGTTCACTTTGTCTTCATATTATCTTCCACAAAAGATTCACATCATCTGAGATTATTTTTCCACAGGTAGGGCACATCAAATTTCACAGAAGGACTCACATCAGTTTGCAGATGGAAGACCTCAGGAACTTTCCCTTCTTTTACAAGAAATTAGCCTCTGAATTTCGGGCACTTCTACTTCAGAAGTCATCACAAAAAGAGCACCAAATTTCTTTCCAAATTGGAGGAGGATATATGCCATTGTATAGTTGTTCCAGCATGGAAAAAGACACATCTGCTGGGTGAGCTGACTTGTCATCTATGAGGGCCGACTTGGCTTCTTGAGGTGGATTAACCCAAAATAATTTTATTTTTTTTTTTCTCTTTTTCTTTACAAGAAGTTCAAATAGGACTCTAACTCAACAAATCCTAGAAGCATGAAGAACATGCTGAACTAATGAAACAAAAATAAAAATTTGATTTCCTCTTTTTCTTCTTTTTGCTTTTTACATAAAAATACATAAGTACTATGATCATTATGAAGACCAAACCTAGGTACATTTTCCAACACTTTCTTCTAAGCTCTGTTGGAGTCTCTTCATCTAGCTGATCCTTGGTTTCATTGTCCAGAAATATATTTTTGCCCTTGTCCTTTGGAATGACCGGTGGCGTGGGTGGAGCCTTCACTTTTGGTGCCACACCTCCCATATCTCAAGTCTTCTTGATGGCATCCTGAAGGGTTGCGGGATTGAATGCATTGATCCAGCCTTGTAGGGGTTGGGCTAATGCCTCCGTGAAAAGCATGACTAATTGTTCTTCAAATATGTCTGTCACCATAACTGCGATTCGTTTGAATTCTGTGATAAACTCTTCATGCAATCTGGTTTGCTTGAGTTGTGCCAACTCTCTAAAATGTATATCTGGATTCTTCCGATCAAATCTATCTATCAGCCTCTGCGTAAAGTCTACATAAGAAGTGATGTTTCATACCACCAATCATGTGTTTCTCCTTCTAAGTGCGTGGCAAATTGAATAACATCTGTTTCCTGCATGTAGAAAATATGTGAATGTTGTTGCCCAACCTAGTTTCAAGTTTTTGCATAGGTTTAATACCCAAACCCCTTCATGACATGTGAGTTGATATATATATATTAGCATTTATCATGAAAGGACTATTGTACTCTTTGTTTTTACACAGCTGATACAAGAAATAAATGCAAGCAAGTCAGAAAATTAACACACTGTTTTTGGTGTAAGACCCTGGAAAAACCCACAAGGGGAAAGCCACTCTTCAAGGAGTTTTTAGATTGCTCTTAAGGAAATTATTACAACAGAGAAGAAGTTAAAATTATCTCCCTTTTTAGATGGAAGATACCACTACCAGGTTACTAGAAATTTGAGCCCCCACAGTCCTGAACTCAAAGTGGTGCATGCATCAAATTCTGTGCATAGGAACACTGACAGAGCCTAGGAAAACTTGCTGAACAGAGCTGAGATCTTCCAGAAATTTCAAGCTTTTGTTCTCTCTGATCCTCAAGTTTTGTGCCAGGTATAGCAGAATTTTTGTGAGTTATTTCTTCCTGAACTCTGACATAAGCAGCCTCCAAACACGTGCTGGAAGAGGCCTGAGATTTATTTTGATTTCTTAGCCTCCTTACCCCGAATACTTCTCTTGGAAACACACCTTAAGAAATGGTGTAGAACCCACTTTAAACCTCGGCCTAGTTGCCTTAAATTGAAACTGGAAACACCTGCAAACTCAGCCTGTACCTGCTGCTCAAAATTTTCTTGATTCGTGCTAGGATTCTCGGGTTCTGTGCAGGGCTGAACACTGTCCTCTTTTGGTGTTTGTACTCCCTTCCTTTCTCTGCAATATATTGTCTCCTTGCTCTCCTCTTCTCAATAGCTCATGAGAATAATGAGAGCTTTTCTCCTGTTTCCTCTTTTGTCTCTCCAAGAGATGAGAACCCTAACCCTTAGATATCAAGGGTCGAGATTAAATCTCAGCCCATGAGATCAAAGGATGAGATCAAGCCCCCCACTTGACCCCCTCCCTCATGTGGTCCCCCTCAATTAATGAGCCACCTATACCATGCGCATTTTTCTCTCTCCTAAAGTCACTTTAAAAACACAGAAGTCACTTTAATAATATAAAATGTATTTAGTACTTTTCACATAAAGTCACTTTTATAACACGCGACGTTAATAAATTAAATGTAATATCACGTTTCGGGGATATCTCTAAAACACGGCAACTCCAACCAAAGATAGACTGGGAGGGAATTTACCGAATATACCGCCTCTGGAAAGAGGACGAGATCCGGAGGCTACCTGGCCCTTTCCAAACTCTGTCTAAGAGTGAAAGATAAAAACACCAAGTGGTATAGAACTAGAATGCTCAAGAATATATAAAAATAATAGTGCAGCAGACATATAATAACATAGACAGAATATACGACAACCCATCCAGAAATATAGAGAGGAAATGCTAAGCTATTTTATTAAACTAAGAAATACAATGAAGTACAATAGGTGATCAGAGTGATGGCACCTAAACTTTCTCAAGGCAAGTGAAGAAATACTCTCAGAATATACAGGAAATGGCTGCTCTCTGAACTGCGTCCCAGCTGCTGGAAAACTGCCGTGTAGCTGCTACTGCTCGAATGGACTAAATTCTAGGGGCTGATCCCCTTTTCCAGAATGAGTTGAAAATATTCAATCCTCCTCTACTCACCAATCCCGACAAAACCCAGAAACCATATCAAAAATGGCTGACCCCCGAAAACCTCCAGAAAACACCCCCTTGGGGAATTACACTGGCCTCCAAGGCTCTGTGCAAAGGCTAAATGGAAATGACTGAAACACCGCCTCAAACTCCACCAAAATCCTCCCACAGGCAAAGGCCGATCCTCTGCTCAAAATCTCGGCTCAATCTCCTGCAGAAATCCCAATCCGGAGCACCTCCAAAATGGACTGCGTCCTCTCTCCCAGTGACTGCACAGTCTCTATGAAAGCCCAACTCCACAACAAACCCAAACACCAAAACCTCTCACAAAATACTGAAGAAATAACCTTGCCCGAGTAGACACTCGAAGTCCCCCGGGGCTAAGGGCGATATCTCCGACCGGAGACACTCAATGCACTAAACAATGCTGCAGACAGGCTAAACAGCCAACGTGCTCAAGAAGAAAAAAAATCTAGCTCAATATCATCAACAACAGAATGAATCAAATGAGAAGGCTCCTCCCTCTTTTATAACATTGGCCGTCCTCCAACCCTAAGGCCCATCTCCTCAACGTAGCCTCTCTCTCTTGCCACGTGCCCCATCCTCATCTGCGCAATAGCTTCTAGAGCATACGTGGGTCCCCTCTCTACGTTATTCTTGGCCCCCCTTGGCTCCCCTTTAAGTCACAATGTTGTGCTACTAGGAAGGTATTTTATTCTACTTAAGTGAGTTAGACCCTCTTCACTCACTTTTTATTTACTAATAAACTATGGATGGAAAAAATAAACAAAATTGAATATTCCAATTAGCTGTCGCTAATTATGAATATTACAGTCTCCCCCAAAAAAATGTTGCTTGTCCTCAAGCAACTGAAGTGATGGATGCTGCAAAATATTCTCACTCTCCCAAGTGGCATCCTCATCTGGAAAATTCTTCCACCTCACCAAGAATTCATGAATTGTCCTGCTTCGTATTGCCTCTCCCTGGTATCAATAATAGCCTCTGGCTACAACACTAAATGCCCCTCATCATTCGTGGGTGGTAGCTCCTCTATCACTGTCACCTGCTGCCCCAACGCCTTCTTTAGGCATGATACGTGAAAAACGTTGTGGATCTTGCTGCCTTGGGGCAACTCCAACTCATACGCAACCTACCCAATCCTGCGTATCACCCTGTATGGCCCGTAAAAGTGGGGCTTGAGCTTCTCAGCTCCTTTCTGCTTCAGCGACGACTGTCGGTATGGCTGTAATTGTAGGTAGACCAAGTCCCCTACCTCAAACTGTCTCTCCACCCAACCTCTGTCGGCATATAGCTTCTACTGGTTTTGTGTTGTAGCCATATTATCCTTAAGAGCTCGGAGAATGTCCTGACTCTCTTGGATCCAAATCTTGGCTCTAGGAGCCTTGCTAGCACCAAATATCACATCAGAAAAAGATAATGAATGATACCCATACAAATCATAAAATGGTGACATACCAATGGACATGTGATGTGTCGTGTTGTAGCAATACTCCCCCAGATGCAACCATTTCAGCCATGCTCGCTGCTGCCCACTGAAATAGTTACGCAAGTAGCCCTCCAGCCACTTGTTAACTATCTCCGTCTATCCATCCGTCTGTGGGTGATAACTAGTACTCTGTGTCAACTCCGTCCCCACTAACCGGAAAAGCTCCTGCCAAAATCCGCCCATGAAGCAGCTGTCCCTGTCACTGATGATGGTCTTAGGAAGACCATGCAGCCTGAAAACCTCTTTGAAAAAAATCTCGGCCACCTGTGCTGCTGTGTAATGCGCAAATATGGCGAAAAAGTGCGCATACTTTGTCAGCCGATCAACGACGAAAAAGATACAATCCTTGCCCTGCACCACGGGCAACCCTGTGATGAAGTCCATCGATATACTCTCTCATTTCCCCTCCAGAATGGGAAGAGGCTGCAAAAATCCTGCGGGATGGCTCATCTCCCCCTTGTTCCCCTGAAAAACATCGCACTCCCTGATGTGTTGGAGTGCGTCCTCCTTGAGGCCCTTCCATGAGAACCTCTCTCTAATGGCCCTGTAGGTTTTGGTAAACCCCTGATGGCCTGCCAAGGGAGAATCATGTGATGCCTGGAGTATCTTCTTCTTAAGCCGAGATCCCTCAGTCAATAAAATCATGTCCCTGTAATAGATGATCTCATCAACCACCCTGTACCTGTCATCTGCCACTTGTCCATCCAACACCTCACATGCAAATCTGTCCTTGGAGTACTCCATTAAAATTTCGAGCCCTCCAATCTGTATCTAAGCTCATAAGAGATAACGTGGCTGGTCTACGTGAAAGGGCATCTTCTAGCACGTTATTCTTACCCTTGACATACTCAATGTCAAATTCATATGCTTGGATCTTACTGATCCACTTCTGATGCCTCTCCTATAGTTGCTTCTGCTCCAAAAAGAACCTGAGGGTGTTGTGATCAATCCTCACCCTGAACCTGTTCCCTACCAAATACTGCCAGAATTTGGCCAATGCATGCATAATGGCCAACATCTCCTTGTCGTATATGGAATACAACCTCTCGTGTAGAAGGAGCTTCTGGCTCTTAAAGGCTATAGGGTGTCCTCCCTGCATCAATACTGCGCCGATCCCCTCTCCCGACGCATCACACTCCAAGACAAATGGCTGCATAAAATCCGACAATGCAAGCACTGGGCAGCTACTCATCACCTCCTTGAGCCTATCAAAGGCTCGCTGCACTGTATCTGACCAACTAAATACCCCCTTCTTCGTCAAATCTGTAAGGGGTGCAGCAAGCTGTGAGAAACTCTTGACGAACTTCCTGTAATAGGTGCATATGCCAATGAATCCTCGAAGTTCCGTCATGTTCCTCAGCTCTGGCCAATCCTTGATGGCCCTAATATTCTCCTCATGGACTCTCACTCCGTCCACTCCAATAATGTGACCCAAATACAACATCTCCGTCATCCCAAACTCACACTTGGAGAGCTTAGCATAGAACTGTTTCTCTTCCAAGATATGTAGTACTGCCTCTATATGCTGGAGATGCTCCTCCCAAGTCCTGCTATATATGAATATGTCATCGAAGAAGACCAATACAAACTTCCTCAGATGACTGCGAAAGATATGGTTCATGCAAGACTGAAAAATAGCTGGTGCATTAGTTAGCCCAAAAGGCATAACCAAAAACTCAAAGTGCCCATAATGACACCTGAAGGCGGTCTTGGGAATGTCTTGTTCCCTCACGCGAATCTGATGGTACCCTGATCTCAAATCAATCTTCGAGAAGAACTTGTCTCCTCTCAGCTCATCCATCAACTCATCGATCCTGGGTATAGGATACCTGTTCTTTAGGGTCTTCTTGTTTAGGGCCTTGTAGTCAATGCACATCCTCAATGTGCCGTCCTTCTTCCTCACCAACACCACGGAAGAAGCAAACGGACTCGTGCTCGGTCTGATGTGCCCAAGAGCCAACAACTCCTGAATGGCCCGCTCAATCTCATCCCGATAAGCTTTGGGATGCCTATAAGGGGTAGTGATCACCACCTGAATGCCCTGCTCAAGCTCAATGGTGTGCTCAAACCCTCGGTCCGTTGGCTGACTTGGCGGTATATCTCCAAACACTGCATCATACCTGTCAAGGATGGCTTGTATATCAGGATGAACTGCTCGACCAGTGGTCTTTGCCTCTGATGCCCGCAACTCAACCGCCCACTCTATGTCTCCCTTCCAGAAATCTGCCTCCATCTGGTGTGCCGAAACTGTTTGAGGTGGGTATGTGTGCATCCCGCGGATCTTCTCATGCTTCCCGTTCTTCTTGTCATCCCACTCCATCTCTAATGCCTCCCAATCTGCGATGACCTTCCCCAGAGTAATAAACCACTGAACACCCAATACCACATTGGTATCTGGTATGTTGACCACGAAAAATTGATCGGTCACGGTGTAGGTACCCATCGTCATTGTCAACTCTGGAACATATGGGGCACACTGCATCATTTGGGCTCCTGGGACCAAAACTGAAAATCCGTCAAAGCTCTCGGTCAATATGCCCCTCCGCTCGACCATCTATGCATCAATGAAGTTGTGGGTTGCCCCACTGTCAACCAAAACTGACACTTGCTTGCCACGTACTGTCCCTCGTACGCGCAGCGTCAAATACTTGGGAACTCCTCACAAGGCTACAAGGGTCCCCCCTGTGGGTGCAAAAGCTACACCTCCTATCCCTGGGGGTGGAGGCGGAAACTGATCCTGGGTTGTATGAATATCTTTTACCTCCTAATCATCCTCCTCATCCTCTTCCCCGCTATCATCAGGGAAGACCTCAATGAAGTGTGCTTTGCTAGCAGCACACCTATGCTTTGGTGCCCATGGCTCCTGACAAGTGAAGCACAACTGCTTCTTCCTCAACTCCCTCCTGGCATCATAATCTATCTGTGCTCATCCCTTATTCCCCTTGGGAGGCGGAATCCTCACATCCTTCCCCTTGGGTTGGAAACCCTGTCTCTGGGGGTAAGGTGTTCGAGTCTTGGGCAATTCATACTGCAAGTCTCGGGTCCTGCTAATAGCATCTTGAAGCGTAGCTGGTCTAGTAGACCTGACTAGACCCTGAAGTGGCTCTGCTAACCCCTCCACAAACATATAGATCATCCGTGCCGCGGATAAATCTAGCACCATCACTGAAATCCTCAAGAAATCTACAATGTATGTCTCGGGGCTCCCAGTCTGCTTGAGCCTCGTCAGCTCAAGAAAGTGTTGTTCCGGATCCCTCCATCCAAATCGCTCCATCAACCTCCTGGTAAACTCGGCATATGTCGTCACTGTAGAATGCCCGAGTGTGACCATCCCATGGAACCACCAGTCCTGGGCTTCACCATCCAAATGTAATGTTGCCACCTTGATAGCCTCCGTCTCTGACATCTGGTTAAGCTGGAAATAGATTTCCAGCTTCTCCACCCAAGACTTTGCTGAACTATTTGATGAGCCATCAAATGTAGGAAAATGGAATCTACTAGATGTGCAGTGGGTATCTCCATCATGATAATGTCGGTGCCCTCTATGATGGTCGCGGGGTCTACTGTCTCGCTGGAGCTGAACAAAATCCTTGAATGAGAGAGCAACCCTGAACTCCTGCCCATAGGCCTGATACTCTGCAAAATACTCGCCCATGTGTTCGGGCTCTGCCTCCTGCTGGGCTCCTGCCCTTGTGTCTGCTCCTAAGAAAGTGGGCATGGTAGAGCGGGTAGGTGCACGTGAAGCCATCGGCTGAGGAGTACCATGCTGAGCAGCACCATGCTCCGGAAAATGATGAAATGTACCTGATCCCTCTCCTACCTGAAAAACCCGTGGGGTATCACGCTGTCTAGCCTCTACAGCGGTGAATCTCTAACCCATCACCTCAATCTGTCTAGCTAAATCTTGCACCGATTTGGGGAGTGCCTCCCCAAGCTGTTTGGCCTCTGTGTCATCTGCCATCAGCCCTCTTTGCTCTGAATCTAATACAGGCTCTTCCTTCTTTGTGTCTGTCACAGGCTCTCTCTCCTGCTCTGTGTCCACTACCCGAACATAGTCTCCCTCTTCGTAGGTGTTCTCCAACCTACGCTCACGGTCTCTGTACTTCTTGCCTCTGTAACAAATATATGGTCTCTTCCCCGGTGTCATAGGCCACAGGCTGAGCCAGAACTATGCTCTGATACCACTGTAATATCCCGTTTCAGGGATATCTCTAAAACATGGCAAACTCCAACCAGAGATATACTGGGAGGGCATTTACCAGATATACCGCCTCTGGAAAGAGGAAGAGATCCGGAGGCTACCTGGCCCTTTCTAGACTGTGTCTAAGAGTGAAATATAAATGCACCAAGTGGTATAGAACTAGAATGCTCAAGAATATATAAAAATAACAGTGCAGCAGACATATAATAACATAGAAAGAATATACGGCAACTCATCCAGAAATATAGAGAGGAAATGCTAAGCCATTTTATTAAACTGAGAAATAAAGTGAAGTACAATAGGTGATCAGAGTGACGGCACCTAAACTTGCTCAAGGCAAGTGAAGAAATACTCTCAGAATATACAGGAAATGGCTGCTCTCTTAACTGTGTCCCAGCTGCTGGAAAACTGCCGTGTAACTGCTACTGCTGGAATGGACTGAAGTCTAGGGGCTGATCCCCTTGCCAGAATGAGTTGAAAATATTCAATCCTCCTCTACTCACCAATTCCGACAAAACCCAGAAACCATATCAAAAATGGCTGACCCCCGAAAACCTCTAGAAAACACCCCCTTGGAGAATTACGCTAGCCTCCAAGGCTCTGCGTAGAGGATAAATGGAAATGACTGAAACACCGCCTCAAACTCCACCAAAATCCTCCCACAGGAAAAGGTTGATCCTCTGCTCAAAATCTCGGCTCAATCTCTTGCAGAAATCCCAATTCGGAGCACCTCCAAAATGGACTGCGTCCTCTCTCCCAGTGACTGTGCAGTCTCTATGAAAGCCCATCTCCGCAACAAACCCAAACACAAAAAGCTCTCACAAAATACTGAAGAAATAACCTTGCCCAAGTAGGCACTCAAAGTCCCTCGGGGCTAAGGGCAAGATCTCCGACTGAAGACACTCAATGCACTAAACAGTGCTACAGACAGGCTAAACAGCCAGCGTGCTCAAGAAGACAAAATGTCTAGCTCAATATCATCAACAACAGAATGAATCAAATGAGAAGGCTCCTCCCTCTTTTATAACGTTGGCCTTCCTCCAACCCTAAGGCCCATCTCCTCAATGTATCCTTCTCTCTCTTGCCACGTGCCCCATCCTCATCTACGTAGTAGCTTCTAGAGCATACGTGGGTCCCCTCTCTACATTATGCTTGGCCCCCCTTGGCTCCCCTTTAAGTCACAACGTTGTGCTATTAGGAAGGTATTTTATTCTACTTAAGTGAGTTAGACCCTGTTCACTCACTTTTTATTTATTAATAAGCCATGGACAGAAAAACTAAACAAAATCGAATATTCCAATTAGTTGTCGCTAATTAGGAATATTACATTAAAGTACATAGTACATATCTCATTAAAAGTACTTTAGCTCCTTGACATTAATAAAACACATAATGTCCCTAGAAAAAAGGGTCATTAATGTGTCATCCTAGGCCAAAAGGATAAATGCACTAGGAAACATCTCTTTGATACCCTTATTTTCAATATTGCATGGGATTGAGTCGAAAATTGGTGTCCAACTTTTGCACCCAAACCATGGCAGAGCATTTTGACGACCCATCAAAAGAGGGGATGGGCAGCTTCCCTAGCTTGTGCGCCAAATCTAGATTTTTTTTTTTCCCTGGGTCTATTCAGATTTCGTTGCTATATTCCCAGAAGGTTAGGGCTGCTCGAGTGTTCTCTTCTAATGCTGCATACTCTCGAAAGTATTCATCAAAGAGACTATTCTGCTTTGCTACTTCTTGGGTTGCTGTTTTCTATTGGTTTAAAATTGAGGGAGCAAGGGTCTGAGGTTCCTCCCATTGTTTTTCCTATTGTGTGTTTGAGGAACATTGGAGAAAACATGGTTATGGCTTCCGCTTACCTTAGTACCAATCCTATTACCAAAATTTTCCCTGTTATTATTATTACCAGTAACATTAGAATTTCCTATGAGTTGTGCCATTAGCCGGGCGAATTTTTGCTATCCTTGCTCTAGTACTTAAGTTATATCCCGTTGCCCTTGAATTAACCGTTGTCCTTGCATTGCCCTTGTAATATCAAATTTGTTATTGCATCGAGAGGCGCTCTATAGTTCACTATGGGGGAGATGTGTAGGGGTTAGAAGTAATGTAAGAAAGATTGTATGTCAAATTTTTTTAAATATTTTATTTTAATTTAATTTTATAACATTTTTAAATTAAATCTAAAAGCAAAAAGGTTCGGGAGATGTAGTGGCACAAAATAATGATTCCCTAATCATATTTAAATTTAATTAATAAACAAATAAAAACTTAATACTTATGAAAAACTTACAATATAACAATATTCTTAACCATGGATATTCACCCCCATTTTACTGTGGATATTATTAACCTGTAAATAGGCCTTGTTACATACCATGGACCAATACCATGGATTATCAATTTACCACATTCCCAAAAACCATAACTCATTTCAAAATCAAAATATTTTATAAATATTTTATTTTATAAAAATTTTAAAATTAAATATAAAAGAAAAAAGGTATGGGGAGATGTTGTAATTTTTAGTAAACATTTTCACTCAGCCAAAATAAAATAAAAATAATAGATAAGATAAAATAATAATTTTAATTATCAATCAAACATTTTGAATTAGTCAAATTACATAAAACTGAAAATAAAGAAAACTAAAATAAAAAATCATAAAATTAATAATTATATTTATAAATATAACTATATTTAATTATGATTAATAATAAAACCAACCTAGATCCATTTTAACTTTGAATCTATCAATCATTTAGAGGGATCAAATCTCTTGAGATGCGAACCTCTTTTAGAGTGAAAAGAGATTTGATCCCTTAGGAGTTATACGTAAAATTCAATAACACACCACAACCCACATGGTCACAATGTACATGATTAGAATGAACAACCATCCATTATTATTCATAGGATTTTATAATTATCATTAGTCAATGATGTAAAAAATTAAGAATATGGATAGGGCATATGGAAAAAATAAGGATTTGAAAAGAATCCCACCCCATAGGAAAGTCTAAGAAGACCCTTTTTTCTTTCTTTTTTCGTTTTTTTTAATTTTTAACGAGGTTGGATTTCAAAATCTATTTATCATTGTGTTGAGAGACGCTCTCTAGTGCAATATGGTAGAGATTTTGTAATGTCTTGTCCAACATTTTGACTTGGTTAAATTAAAAAATAAATAAAAAAAATTAAAAAAAATATTTATCATAATCATCAATAAAACATTTTGACCCAATCAAATTACATAAAAATAAAAATAAAAAATAAGATAAAATAAAATAATATAAATTAACAATTATATATATTTTTATAATTAATAATTAAACTAGTCTAGATCAAACTAACGTGAAAACATTTTTATTCTGTCAAAATAAAAGAAAAAAAACATTAAAATAAAAATAACTTCATGGTATTGACCCATGGTTTTCACTTGGAATATAGCCTATTTTAAAGGGGGAAATTAAAATAGCCTAGATCCATCTTAACTATGGATCTACCAAGCACCGAGAGGGATCAAATCTCATTTCGCTTTAAAAGAAGTTTGCATCTCAGGAGATTTGATCCCTCTCGGTGCTTGGTGGATCTAGAGTTAAGATAGATCTAAGTTGGTTTCTGTCTATCCATTAATTAGTACATGTAAGATACTTTTGGAATCTGGTCCTCGATCGTCCCTATACCCCATGGCTGTGCTATGGTTAACCTTATTCTTTTTTACTGTAATGTTACTTGTAACCCCTGGAAACATATAAAGCTGACACCCTCACAAGCTGGCAGGATTCTAGCTATGATACCACTGTAATATACTAGGGTAATTTTCCCCTAGGGTTTTCTCATCAAGCTAGGGTTTCTAACAAATTTCCCTTTCTGTTCATAAGATAAACCAATTATTCCAGCTTAAAATATATCCTTCAATATTCACGGCCAACAATCAGTGCAACATTATAGTTTAACCATTCAATTAGTGCAACAGTATTGACTGGTTCGAATTTATCTGTGTAAACAACTCCAATGAATTCCATTATAAATCCCAACAATTCTAAACTATTTTTGAGTTCAATAGAACTAGACAACTGCCAACGGATCCGAACTACACTATATGTTTGGGTCTACCAAAGAAACGTCTTGTCCAGCTCCAGAACGAACCCCTTACTCAGCTACAGGATTTGCCCGAGATGCGACTGAACTTAGGAATGCAGGCGTTCTAATCCTTGATCTGTCCGTCAACTGCCCAGAACTCCCCAAAAAATCTGTCTCAAGGTGTCTGCGAATGTTTGAGGCACCTCGGCCCTGCTTCTATTGTTAGTGGAGATATTAGAATAGCCTGGAGGGGCTCATTCATATTCTGGTGCCCTCATAACATAACAGAAAGACCGTTGCCCCACAACCTGATCTTTTGTTAATTTTGGGCAACTAGGTCCAATCTCCATGTTGCACTGCTCATATGATGATGATTATATTTTTGTTGGATTCCTCTTTCGGAGAGGTGCAAGATTGATCTAAAGATCATCTTGTTTGGATGAGCATAACTTATATTTTGATTTTATTTTCCACACATGTGAAAATTGACAAGGTCAGCCAGATTTGTAATGTAGGCTCACAAGTCCAACAATGTGTCACACACCCTCACTGATGGATATAAGTAGGAGAGATGATGCTCATTTCATCATCATCTCATCACACACTCTACTTGTGATCTGATTGGTTCGTACAACCTAGGAGAGGCTTCCTTCCTTCACATGTGTGAATCTGAAGCTGTTGAAAATTGCAAACTGTTTCTAGGGTTTGCTGAAGTGTTGACCCTGGGTAAATTCTTGGAGTTTGAGCCTCTTTCTCGGACATAAATTCCGATTTCTTGAGGCTGAATTTGAGGGCACAAACATCGAGGAGAAACATTGACTTTGACTGCTGTTCGTTGACTACAACTTTGACTTTTGCATTAACCATTTGCAGTTGACTTGCATTGACTTTTTGGAGCTATCTTTGAGGGGTGTGTGTGACACTTGGAAAAAGAATGTTTTGGTTGTTGGAGAAGTTGGTTTGGCAAACTCAAGACTTTGTTGGCTAAGGCATCCTATTGACTGCTACGTTGATTTTTGCATTAACCATTTGCAGTTGACTTGCGTTGAATTTTTGGCGCTATCTTTGAGGGGTGTGTGTGACACTTGGAAAAAGACTGATTTGGTTGTTGGAGAAGTTGGTTTGGCCAACTCAAGGCTTTGTTGGCTAGGGCATCCTATTGACTACTGTAACAAACATTTATCTCTATATTTGTTGGACAAGAAAAATTACAAATTTTGTTATATTATTTGGCTTGTCTTCTGTTGATCTATTATTATATTCTATCAGCATTTTACTTTCAAGTTTATGTGATTGCAAAATCTAAATTGGGCCTTAAAGAAGATTGAAGTAAACTACGTTTAAGCATAGAACATACCATGGTTGTCTAAATTTAACATGGTATTATAGATGAGGTGAAGACAAAGCCCAAGATAGTGTGAAAATGTTAAATTTAGATAACCATGGTGTTCTGTGCTTGATGCAATTTTAATTCAATATTTCTTAGGCCCGATACCATAAGCATGAAAGTAAAATGCTGATAGAACACAATAATAGATCAACAAAATACAAGCCAATAATATAGATCAGATTTACAATTCCTTTTTTCCAGCAAAGATGTGAGATATTGTGCGTTACGACAGTCAACAGGATGCTTCAGCCAACAAATTCTTTCTCGCTCAACCAATCCTCTAAGTGTCACAAACACAACCCTCAAAGACATCTCATCACCAGTCAATGCAAAAAAGTCAACGTATGACAACAACAGAAAATTCAACGCAACATATTAGGGCTTCAGTCAAACAACTTTGATTTCCTCGATTTTAGTGCCCAACAGTACGGCCTCTCAAAATCAGAATTTTGGCAGAGTTTTGAGGTCAAATGACCAAGGGTTGACCACGGTCAACGCTACAGTAGACAAGCCCTAAACAGATCCGCAAATTTCAAACTTCAGCTCTGCACGTGTGAAGGGAAGAAGGCCTCCAAAGGCTATCGAACCAATCAGATCACAGTGAGAGAATGTGTGATGAGTTGATGAGGGAATGACCTCCAAGTCTCTCCAATTTATATCCATTAGTGAGGGTGTGTGGCACATCTATTAGGCATGTGAGCCTACATTACAAATCTAGCCGACCTTGCACATGTGGAAAATAAATTTAAAATAAATGTTCTGCTCAACCAAACAAGATGATATTTATATCAATCTTGCACCTCTCCAAAAGAGGAATTCAACAAAAATATTACCATCATCATATGTGTAGTGCAACATGGAGTTTGGACCTAGTTGCCCAAAATTAACACTCCCTCTCAACTAGGGAGAACTCCATCTGTCCACAAGTGCCATCCATAAGTACCATCATGTACTTTCACCAAACATCGTGCGTCATCCTGCCGTAACTTGCTTTGTTAGATTTTGTTCTCAGATAGAACAAAAGGTGAGTCACAAAGACATCACACTCAGCTGACCTGAAGTCAGCTTAGAGGTAAAAATCTCTCTTGGACTCAAAAAGAGTCTCATACTAATATGAAGTTATTTCACTAACCCGAAGTCAGTTTAGAGGTGAGAACCTCAATAGACTCAAAAAGAGTTACATACTAACCCAAAGTCAGTTTAGAGGATAAAACCTCAATAGATTCAAAAGAGTCACATAATAACGCAAAGTTAGTTTACTGACCTGAAGTCAGTTTAGAGGTAAGAAACTCATCATACTTGATCTCAGATCAAGGTGTTGGACACGTGCCATCCTAGACATAGAGAGTATGACAATCTTTGATGCGTCCATTGGTCTTGCTATTGGTCTCTATCCACATTTCCCACCTCATTGGCCAATTGAGAGGTACTTCCCATGAGTCTGAAACTCCATGGGTAGGATGTGTGCGGGACACAGATCGAAGAGAGGCAACCAAATCAATATCATAACGGTGGGGCAAAAGCACAACAAGGTTCGGCAAGCCTAGCCCTATTTGTGCTTATAGCTCCAAGAAGCTATCCCCAAGCCCCTTGGAGCTCCCAGAGCTCATAGTCCAACTCAATCAGGACGCTCAGAATAGGGTCTTTCCAGGATTCCAAGCTTCTCATGGAAGGTTAGGAACTTGACCTTCCCCAGGGGCTGCGTGAGAATATTTTCAACCTGCTTATCAGTTCCTATATGATCGAGCCTTATGACGCCTCGCTGTACCATATCTCGGATAAATTAGTACCTCATATCAATATGCTTAGATCGATCGTGGAAGACGGGTTTATTAGAAAGAAGAATCCCACTCTGGTTATCACAAAGGATAACGGTGGTATCTAGCACATGCCCAAAAAATTCACTGAAGAGCTTTCACAACCAAATAGCTTCACAACAGGCCATACTTGCTTCAATGTATTCGGCCTCAGTGGTGCTCAAATTCACCGACTTCTACTTCCTGCTCATCCAATATATCGAAGCATAACCCAAGGTGAAGCAACATACAGATATGCTCTTACGATCCACCACATTTCCAACCCAATCGGCATCAATATATCCATGGAGTCTCAAACTCCCAGCAGTGTATCTTAGCCCATGGTTGATTGTGCCCTGAAGATGTCTCAACAAATTATTGGCACCAATCCATTGAATTTGATGAGGATCAACCATATGTTGAATCAAAGTGTTCACTACAAAACATACGTCTGGACGGGAGTTCACTAAGAACATCAGGCCCCCCCACGAGTTGTCGATACTCGGTAGGATTTGCTAGCACGGGCCCAACAGTGTTTCCACACAACTTCTTGAAGTTGAGTTCCATCGGTGTCGACACAAACTTATAGTCCACCATACCAAATCTCTCCAGCAGCTTCACGACATATTTTCCTTGAGAAAGGAAAATCTCGCCTGGCCTTCGCCAGACCTCCAAGCCTAGGAAGTAGTGCATTAGTCCTAGGTATTTCATCTCAAACTCGGAAGCTAGCTCCCTCTTACATTGATGAATGAGAGGGTCAACACCTGTTAGGAAGAGATCGTCCACATATAGAACTAGAATGAGAGGTCTTTCTCTATCAACCTTAAAATAAATTTTTGGATCAACATTACTTCGAGTGAAGCCCAACGTCATCAAGTAGCTATCTATCCTCTCATACCAAGCCCTAGGGGCTTGCTTCAACCCATAGAGGGCTTTCTTCAACTTGCATACATAGGTGTCTCTATCTTGGTCTACGAACCTCAGAGGTTGCTCCACATATACCTCTTCCTTTATAGATCCATGCAGAAAAGTGGTCTTCACATCCATCTAATGTAGACTCCATCCTTGCGTTGCAGCAAGGGCAATAATAGATTAGATGGTAGTATAGCGGGCCACAGGTGCAAATATATCATCATAATCTATTCCTTCTTTTTGAGAGAAGCCACAGGCAACAAATCTTTCCTTGTACTTTTCAACACTTCCATTAGATCCATGCTTGATCTTATAGAGCCATTTCGAGGTGACAACAGATTTGTCCTCCGGTCTCGAGATCACTTCCTAGACATCATTTTTCATAATGGACTTGTATTATTCATGCATAACATCCTTCCAAACTTGATGCTTTACGGCTTCTTCAAATGATCCAGGCTCAGATTGTACTATCGTACTCATGGCTGCTAGATACCCTTGATATCTATTCGGCTTCTTGCTTTCATGGAATGTCCACCTTGGGGCAACATGTCTCTCGGCATCTACGAGACTATCCTTGAGCCATGAGGGTCTTCTCTTATTTGAAGGAGGTGGATCAATAGGATCCATAGGTCCTTCAACATCGGGCATTAGTTCATCCTTTGGCTCTTCCTTATTCCCTGCTTCTTCATCTTCGTTGTCTTCCTTGGAGCTAGGAATATTTCCCACTCTCTTGATGGAAAAATCTTCATCAAAGGTGATATCGTGGCATATCTCCACTTCTCTTTGACCAGGCACATAGATTCTATATGCCTTCAAAGTTTCATTGTAGCCCATAAACATTCCATTCTTTCCAGAAGCATCCAACTTGCTTCTCTTTTCTTTCGGGACATGAAAGAAAATAGGACAACCAAAAACTCTAAATGAGAAACATCAAGTTTCTTACCAGAGAAGACTTCTTCGGGAGTTTTGGATTCCAGAGTGGAATGCGGGCATCTATTTTGAACATACACAGCAGTGTTTGCAAATTATCCCCATAGAAACTTTGGAAGACCTGGGTCACATAGCATGGTGCGTGCAGCTTCCACAATGGTCCTTTTATTTCTTTCAACAACACCATTTTGCTCAGGAGAGTACGCAGTTGTGGTCTCCCTCTTAATGCCAACTTCACTGCAAGAGTCTTCGAATTGATTTTTAAATTCGGGCATCCATGTCACCACCTTCCTTGCTGAAGGTGTGCAAATCTTTGGTGCCATAACTCTGTTTGACGAGTTGTATCACATGACATGGCCCCCAATAGACTTCCTCCAACCTGGTAGAGTGTATCGACTCTAAAACCAATAGAAATAGCTTCCTTGAAGTTCTTCTTCCAGATATGTACCTTTCCATCAACGAATTCCACCCTGAACCCTTTGTTTTCCATTGCTGAAATGGACACAAGTTTCTTCTTCAAATTAGGTAAGTACAACACATCTTGTAATCAGAGGACTTGACCTTGAGATAGATGGAGTGTCACAATCCCTGTCCCTTTCACGGGATAGGTGGCATTATCTCCAAGGATAATTTCCAATTTAGTATCCTTCCCAATCAAATCAGAGAGGGCTTCTTTATAACCAGTGAAGTGCCTTGAAGCACCACTATCAATCAACCAGACATCCAGAGTGTCGGGTAGAGATGCAACAGAGAGGGCAGATACAATAATAAATTCATTTCTCTTATTATCAACAACATTAGCCTCATAGTACTTGGAATTTCTTGACCTCTTGAAAGGTTGCCCATCTTCACTACGATCAGAGGGAGCCTTCCTTTTTCCTTTGAACCTGTTGTTCCTGCCATTCCCTCTCGAGTTGTTGTTATCATCATCCCTAGGAGAGTCCCTTCTATTCGGGCACTCTCTAGTATAGTGATAAATCTTGTTACTAGTGTAACATCTTCCCTTCCTTCCTTTGGGCCCCTCTCTTCCATGGTTTTGATTTCTCGGGCCACCATTGTTTTTCTTCTTTGCATGAGCGGCGAAGGTAATAGGTTCACTTCCATTTCCATTAGAGGCATATTCCATCATTCTTGTTTCCTCTTGAGTGCATCTTGTCAATATTTCATCAAAATCAGGAATCACATTATTATTAAGAATAGTGGTATTGAATACATACCAATCACGGGGGAGACCTCCAAGTGTAATAAGAACCATCTCTCGATTAGATATTGCTTCCCCAATAGCTAGGAGGTTATTCCTAATTTTAGTGAGCCTCATAAAATAGGATTGAATAGATTCATCCTTACCCTTCTTGATATTCTTCAATTTATTCTTGAAGAAAAAGATTTTATTAGCATTGCTAGCCCAGAACATGCTCACCAGCTTATCATACATCTCTTTAGATGTCTTCAGCTCAAAAATGTAAGCAACCAAGTGCTTATGAATAGAATCCCGGATAATATTCTTTTCTTTGATTTCCCCCTTTCTATACTTAGTCTTCGTGGCAACAACTGCTTTTGATGGAGGCTCTTGAATCTTCCCCTGCACATAGTCCATGAAATCTAGATCTTCTAGAACCAAATCCAAGGACATCTTCCATGCATGATAATCAGAGTTATCAGTCAATTTATCACCAGCCTTGAAACCCTTGTAGGTTGAGGAGGCCATTTTTCCTTGATAGAGTTTCTTCCTTCAGTGATTGCTTCTACCACAAGCTTGGACTTTGTCTTCACCTCATCTATGATACCATGTTAAATTTAGATAGCCATGGTGTTCTATGCTTGATGCAATTTTACTTCAATCTTTCTTAGGCCCGATACCATAAGGATGAAAGTAAAACGCTGATAGAACACAATAATAGATCAACATAAAACAAGCTAATAATATAAATCAGATTTACAATTCCTTTTGTCCATCAAAGATATGAGATATTGTGCATTACGAGTCACGACAGTCAACCGGATGCTTCAGCCAGCAAAGTCTTTCTCGGTCAACCAATCCTCCAAGTGTCACACCCACAACCCTCAAAGTCAATGCTGGTCAACGCAAAGTCAATGCGGGACAGTAGTAGAAAAGTCAATGCAACAGATTAGGGCTTCGGTCAAACAACTCTGATTTCCTCGATTTCAGTGCCCAACAGTACGGCCTCTCAAAATTGGAATTTTAGTAGAGTTTTGAGGTCAAACGACCAAGGGTTGACCACAGTCAACACTGGTCAACACTGCAATAGACAAGCCCTATACAGATCCCCAAATTTCAGACTTCAGCTCTGTACGTGTGAAAGGAAGAAGGCCTCCAGAGCCTATCGAACCATTCAGATCACAATGAGAGAATGTGTGATGAGTTGATGAGAAAATGACCTCCAAGTCTTTCCAATTAATATCCATCTGTGATGGTGTGTGACACATCTATTAGGCACGTGAGCCTATATTGCAAATCTGGTTGACCTTGCACATGTGGAAAATAAATTCAAAATAAATGTTATGCTCAACCAAGCAAGATGATCTTTAGATCAATCTTGCACCTCTCCGAAAGAGGAATCCAACAAAAATATAACCATCATCATATGAGCAGTGCAACATGGATTTTAGACCTAGTTGCCAAAAAGTAATAGAAAATAAATCACCGAAGAAGTCTTGTCAAGGATCAATGGCCTCCTCAACCTAAAAGGTTTTCAAGACTGATGATAAGTTGACTGATAAGTCTGATTATCATGCCTGGAAGATGTCTTTGGATTTGGTATTAGAAGATCGAGAAGTCATGGATTATGTGGAGGGGAAGATTCATGAGTCTCCATCAAATGCACTGACTGCCACAAAGACAAAATATAGAAGAGGGGAATTCAAGGCGAAGATGATTATCAGGGATTCTATACATAAGCACTTGGTTGCTTATATATTTGAGCTGGACACACCTAAAGAGATGTATGATAAGTTGTTTAGCATGTTCAGGGCTAGCAATGCTGATCAATTTTTTTTCTTCAAGAACAAGTTGAAGAATATCAAGAAAGGCAAAGATGAATCCATCCAATCATATTTTATGAGGCTCACAGAAATCAGGAATGGCCTCCTTGCCATAGGAGAAGAGGTAGCTGATTGAGAGCTTGTCCTAATTGCTCTTGGAGGCCCCGGGAATGGTATGTATTCAACACTATTATTCTAAATCATAATTTGATTCCTGACTTTGATAAATTGTTGACAAGATGCACTCAAGAGGAGACAAGAATGATGGAAAGAGACCATCCCTCAAATGGGAATGGAAAGAGACCTACTTCCTTTACCACTCATGCAAAGAAAAAGAACCATGGAAGAGAGGGGCCCAAAGGAAGAAAGGAAATATGTTATGCTTGTAACAAGCTTGGTCACTATGCAAGAGAGTGCCCCAATAGAAGGGAATCTCCTAGGGATGATGACAACAACAACTTCAGGGGGAATGGAAATAAAAGGAACAACATGTTTAATGGAAAGAGGAAGGCTCCCTCTGATCGAAGTGGAAATGACCAACCTTTCAAGAGGTCAAAAAATTCAAGGTATGATAAGTCCAATGTTGTTGATAATAAGAAAAAATGAATATATTCTTGTATCTGCCCTCTCTACTGCATCTCCTCTCGACACCCTGGATGTCTGGTTGATTGATAGTGGTGCTTCAAGGCACCTCACTGGATATAAAGAAGCCCTCTCTGATCTAATTGATAAGGATACTAATTTAGAAATTATCCTTGGAGACAATGCCACCTATCTCGTGAAATAGACAGGGACTGTGACCCTTCATCTATCTCAAGGTCAAGTCCTCCACTTACAAGATATGTTGTACATACCTGATTTGAAAAAGAATCTTGTGTCCATGTTGACAATGGAAGACAAAGGATTCAAGGTCGAATTCATTGATGGAAAGGTACACATTTGGAAGAAGAACTTCAAAGAAGCTCTTACTATTGGTTTTACAGTTGATACACTCTATCAGGTTGGAGGAAGTCCGTTGGGGGCCATGTCATGTGATACAACTCTTCAAAGCGAACTATGGCACTGGAGGTTTGCAAACCTTCATTAAAAAGCCCTTCCTGAAGCAAAGAAGGTGGTGACAGGGATTCCCGAGTTTAAAGATGATCATGAAGGTATATGTCAGGGTTGTGCCGAAGGGAAGTAAACAAGGGGACCATTCCCCTCAAGTGTCACAAATACATCAGATATCTTGCAATTGATACATTCTGATCTATATGGTATACTGCGTGTAACATCCTTGGGAGGATGTTCCTATTACATGACTTTTATAGATGAATTCTCCTACAAGACATGGATATATTTCTTGAAGAAGAAGGACGAAGCCTTCAAATGGTTTTCTACCTTCAAGGCCTTGGTTGAAAATCAAACTGGGAAGAAAATCAAAATTTTGAGGACCGATAATGGGATCGAGTATGAGTCAAATGAATTCAATGAATTTTGCAGGGAAGCTGGCATTGAGAGGGAGACCACAAATGTGTATACTCCTAAGAAAAATGGTGTTGCTGAAAGAAAGAATAGAACCATTGTTGAAGCTGCCCGTTCCATGCTATATGACCAAGGTCTTCCGAAGTTTCTATGGGGAGAATTTGCGAACACTGTTGTGTATGTTCAAAATAGATGCCTACATTCTGCACTGGACTCCAAAACTCACGAGGAAGTCTTCTCTGGTAAGAATCGTAATGTCTCTTTTAATTTTGGAAAACTAGGTCCAAACTCCATGTTGTGATGCTCAGATGAAGATGCCAATATTTTTATTGGATTCCTCTTTCGGAGAGGTGCAAGATCGATCTTAATATCATCTTGATCCAATGAGCAGAACATTTATTTTGAATTTATTCAAAATATGTGTAGGTTGGCCTGAAGGGTTGAAGCCCCAGCAGTTGTGTCACACACCTTCATTGAACGATATAAATTGGTCAACGTTGGAGGACATTTTCACTCATCCATCCTCACTGTAATATTCCCAATTAACAACAGCTAATTGGAAATATTAATTTTGATCAATTTTGCCTTACATAATTAAATTATAAATAAAAGTGACTAGAGAGGGGACATAACTCACTTTAGAAATAAAATTTCACTTCCTAGTAGCACAACGTTGTAACTTAAGTGAACCAAGGGGGGAAAAAGGACCACGTAGGGAAGGGGCCCACGTGAACACTTGGAGAGACAACGCACGTTGAGTTGGCAGCGTGGGGGCCAAGGAGGCTACGTTGGATGAGAGGCCTAGGGTTTGAGAGAGAGAGGCCAACGTTATATAAGGAGGGAAGCCTCCTCATTTGGAGCATTCATGGTTGATGATATTGAGCTGGTCGTTTTGACTTCTTGAGCACGCTAGTTGTTTAGCCTGTCTGCAACACTTTTTAGTGCATTGAGTGTCTCCGGTCGGAGATCTCGCCCTTAGCCCCAGGGGACTTCGAGTGCCTGCACGGGAAAGGTTATTTCTTCAGAATTTTTTGGGAGGTTTTGGTGTTTGGGTTTGCCACGGAGCCAAGCATTCATAGAGACTGCGCAGTCACTGAGAGGGAGGACGCAATCCATCTAGGAGGTGTTCCGGATCGAGATTTTTGCAGGAGATTTGAGTTGAGATTCTGTGCAGAGGATCAGCCTTTGCCTTTGGGAGGATTTTGGTGGAGTTTGAGGTGGTATTTCAGTCATTCCTATTTAGCCTCTGCGCAGAACCTTAGAGGCCAACGTAATTCCCCAAGAGGGTGTTTTTCGGAGGTCGGCCATTTCTGATATGGTTTCTGGGTTTTGTCGGGATTGGTGATTAGATGAGGATTCCAGATTTTCAGCACATTACAGCAAGGGGAAAAACCCCTAGTCATCAATTCATTTTAGCGGTAACAGCTACACGGCAGTTTTCCAGTAGCTGGGACACAGTTCAGAGAGTAGCCATTTTCGGTGTATTCTGAGAGTATTTCTTCTCTTGCCTTGAGCAAGTTTAGGTGCCATCACTCTGATCACCTATTGTACTTCATTATATTTCTCAGTTTAATAAAATGGCTTAGCATTCTCTCTCTATATTTCTGGATGAGTTGTTGTATGTTCTTTCTATGCTATTGTATGTTTGCTGCACTATTATATATATATATATTTTCGGGCATTCTAGTTCTATACCACTTGGTGTGTTTGTCTCATACTCTTAGACAGAGTCTGGAAAGGGCCAGGTAACCTCCAGATTTTGTCCTCTTTCAGAGGCAGCATATCTGGTAAATGCCCTCCCAGTGCATCTCTGGTTGGAGTTGTGTCGTGTTTTAGAGATATCCCCAAAACGGGATATTACACTCACACATTCTCTCTCATCATATGATTGGTTCGATCATCTATTGGAGTCTCTTCTTCATATACACATGGGAAAATTGCAGAAAGAATATTTCTATTTCTGACCTAGGGTTTTTCAGCACAGATTTGACCAGTGTTGACTTTGGTCAACGCTTGGTCAAATTGACCCGAAACTTGGTCAAAATTTTGATTTCCCTAGTTTGCATTTTTTGGCACTGAAATCGAGGTTGATCATTGACTGGGACAACATTGAATTTCATTGACTGATATGGCTATCCATGAGGGTTTTGTGACACTTCTAGTTGGCTAAACATATTGAGACTTTGTTGGTTGAAGCATCCTGCTGACCGTCGTAACGCACCAACACACATAGATATTTTTGGCTTGTCTTCTGTCGATCTACTGGTATGTTCTATCTGCATTTTAATTTCTTTTTTATGTGACTACTGACTGATATTTAAGATAAAAAGTAAATTTGGATCAAGCATAGAACATCTACGAAAATTTACATGTAATCAGACCTGAGGTGAAGACAAAGCCCAAGTTTGTAGCAATCACCGAAGAAGAGCATGGGTACCTCAAACTACAATGGCATTAAAGCTGATGACAAATTGAATGGGAAGGAAGAATTCCATGCCTGGAAGATGAAATTGGATCTTATGTTGGAAGACCAAGATGTCATGGACTATGTGCAGGGTAAATCCAAGAGCCTCCATCCGCTGCACCTGCTGCCACCAAGTCAAAATACAAGAAGGGGGAAATCAAAGAAAAGTTGATGATCAGGGACTCAATTCACAAGATTTTGGTAGCCTACATATCTGAGCTACATACATCCAAGGAGATGTATAATAAGTTGGTCAACATGTTCAAGGTCAAGAATTCCAATCAAGTCATATTATTCAAGAACCAACTAAAGAATTTGAAGAAAGGCAGGGATGAATCTGTTCAATCATATTTTTTGAAGCTGACAGAAATCAAGAATAATATTCTGGCTATTGGGGAGACAATAGCTGATCGAGAGATGGTTCTCACCGCACTTGGAGGACTCTCATCCGAATGGCAGGTATTCAACACTACCATTCTCAATAACAATGTGATACCTGATTTTGACAAAGTACTATTGAGGTGCGTACAAGAAGAGACAAGGATGAAGGAATATGAAAACGAAGGAAATGCTGCCTTCATTGCTCGTGCTAAGAAGAAGAAATTTGGTGGTCTGAGGAACAAAGGAAGAGCAGGGGCCCAAGGGAAGAAAGGTAAATGTTACACATGTCACAAGATCAGCCACTATGCTAGAGAATGCCCCTTAAAGAAGGATTCTCCTGATGATGATGACAACAAAAACAACAACTGGAGGAATGGAAATCAAAGGAACAATAGGTTCAAAGGAAAGAGGAAGGCTCCCTCTGTTGGAAATGGGCAACCTTACAAAAGGTAGAGAAATTCCAGGTATGGGGTCAAATATTGTCGATGATAAAAGAAATGAATTCATTCTTGTATCTGCCCTCTTTGCTGCATCTCCACCCGACACTATGGATGTCTGGTTGATAGATAGTGGTGCCTCAAGGCACATCACTGGGTTCAAAGAAGCACTTTCTGACATGGTTGAGAAGGATGTTAATCTGAAAATTATCCTTGGAGATAATGCCACATATCCCGTGAAAGGGACAGGGACTGTGACCCTCCACTTTTCTCAAGGTCAAGTCCTCCGCCTGTAAGATGTACTATATGTATTTGATTTGAAGAATAACCTTGTGTCTATTTTGGCCATGGAAGACAAAGGTTTCAATGTGGCATTCATGTAGAAATTTCTGAATCTTAATTCTTATGCATAAATTATTTCTGTTAATCCGATTAAGCTTCTCCTACTTAGACAAGTTATCAACTGAATAAATTCAAGTTAACATCAAAGAAAAAAACATAATAGATCTCTACCAATTCAGATCTAGAATAAACACATGCACACATAAACAAAGTGACACAGTTATTTCTGGACAAACTGTCCCCGGAAAAACCCAATGTGGGAAAACCGGTCTCTCGCAGCTGGAGGGCTCTATTATTAAGAATATTTTTGAATACACAACTCTAGGTTCCAAATCTGGAAAACCCTACAGAGAAAACTCTAGATCTACAACACCTAGCTGATCTAAGACCAACAATACTGACTGATCCACACCCTCAAACGGGATTTATAGAACTCAGCCAGATCTAGGCCTAGAAACCCCAAATCTTCCCCTGAAAGACACTGCGTCAGCCTTTGAACCTCCAAATGCTCAACGTTGTCACTGGAAGGGATTGCGTTACACTAGACTGGGTGATGCAATCACTACGATGCCCCTAAGGGTCTTTGCATAACCCTGAAGGGTTTCCTGAAAATCATGCTGTCCTTGCTGCTATTGCTGTTGCTGCCGTCTACTGCTGCTGCTGCTGTCACCTGTTGCTGCTATCGCTTGCTGTTGTTGCCGCCTGCTGCTGCCGCCTGCTACTGCCGCCTGCTGCTGCTGCCTTCCTCTGCACTGTATTTCCTGATATATTCTCTGCTTATTGTGTATTCTAGATCCTACGATCAAATCATCCCCTTGGTCTAAATTCCCCTCTCTACAACTAAAACACTTGAGAATTCTTAGCAACCCCGCCCTAGAATCTCAGCTTAGCTTCAGTGCTCTGCCTCTGTGTGTCTTACAAATGACCCCAAGCCTTTCCTTTATACTTTTCTCATTGAAAAATCAACGGCCAAGATTAAATCTTTAATCAATGGCTAAAATTAAAAGAAAGCTTGATCCGTGTGACTTAAGACAATTTCATCACATGTTTAATTAAAATCACTTTAATTATTTTATTTTCCTAAGTTTTAACTTAGGAAATACATTAAAATAATTAATTAATTTAATATCTCCTAAACCAGAAGAAATTTCCCAAATCCATTTATGGGTCTTGTAGATCAGGTGAACTCTAATCCTTCCTCAAAATTTGGGACCTAGAGCACAACTGATGCTACCCAAAATACACAAAATCTCAACACTCCCTCTTAGCATCAAGGGTGTGCTCTAGCAATACATCACACTTATGCATTACAAGATTTTGGGCACTGGTTTTGTGTTGTTGAAGGTTGGCCTCCTGCCACTCAACTCTGCACTACTGCTGCCATCTGTACTGCTGCCTATGACTCTGCCACTGCCATTGCAACCACTGTACTGCAACTCCCTCTCAATATGCTACATATGTGCTTCTCATAGCACTGCCACTGTTGATCTGTTGCACTGCAACTTCAGTTGTTGAGAGAAACAACCGAATCTACGGCCTAATCTTTGACAAACAAGTTTGATGGGCTGCATCCTCATCACTGAAGCTCCATAGGCTACAGATATGTGCTTATATCTAAATAACGATGCACATGTACAGCTCTGACTGCGTAATCAGACTCCCTCTGCACTACTGAAGTCACATCAACTCCTTGTGCTGAAATCTATCACGCTGCTGCTGCACTGCACTATCCCTCTGAAGCTCTCTATGCTGCAGGAGCTCTGCATTACGTAAGAAGTACTGAACTACGCTGCTGAAGTCACATAATCCTCTGAGCTACTATTGCTTCTACGTTGTTGCCACTATGTTCTGCGCTGCTCCTCCCAGCCTCTAGATCTGCCTCTACTTATGCCTCATTTGTGATCTATACACCCACTGCTCCACTTGTCCCGCTACTGTCTTAAGGCTATCGTATCTCGCTTGTGATCCAAGAGATGAGCTGCTCAAGGATCCTACCTTGCTTCCATGTAGCTCCTCTACATGTCAATGTCACCCCACCTCCGTGGTTCATGAGTGCTCATGGCTACATCATCTCTGAACCCATCATTTTCCACCCCTGTTTTGGAAGAAGATGCTTCCTTGTCCTTCTTATTTTCTAGACAATGGCTGGCAAAATTTCCCATTTCGCCACACTGGAAGCACTTGATCTTTGAAAGATCCTTCTTCTTCTTTGTTGCTTCTTTGATGCCAAGGCTGCATCTTCATCCTCTTCCTTCTTAACCTTGCTCAAAGCAGGGTTGTGTTGCTTCTTGGTGAACCTTCATAGTTCTTCTTTCCATAGGATCGACCACAAGTTGTCCCAATCTGGGAGGTCCGCTCTGCCCAAGATACTTTGGACAAAGGTTTCCCACTCATCTATGATTGCTTTGAAGGCAGTCCTGACTATCATTGCATCATCTACGGTTGCACCCGTTGAAGTCATTTGATCCCTGATTGACTGCAATCTGAAGAGGAAATGCTCGATGTCTTCTCCCTTGGTCATCATGAATGACCTCATTTGGGCCTTCAACAACATCTTCCTTTGGAATGATTTTCCCTCATACAAGGAAGTCAAGGCCTTCCACATCTCATTAGCTGTCCTCTTCTCAACTATGTGTGGCACAATATGATCCTTGATATTGTCCATTATCAGCCGCTTGGCAAGCCCAACAACTTCTCTATGCTTCCGTAGGAGATCCGCATCTGTTCGCGTGGCTAGGGTCTGCTCTGCATGGTCTCTTAGACCATATGCCTCAAGGATAATAAGGATCCTAGCTTTCCACACCGAAAATTTTGAGAGGTCCTCTAGCCTATTCTGATCACGCAGTCCATGAGGAGCCATCTGCTCAGAATGTGTCAGAGCTCCTCTTCTCTATGGTAGAGATCTTGGATCTAGGGTCCTTTACGAACTGGGCACCCTCTGCTCCTTTTGAAACTTGATTTCCCTCCTTGGAAATCTACCAAATAAACTATTATTTAGCTTCTTCTTTGATCCTCTGATCAAACTGCAAGTTTCCTTTGGCAAGAAACTCTTTGAGAAGCTGATTTCTTCCCAACCTTTGTCACTTGTGCTAAGGCTAAAAATCTGAAAAATTCAGAAGTTTAAGCCCACCAGCTCTTCTGAATTTCTGCAACTTTTCTGCAGACTTTTTTTGGATCTGACAGATTCATATCTGAATCACACTGGCTAACTTCAAACCCAACCAACACTGTTTCTGAGCTACCTCTACACAGTAATTGCGTGGGCTTGCTAGGACATAGCACTGGACAACGTCAACCTTCCCTCTGCATGATTCTGCTCCTGAAAACTGTGTTGTCCCTTCAAATATTCTTTTCAGTTGCCTTTCCAGCTGCTTTCTGCAGCTAGATCCTTCAGATTCTTCAACTGGTGACCCTTCTAGATCTACAATTACTCTGACACCATGTAGAAATTTCTGAATCTTAATTCTTATGCATAAATTATTTCTGTTAATCTGGTTAAGCTTCTCCTACTTATACAATTTATCAACTGAATAAATCCAAGTTAACATTAAAGAAAAACACATAACAGATCTCTACCAATTCAGATCTAGAATAAGCAAATGCATACATAGACAAAGTGACACAGTTATTTCTGGACAAACTATCCTCGGAAAAACCCAATGTGGGAAAAACGGTCTCTGGCTGATGGAGGGTTCTATTATTATGAATATTTCTAAATACACAACTCTAGGTTCCAGATCTAGAAAACCCTACAGAGAAAACTCTAGATCTACAGCACTTGGCTAATCTAAGACCAACAATACTGACTGATCCACACCCTCAAACGGGATTTACAGAACTCAACTAGATCTAGGCCTATAAACCCCAGATATGCCCCTGAAAGACATTGTGTCAGCCTCTAAAGGCCGCCAAATTCTCAGCGCTGTCACTGGAAGGGACTGCGTTACACCAGACTGGGTGACGCAGTCACTATGCCGCCCCTAAGGGTCTCTGCGTAACCCCTGAAGGGTTTCCTGAAAATCATGTTGTCCTTGCTGTTGCTGCTATTGCTACTGCCTTCCTTTGCGCTGTATTTCCTGATCTCTTCTCTGCTTCTTGTGTATTCTAGACCCCGGGATCAGATTATCCCCATGGTCTAAATTCCCCTCTACAACTGAAACACTTGAGAATTCTTAGCAACCCCGCCCTAGAATCTCAGCTTAGCTTCAGTGCTCTACTTCTTTGTGTCTTACAAATGACCCCAAGCATTTTCTTTATACTTTTCTCATTGACAAATCAACGACCAAGATTAAATATTTAATCAATGGCTAAGATTAAAAGAAATCTTGATCCGTGTGACTTAGGACAATTTCATCACATGTTTAATTAAAGTCACTTTAATTATTTTATTTTCCTAAGTTTTAAGTTAGGAAATACATTAAAATAATTAATTAATTTAATATCTCCTAAACCAGATGAAATTTCCCAAATCCATTTCCGAGTCTTGTAGATCAGGTGAACTCTAGTTCTTCCTCAAAATTTGGGACCTATAACACAACTGATGCTACCCCAAATACATAAAATTTCAACAATTCATTGATGGGAAGGTTTGCATGTGGAAGAAGAGTTTCAAATAAGCTATCACGATTGGGTTTAGAGTTGATACACTCTACCAGGTTGGAGGAAGTCCACTGGAAGTGATGACATGTGATATTATCTGACAGACTGAACTATGGCACCGGAGGTTTGGACACCTTTACTACAAAGCCCTTCCCGAAGCAAGGAAGGTGGTGAAGGGAATGCCCGAGTTCACAAATGATCATGAAGGTGTATGTCAGGGTTGTGCTGAAGGAAAGCATACAAGGGGACCTTTCCCCTCAAGCATCACAAAGACATCTGATGTCTTGCAATTAGTACTTTCAAATCTGTCTGGTATGCTGCCCGTGACATCCTTGGGAGGATGTTCTTATTATATGACGTCCATAGATGAATTCTCTCGCAATACCTGGATATACTTCTTGAAAAAGAAGGATGAGGCTTTCATGTAGTTCCATACCTTCAAAGCCTTGGTGGAAAATCAAATAGGGAAGAAGATCAAGATATTGAAGACCGATAATGGCACTGAATATGAGACGAACGAGTTCAAGAAATTTTGCAGAGAAGCTAGCATAAAGAGGGAGACCGCAATTTTCTATACTCTTGAGAAGAATGGCATTGCTGAAAGAAAGAACAGGACCATTGTGGAAGCTACCCGTACCATGCTATGTGACCAAGGTCTTCCGAAGTTTCTGTTTGGAGAAGCTGCGAACACTGATGTGTACATACAAAACCGATGCCTGCATTTTGCTCCAGACTCCAAAACTCTCGAAGAGGTTTTCACTGGTAAGAAACTTGACGTCTCACATTTTATAGTTTTTGGATATCCCGTTTATTTTCATGTACCGAAGGAGAAGAGGAGCAAGCTGGATGCTTATGGGAAAAAAGGAATGTTTGTGTGCTATAATGAAACTTCAAAGGCCTATAGAGTCTATGTGCCTGGTCAAAGGGAAGTGGAGATATGCCATGATGTTACCTTTGATGAAGATGCTTCCCTGAGGAATGTATTCAATCTTTCGAGTTATGAGGAAGATCATGAAGCAGGGATTTGAAATCAAGAAGAACCGAAGGATGAGACGATGCCTGATGTTGAAGGACCGATGGATCCTATTGATCCACCTCCTTCAATGAGGAAAAGACCATCATGGTTCAGGGACACTCTCAAGGATGCTGAGAGACATATGAACCCAAGGGGGACTTTCTGTGAAAGCAAGAAGCTGAATAGATACCAAGGGTGTCTAGTAGCCATGAGTATAATCGTACAATCTGAGCCTGGATCTTTTGAGGAAGCCGTAAAGCATCAAGTCTGGAAGGATGCTATGCACGAAGAATATGAGTCCATTATGAAGAATGATGTCTGGGATGTCGTTCCAAGATCGGAGGAAAAAGTAGTTGTCACCTAGAAATGGCTCTATAAGATCAAGCATGGATCTGATGGTAGTGTTGAAAAGTTCAAGGCAATATTCATTGCCCATGGCTACTCTCAAAAGGAAGGCATAGAATATGATGACATATTTGCACCTGTGGCCCAATATACCACCATCTGATCTATCATAGCCCTTGTTGCTATGCAAGGATGGAATCTTCATCAGATGGATGTGAAGACCACATTTCTGCATGGTTTGATAAAGGAAGAGGTGTATGTGGAGCAACCTCCGGGGTTCAAAGTCCAGGATCGAGACACCCATGTCTGTAGGTTGAAGAAAGCCCTCTATAGGTTGAAACAAGCACACAGAGCTTGGTACGAGAGGATAGATAACTACCTGATGAAGCTGGGCTTCACTCCTAGTAATGTTGATCCGAAACTTTACTTCAAGGTTGATAGAGAAAAGCCTCTCATTTTGGTGCTATATGTGGACGACCTCTTCCTGACAGGGGCTAACCCTCTCATTCATCAGTGCAAGAGGGAGCTCACTGCTAATTTCGAGATGAAGGACCTAGGACTGATGCATTACTTCTTATGCCTGGAGGTTTGGCAGAGACTTGGTGAGATTTTCCTTTCTCAAGGTAAATATATTGTGAAGCTTCTGGAAAGATTTGGAATGGTGGATTGTAAGTCCGTGTCGATATCGATGGAGCTCAACTTTAAGAAGTTAAGTGGTAGCGCTGTTGGGCCCACGATAGCCAATCCTACTGAGTATCGTCAACTCGTAGGGGCCCTGATGTTCTTAGTGAACACCTATCCGGACATATGTTTTGCAGTGAACACTTTCAGTCAACATATGGATGAGCCTCCTCACTTTCACTTGGTTGGTGCCAAGAATCTGTTGAGATATCTTCGGGGCATGATAAACCATGGGCTAAGATGCATGCTGGGAGCGTGACACTCCATGGATATACTGATGCCAAATGGGCTGGCAGTGTGGTGGATCGTAAGAGCACATTGAGATGCTGCTTCACACTTGGGTCTGCTTCGATATCATGGATGAGCAGGAAGAAAAATTCGGTGGCTTTGAGCACCGCGTAAGCTGAATACATTGCAACGAGTATGGCCTGTTGTGAAGCAGTTTGGTTGCGAAAGCTCTTCAGTGAGCTATTCAGGCATGTGTTAGATACCACCTTGATACTCTGTGATAACCAGAGTGGGATTCGGTTGTCTGAGAATCCCGTGTTCCACGATCAATCCAAGCATATTGATATCAGGTACCACTTTATCTGGGATATGGTACAACAAGGCATCGTAAGGCTCGATCATATAGGAAATTATGAGCAGGTCACGGATATTCTCACAAAGCCCTTGGGGAAGGTCTAGTTCCTAACCTTCTGTGAGAAACTTGGAATCGTGGAACGACCCTATGTTGAGGGTCTTGTTGGATGATGAGCTCTGGGAGCTCAGGGGGGTTGGGGATAACTTCTCGGAGCTATAAGCACACACGGGGCTAGGCTTGCCGAATCTTGTGGTGCTTCTTCCCCACCGTTATCATGTTGAGTTGGTTCACCTCTCATGATCTGTGTCCCGTATGCATCCTACCAATTGAGTCCTGGACTCATGGGAAGTACCTCTCATTTGGCCAGTGAAGTGGGAAAATCTAGAGACTAGTAGCAAATACTGATGGACGCATTGGAGTTTTCCATACTCTCCATGTCTAAGATGGCACTTGTCCAACCACTTGATCTAGGATCAAGTCTTGTGAGGTTTCAGACCTCCTTCTGACTTCGGGTTAGTTAAACCAACTTCGAGTTCATATGAGACTCTTTGAGTCCTATAGAGGTTTCAGACCTCTGAGCTGAATCTATCAGCCGGGAATGATGTCTTTGTGATTGTCCCACATTTTTCCTGAAATAAATAAGCCAAAAAAGCAAGTTAAGACAGGATGACGCACGATGTTTGGATTGCACAGGTGGATGGAGCTCTCCCTAGTTGAGAGGTAGCGTTAATTTTGGGCAACTAGGTCCAAACTCCATGTTGTGATGCTCAAATGAAGATGCCAATATTTTTATTGGATTCCTCTTTCGGAGAGGTGAAAGATCGATCTAAAGATCATCTTGATCCGATGAGTAGAACATTTATTTTGAATTTATTCAAAATATGTGCAGGTCAGCCTGAAGGCTTGAAGCCCTAGCAGTTGTTTCACACACCCTCGTTGATGGATATAAATTGGTCAACGTTGGAGGACATTTTCACTCATCCACCCTCACACATTCTCTCTCATCATCTGATTGTTTCAATCATCTATTGGAGTCCCTTCTTCATCCACACGTGGGAAAATCGCAGTAAGAAGATTTATGTTTCTGACTTAGGGTTTTTTAGTGCAGATTTGACCATCGTTGAATTTGGTCAATTCTTGGTCAAACTGACCCGAAACTTGGTCAAAATTTTGATTTCCCTTGTCCACATTTTTTGGCACTGAATCGAGGTTGACCGTTGACTTTGACCCAACTGCGTTGAATTTTTGCGCTATTGTTTTGCGTTACCTGGGACAATGTTGACTTTCGTTGACTTTGGGTTGACTGATCTGGTTGTCCATGAGGGTTGTGTGACACTTCTGGTTGGTTAACCATATTGAGACTTTGCTGGCTGAATCATCTTGTTGACTGCCGTAATGCACCAACACACATATATATTTTTGGCTTGTCTTCTGTCGATCTACTGGTATGTTCTATCTGCATTTTAATTTCTTGTTTATGTGATTGCTGACTGATATTGGGGATAAAAAGTAAAGTTGCATCAAGCATAGAGCATCTACAAAAATTTACGGTCTCCCACCTTAGAGTTTTTGGAAGTCCTGTTTATTTTCATGTGCCAAAAGAAAAGAGAAGCAAGCTGGATGCTTTTGGGAAGAATGGAATGTTCGTGGGCTTCAATGAAACCTAAAAGGCATATAGAATCTATGTGCCTAGTCAAAAAGAAGTGGAGATATGCCACAATGTCACCTTCGATGAAAATGTCGTCGTCAAGAAAGTAAGAAATCTTCCTAGTTCAAAGGAAGACAAAGAAGAAGAAGAAGCTGGAAGGCTGGAAGAACTGAAGGATGAACCCGTGCATGATGTTGAAGGACCAATGGATCCTATCGATCCACCTCCTTCTAATAAAAGGAGAAGCTCATATCTTAGGGACACTATCGAAGATGTCGAGAGACATATTTCCCCAAGGGGGGCATTCCGTGAAATTAAGAAGCTGAATAGGTACCAAGGGTACCTAGCATCCATGAGTACAATTGTACAATCTGAGTTTGGATCATTTGAAGAAGCCATAAAGCATCAAGTTTGGAAGGATGCTATGCACGAAGAATACGAATCTATCATGAATAAATATGTCTAGGAAGTGGTCCCAAGATTGGAGGACAAATCTATTGTCACCTCGAAATGGCTCTTCAAGATCAAGCATTGAGCCGATGGAAGTGCTGAAAAGTACAAGGCAAGATTTTTTTGCTCAAGGCTTCTCTAAAAAAGAAGGCATAGATTATGATGATATATTTGCACCTGTCACCTGCTATACCACCATTTGATCTATCATTGCCCTTGCTGCAACGCAAGGATGGATTCTCCATCAGATGGATGTGAAGGTTTCCTTTCTACATGGTTCAATCAAGGAAGAGGTTTATGTGGAGAAACCTCTGGGGTTTGAAGTCCAAGATAGAGACTCATATGTATGCAGGCTAAAGAAAGCCCTCTATGGGTTGAAGAAATCCCCCAAGGCTTGGTATGAGAGGATCAATAGCTACTTGATGAATCTGGGCTTCACTCAAACTGATGTTGATCCAAACCTTTATTTTAAGGTTGATAAAGAAAGGCCTCTCATTCTAGTTCTCTATGTGGACGATCTCTTCCTGACAGGTGTTGACCTTCTCATTCATCAATGTAAGAGGGAGCTAGATTTCGAGTTCGAAATGAAGGACCTAGGATTGATGCACTATTTCCTAGGCTTGGAGATCTGACAAAATCTAGGTGATATTTTCCTATCTGAAGAAAAATATATTGTGAAGCTGCTGGAGAGATTTGGAATGGTGGACTATAAGTCTGTGTCGACACCAATGGAACTCAACTTTAAGAAGTTGTGTGGAAGTTCTGCCAGACCCGAGCTGGGAAATCCCATCAATAATCGACAACTTGTAGGGGCCTTGATGTTCTTAGTGAACTCCCGTCTCAACGTATCTTTTGCAGTGAACACTTTGAGTCAACATATGGTTGAGCCTCATCACATTCACTGTATTGGTGCCAAGAATCTATTAAGATATCTTCGGGGCACAATAAACCATGGGCTGAGATACACTGCTGGGATTTTGAGACTCCATGGATATAACGATGCCGATTGGGCTAGCAGTGTGGTGGATTGTAGGAGGGATGTTGCTTCGCCTTGGGTTCTGCTTCAATATCCTGGATGAGCAGGAAGAAAAAATCGGTTGCTTTGAGCACTGCTGAGGCTGAATACATTGCAGCGAGTATGGCCCATTATGAAGTTGTTTGGTTGAGAAATCACTTAAGTGAGTTGATTGGACATGTATTAGATACCACCGTTATCCTCCGCGATAACTAGAGTGGGATTCGTCTTTCTGAGAATCCCGTGTTCCATGATTGATCCAAGCATATTGATATTAGGTACCACTTTATCCAGGATATGGTACAACGAGGCACCGTAAGGCTCGATCACATTGGATTGATGAGCAAGTCTCGGATATTCTCATGAAGCCCTTGGGGAAGGTCAAATTATTAACCTTCCGTGAGAAGCTTGGAATCGTGGACATACCCTATTGTTAGGGTCCTGCTTGAGTTGGACATTGAGCTCTAGGAGCTCCAGGGGGCTTGGGGATAGCTTCTTGGAGCTATAAGCACACACAGAACTAGGCTTACCGAACCTTGTTGTGCTTCTACCCCACTGTTATGATGTTGAGCTAGTTCACCCTCTCTTTTATCTATGCCCTGCATGCATCCTACCCATGGAATTTCAAACTCATGGGAAGTACCTCTCATTTGGCCAATGAGGTGGGAAATGTGAATATAGACCAATAGAAAGACTGATGGACACATCAAATATTGCTGTACTCTGTATGTCTAGGATGGGATGTGTCCAACACCTTGATCTGAGATCAAGTCTGATGAGGTTATTACCTCTAAACTGACTTCAGGCCAGTAAATTAACTTCGGGTTAGTATGCAACTCTCCTTAGTCCAATTGAGGTTTTATCCTCTAAGTTGACTTTGGGTCAGCGGAGTGTGATGTCTTTGTGAATCACTCTCATTTGTTTTCCCTTAGAGACAACAAAGCATGTTACAGCAGGATGACACAGGATTGCAAGATTATGATGATGATAGTACACGATGGCACTGATGACAGGATGGCACAAGTGGATAGATAGAGTTCTCCCTAGTTGAGAGGGAGTGTTAATTTTGGGAAACTAGGTCCAAAATCCATGTTGCACTGCTCATATGATGATGATTATATTTTTTTTGGATTCCTTTTTTGGAGAGGTGCAATATTGATCTAAAGATCATCTTGTTTGGATAAGAAGAACTTATATTTTGATTTTATTTTCCACACGTGCAAATTGACAAGGTCGGCCAGGTTTGTAATGTAGGCTCACAAGCCCAACAAGTGTGTCACACACCCTCAGTTATGGATATAAATAGGAGAGATATGATGCTCATTTCGTCATCATCTCTTCACATACTCTACTTGTGATATGATTGGTTCGTACAACCTAGGAGAGGCTTCCTTCCCTCACATGTGTGAATCTGAAGCTGTTGAAAATTGTGGACTGTTTCTAAGGTTTTCTGAAGCATTGACCAACGTTGACTGTGGGTAAATTCTTGGAGTTTGACCCTCTTTCTTGGACAAAAATTCTGATTTCTTGAGGCCACATTTGAGGGCACAAAAATCGAGGAGAATCATTGACTGCAACTTTCATTACATCATTGACTTTTTCGTTGACCATTTGCGGTTGACTTGCGTTGACTTTTTGGAGCTGTCTTTGAGGGGTGTGTGTGACACTTGGAGAAAGGCTGATTTGGTTGTTTGAGAAGTTGGTTTGGCCAACTCAAGACTTTTCTGGCTAGGGCATCCTGTTGACTGCTGTAATAAACATTTATCTCTATATTCGCTGGACAAGAAGAATTACAAATTCTGTTATATTATTTGGCTTGTCTTCTGTTGATCTATTATTATGTTCCATCAAAATTTTACTTTCAAGTTTATGTGATTGAAAAATCTGAATTGGGTCTTAAAGAATATTGAAGTAAATTACATTTAAGCATAAAACATACCATGGTTATCTAAATTTAACACCTTTCAAAATGATTTATAGTCCTTACGATTATTTCAGCCTTCCACATTGGGTTTAATGTTTTGTCACAAAAACCTGCCCTAATATTGGTAGGCCAAGCTAATTTTAGGACACTGACAAAATTTACTTATGCTAGCCTAGTACGAAAAAACAAAACTTGATGTAGGTAGCTAAATTGATATAGGCGGTGGACCTAATACGAGGACAAGGCTTTGTAATTATGCATTTATGATTAGTTAAGATTTTGTGCTTCTAAGTGGTGTTTTATAGCCATATATGAAAAGCTGAAGTTATCATTATATTCAGGGTGAGGATTACAATTGGGTATGACTTTGTAATATCCCTAATTTTCCTAAGCCACTAAGGAAATATTACACTTTTTGACAATTTTGAAATTAGCAATAATTTTTGGTATTTTGACTTGGGAGGAGAAAATTAAATTTTTAGTGGAAAGTGGGGACCACCAAGCGAGAGATGGCCAAAAATTATAAATAGATCTTGGAGGCATCCATTTGGTATCTTTGATCATTTGACACTTTAACATTAGTTCTCTTGAGCTGCTTAGCCAAGACAACCGCGCTATTCAACACAAGGAATTTCTTGTTGATTTATGGTAGCATCAGATGTGCTCTAGCCTTGTAACTTTGTATATAGGCTAGGACACATGTATTCCATAAAACCTAGAAATGGTTTTGGAAAATTCCACTTAGAGATGATTTGATTAAATTAATTAATCATTTTTTAATGTTTTCCTAAGTCTAAACTTAGGGAAACTGATTAATTAAAGGGTATTAATTAAATCAAGTGTGAATCTTCTAGATAAAGTCATGGATCACCTCCAAGTTAATCTTAGCCCTTGATTATGTTTTAATCTTGGCCGTTGAAGGGTCAACGAAAGAATGTAAGGAGGGTGAGGGGCCTATGGAAAACACATTGAGACACTTGAGCCATTGAGAATTTTAAAATTTGTGTGAGGAGACACAACTTTTGATCAAGGATCAAATCACTAGGGCAGGGTTTGTTAAGTGATGTTGATTCAGAGGGGAAAAAGTAGAGACTGGTCAGGAGGAACATGAGTGCATTTCAGAGAGAGGCAGAGGTGACACAGAGAGAGACAACAAATGTTTTTGAAGAGGTGATGCAGACCCTACAGGAAATCACGCAATGTCTCTTGGAGTTAGTCCAGAGATAGCAAGAGGTTGAGGTTTCTGAGCCAGGAGGGAAAAAATCCAATCTTAGATCAACTATATCAGTTGAAGAGGAAGGCGACGGAGTTCCTCAAGCTTGCCCATGCAGGCTTACGTAGTTCCAGCATAGGAAATCACGCAAAGGTAGTGAGGGATTCCCTTACGCTGTCAGATCATCCAGAGACTTGCAAAGTGAGGTATGCCTCACATTTTTCACCAGATTGTCTAGATTTCTTTCAAGGGTTTGCCGGATGTTGGCACCCTAGTTGTACTTAAGATTTTGCTGCTTAATAATACAAACCCTCAGATCTGCTGCACCAGTTTTCCTGAGCTGAGTTTTTCCGGGGACTTAGTCCAAAAATAATTGTGTCAAATGTGGATATTTTTCATTGTATTTTGTTCAGATTGTTTCAGAGATTTATTCCGCAGCATTATTTGTGTAGACTACTTCAGAAATTACTTTGATATTTCACTGTAATGAAATAATTATGAAACATAATAGAAGAAGTAATTCAGATTTGTTGCAGTAGGAATATAGATCTAGGATTTTTCACATGGTATCGAAGCTTATTCAAGTTGAAGTGCAGGTGAAACAAAAGTGAACCAATAGCTCAACGCTGTAAAGTTAGGGACCAGCGTAGCGGAAGGACGCAGTTACTACACAACAGTAAGAGCTGGTGCATAAAGCGTTAGGAAATTTATGAAAAACACAGATTGGGAATTTCTTGATCTTAGAGAGTTTCTTACTCAAAGAAACTCAGTTTTTCTCGTGCAGCAGCAGAAGATGTGACTTACTCCACAAGGAGTGCGTAAGTCTAGATGAGCAGAGGGTTAGAGCAAGATATCGACAGTTGAGGAGATGGCCAGCAACGGACTGCATGACCAAGATAGATTGGAGGGTGCCTCCAACTATGTAATCTAGAAATCAACGATAGAGTTTCTCCTTGATGAGAATGATCTGAAATCCCTCATAGACAACGTAGTTACAAAACCTCTTGATGCAGCACACTTGAGACAATTCAAGAAGAATATGGCAAGAGCCAAGCGATTGATCCTAGATGGTGTGAAGGATCATATTGTACCCAACATAGCAGCAAAGACCACTGCTACAGAGATGTGGGTAGGGCTGGAAAAGATATACCAAGGATCTTCCGAGTAGCGGAAGATGTACCTTGAAGGGAAGATGCGTAATAATAGGATGAAGAAGGGAGAGCGTTTTGACTCCTTCTTGTCTCATATTTAGGATACACGTGATCAGCTGTCAGCAGTAGGAGCTACTCCTAGAGACTCAAGGCTGGTAAGGCTCATTTTGAACTCAGTTTCAGAAGACTATCAGGTCTTTTTCCAGAGCATTTTTGGCAAAGAAAGGCTTCTAGATTGGGAAGCAATGTGGGCAGCCTTACAAAAAGAAAAGTCGAGGAGAGATCTCCTCAAAATCCATTTGGGGGATGGCAGCAGTGAGTCAAAATTCAAGAAGGAGGAAGAAGATAACACTTCCCTTGCATCAAAGGGGCAACAAAAGTAGAGGAAGAAAGATCTGTCAAATATCAAGTGCTTCCAGTGTGGGGAAATGGGGCATTATGCTACACAGTGTCCTCTTAAGAAAAAAGATAAAGAGGAGAAGAAAGATCCACAAGCAGGAGCTGCCAAGATTGAGGCAGAAATAGATTATGCTATGTTAGCTCATATTCCGAAAGGAGAGAAATGGGCTGACTTGGATTTGTAGATCCAGAATCTACAAGTGGGCAGGATCCTTGAGTATTTCCGAACAGTTGGATCACATGTGAGCTACGATAGCCTAAAGACAGTAGCAGGATGGACAGTTACAGCAGAAGATGAGAAGACAGTGCAGTGGCTAGCAATACTAGATCCTAATCAACACAGAGAGGGTGCAACAACATCATCAATTGAGCAGCAGCAGCGCAGTGCACACTGGTGCAGCGCAACACAGTGGAGTGCTCATGCAGTGCAGAGCAACAACAACGCAGTATTTTCAGAGAGCTAGTGCAGAAATTAGCAGCAATCAATCTTATTTTTCAGTTGTAGATTTACATGTACAATTTTGGATGTTTTTTTGTTGCAATTAGCAACAATGCAACAACAACAGTAGTTGAGCAGTAGCAGAGGATCAGTAATAGCGTATTGCACAGGTGGTGCAGTGCAGTGCAGATTAGTGCTCACGGAGTGCAAAGGAGTGTTGAAGCAGTGTATCAACATGGTTGCAGAATTCAGAAGGAGTTGCAGTACAATGGCAGTTGGCAACAACATGCGGAGTCAGTAGCAGTAAAAATGCAACATTTTTCTTATGCAGTGTTGGTGAGCAACATCAACAACGTAGCAGCGGATGTTCCAGAAGTTAGAGCAACACATTGAGTTGTTTTGCTAGAGCACTTTCCTCGTTAAGAGGGAGTGTTGATTTATGGTAGCATCGGATGTGCTCTAGGCTTGTAACTTTATATATAGGCTAGGACACATGTATTCCATAAATCCCAGAAATGGTTTTGGAAAATTCCACTTAGAGATGATTTGATTAAATTAATTAATTGTTTTTTAATGTTTTCTGAAATCTAAACTTAGGGGAACTGATTAATTAAAGGTTATTAATTAAATCAAGTGTGAATCTTCTAGATAAAGTCATGGATCACCTCCAAGTTAATCTTAGCCCTTGATTATGTTTTAATCTTGGTCGTTGAAGGGTCAACGAAAGAATATAAGGAGGAGGGTGAGGGGCCTATGGAAAACACATTGAGACACTTGAGCCATTCAGCATGTTCGAATTTTTGTGAGGAGACACAACATTTGATCAAGGATCAAATCACTAGGGTAGGGTTTTCTAAGTGATGTTGATTCAGTGATCATATTCATAGAGGGGCGGTAGCAGACACTGGTTAGGAGGACCAGGAGTGCATTTCAGAGAGAGGCAGAGGTGACACAGAGAGAGACAACGTAGTTTTCTAAAGAGGTGACGTAGAGCCTGCAGGAAATCACACAGAAACAACAAAGTGTCTCTTGGAGTCAATCCAGAGATAGCTAGAGGCTGAGGTTTCTGAGCCAGGAGGGCCAAAATCCAGTCTTAGATCAGCTAGATCAGTTGAAGAGGAAGGTGACGCAGTTCCTTAAGCTTTCCCACGCAGGCTTATGTAGTTCCAGCGTAGGCAATTAGCAGAGGCAGTGAGGGCTTCACTAACACTGTCAGATCAGTCAGAGACTTGCAGAGTGAGGTATATCTCACATTTTTCACCAGATTGTCTAGATTTCTCAAAAGGATTTGCCAGATGTTGGCATCCTAGTTGTATTTAAGATTCTGCTGATTAATAATACAAACCATCAGATCTGCTGCACCGGTTTTCCCGAGTTGGGTTTTTCCGGGGACGTAGTCCCAAAATAATTGTGTCAAATGTGGATGTTTTTCATTGTATTTTGTTCAGATTGTTTCAGCACTTAGATTTATTCCGCAGCATTATTTGTGTAGACTGCTTCAAAAATTACTTTAATATTTCACTGTAATGAAATAATTATGAAACATAATAGAAGAAGTAATTCAGATTTGTTGCAATAGGAATCCAGATCTAGGATATTTCACATGGTATCAGAGATTATTCAAGCTGAAGTGCAGGTGAAACACAAGTGAACTAGTATATCAGCGCTTTAAAATCTGGGATTTGTGTAAACAACAACAGACCCTCCCAGAGATTAGTCTATCCAAGAAAGGAGGGAAATCCAGTGCAGAAAAAGGCTCCCTCTAAGAGAGTTGACAGAGTGGTAAGCATTTTTTTCAGTTGCAGAATAGGCAGTTTAGCATACCAACGTAGATGAAGGACGCAGTTACTACACTGCAGTAAGAGCTGGTGCATAAAGCGTCAAAAAATTTCTAAAAAACCCAGATTGGGGATTTCTTGATCTCAGAGAGTTTCTTACTCAAAGAAACTCATTTTTTCCCGTGCAGCAACAGAAGAAGTGACTTAGTCCACAAGGAGTGCATAAGTCTAGTTGAGTAGAGGGTTAGAGCAAGATATCGACAGTTGATGAGATGGCCAGCAACAGACTGCGTGACCAAGATAGATTGGAGGGTGCCTCCAAATATGTTATCTGGAAATCAAGGATAGAGTTTCTCCTTGATGAGCATGATCTGAAAGCCCTCATAGATAGTGCAGTTGCAGAACCTTTTGATGCAACACATCTAAGACAATTCAAGAAGAATATGGCAAGAATCGAGCGATTGATCCTAGATGGTGTGAAGGATCATATCGTACCCCACATAGCAGCAAAGACCACTACTAGAGAGATGTGGGTAGGGATGGAAGAGCTATACCAAGGATCTTCTGAGCAACAGAAGATGTACCTTGAAGAGAAGATGCGTAATACCAGGATGAAGAAGGGAGAGCGTTTTGACTCCTTCTTGTCTCATATTCAGGATACCCATGATTAGCTGTCAGCAGTAGGAGCTGCTCCTAGAGACTCAAAGCTAGTAAGGCACACTTTGAACTTGGTTTCAAAAGACTCTCAGGTCTTTGTCCAGAGCATTTTGGGAAAAGAAAGGCTTCTGGGATGGGAAGTAATGTGGGCAGCCTTACAACAAGAAGAGCTGAGGAGAGATCTCCTCAAGATCCATTTGGAGGATGGTAGTAGTGGTTCGAAAGTCAAGGAGGAAGAAGATAGCATTGCCCTTGCATCAAAGGGGCAACAAAAGCAGAGGAAGAAAGATCTCTCCAAAATCAAGTGCTTCCGGTGTGGGGAAATGGGGCATTATGCCACACAGTGTCCTCTTAAGAAAAAGGATAAAGAGGAGAAGGAAGATCCAGAAGCAGGAGCTACCAAGATTGAGGCAGAAAGAGATTGTGCTATGTTAGCTCATATTCCAAAAGGAGAGAAATGGGCTGAATTGGATTTGTAGATACATAATCTACAAGTGGGCGGGATCCTTGAGTATTTACGAACTCTTGGATCACATGTGAGCTACGATAGCCTAAAGACAGTTGCAGGATGGACAGTTGCAGCGGAAGATGAGAAGACAGTGCAGTGGCTAGCATTACTAGAGCCTGATTAGCACACAGAGGGTGCAATAGCATTAGCAGTTGAGAAGCAACAATGCAGTGCACACTAGTGCAGCACAGCGTAGTGCAGTGCTCACGCAGTGCAGAGCAGCAACAACGCAGTATTTTCAGAGAGCTAGTGTAGAAGTTAGCAGTAGTCAGTGTTATTTCTCAATTGCAGATTTACTTGTCCATTTTTGGATGTTTTTTTGTTGCAATTAGAAATAGTGCAGCAAAAATAGTAGTTGAGTAGCAGCAGCAACAACGCAGTGCACAGGTGGTGTAGCGTAGTGTAGAGTAGTGCTCACGTAGTGCAGAGGAGTGCTCACGCAGTGCAACAACATGGTTGCAGAATTCAAAGGGAGTTTCAGTACAGTGGTAGTTGGCAGTAGCATGCAAAGTCAGCAGCAGTACAGATGCATCATTTTTCTTGTGCAGTGTTGGTCATTAGCATCAACAACACAACAACAGATGTTCTAGAAGTCAGAGCAACACATTGAGTTGTTTTGCTAGAGCTCTTTCCTCGCTAAGAGGGAGTGTTGATTTATGGTAGCATTGGATGTGCTCTAGCCTTGTAACTTTGTATATAAGCTAGGACACATGTATTCAATAAAACCAGAAATGGTTTTGGAAAATTCCACTTAGAGATGATTTTATTAAATTAATTAATTGTTTTTTAATGTTTTCCTAAGTCTAAACTTAGGGGAACTGATTAATTAAAGGGTATCAATTAAATCTAGTGTGAATCTTCTAGATAAAGTCATGGATCACCTCCAAGTTAATCATAGCCCTTGATTATATTTTAATCTTGGCTATTGAAGGGTCAATGGAAGAATATAAGGAGGATGGTGAGGGGCCTATGGAAAACACATTGAGACACTTGAGCCATTGAGAATTTTCGAATGTGTGAGGAGACACAACTTTTGATCAAGGATCAAATCACTAGGGAAGGGTTTGCAAAGTGATGTTGATTCAGTGATCAGATTCAGAAAGGGGAAAAAGCAGAGACTGGTCAGGAGGACCAGGAGTGCATTTCAGAGAGAGGCAGCGGTGACGCAAAGAGAGACAACACAGTTTTCTGAAGAGGTGATGTAGACCCTACAGGAAATCACACAAAAATGGTGCAGTGTCTCTTGGAGTCAGTCTGGAGATAGCTAGAGGCTGAGGTTTCTAAGCCAAGAGGGCCAAAATCCAGTCTTAGATCAACTAGATCAATTGCAGAGGAAGGTGATGCAGTTCCTCAAGCTTTCCCACACAGGCTTACGCAGTTCCAGCGTAGGCAATCATGCAGAGGCAGTGAGGGCTTCACTAATGTTTTCAGATCAGTCAGAGACTTGTAGAGTAAGGTATATCTCACATTTTTCATCAGATTGTCTAGATTTCTCTGAAGGGTTTTTCCGGATGTTGGCACCCTAGTTGTAATTAAGATTCCGCTGCTTAATAATACAAGCCCTCAGATCTACTACATCGGTTTTCCCAAGTTGGGTTTTTCCGGGGACTTAGTCTAAAAATAATTGTGTCAAATATGGATGTTTTCATTGTATTTTGTTCAAATTGTTTCAGCACTTAGATTTATTCCGCAACATTATTTGTGTAGACTGCTTCAGAAATTACTTTGATATTTCACTATAATGTAATAATTATGAAACATAATAGAAGAATTAATTTAGATTTGTTGTAGTAGGAATCTAGATCTATGATTTTTCACATTTCCGAGTGAGAATTCCACCCTCATTTTTTAGAACTTCAAGTGTCTCCCTACTGAGGCAATTTGGGGAGCTCAACTTAGAGTTTTTATTGGGCATAATTGCAGGTTACTTCAGCTGGTATGTGTTCCTTCCAGGGCGTAGAGGTAACCTGAATTGATTGCGGGGAGATCAGTTACAGAGGAGTAGAACACAGGAGGATTTGTAGGCATTTTCCCTTATTTTAGCCTAAGATTTTTGTGGTGATTAGTAGGGCTAAGTTTGAGGGAATTCTTGGTGTCGTAATTCTACTTTTTTAGAAGTGCGCAGGGGCTAGAGGAATAGAGGTTGTAATATCCTGAAGGGGAAATAGACAGTAATAAAAAGCATATAACAAGAAATTTAGTGCTAGAAACAAACCATGAAGCAAATACACATGAAATAGAGAGAATTCTAAGCCATTTTATTATACTGAGAAATATAAAGAAGTACAGGAGGTGATCAGAATGATGGCACCTCGACTTGCACCAGGCAAGTGTAGGAATACTATTAGAATGTCAAGGAAAATGGCCGCTCTCTGCGGTAACTCCAACTGCTGAAATACTGCCGTGCTGCTGCAACTAATGGAACCAAAATGAGTATTTGGGGCTGCTCCCCTACGCGGAAAATTTTGATACTCTGGAATCGGCCTCTACTAACAATACCCAAAAAAGCCCAGAGAGCGTTTCTGAAATGCTCGACCCCTAAAAAATGCCTCCCTTGAGGATCTACGCTATCCTCCCAAGGGCCACGCTGATGTTGAATGACTATCTCCAAAATAGGGACTCCCTCTCTCCCAAATATCTCCAATAGGCAAGGGCTAGCCCCTAGCTCACTTCTCCTGCCCGAATCCTCCAAAATGGCACCAATTCGGAGCTCCCCCAAGATGAGCTGCGTCCTCTCTCTCAAGACTGTGCAGTCCCTATATGCTCTGCTTCACAACGAAGGCAACCACAAATCCTCCTGCAAAAATGATGGTAGAATACCTCACCTAAGCAAGCACTCGAAGTCTCCCGGGGCTAAGGGTGGGATCTCTGCACAGAGACACCCGATGTACTAAACAGTACTGCAGACAAGCTAAATAGCCAGCGTGCTGCAAGTCGAAATGACAAGCTCAAGATGCATAAACATGAATGATGAAATGAAGAGGCTCTCCTCCCTTTTATCACGATGGGCCTCTCTCAACCCTAGGCCCCACCATCTCCTACATGCCCCTTGGCCCACGCTGCCCCTCTCAACTACGTGAGGTAGGCCCCACGCTGCCCACGTGGTCTACGTCCCCCTCTCCCTGCGTTGTCCACTTGGCCACTAGGCCCCACTTCCTCAAATACGTTGTGGAATTAAGGGAAACACTTTATCCTAAGTGATTTATTTAATATTTCACTCACTTTATTCATGCTCCAACTATAATAAGGCATAATTGGTCAAAATTAATATTTCCAATTAGCTATCGCTAATTGGAAATATTACAGTCTCCCCCTGTTATAGCATCATTTTTCACCCTCATGTGATTCATGATTGTCTTTATGGCTTTGGGCACCCATTCCTACAGACTTGAACAAAATTCACTAAAAAATAGTGTTAAAATTCCCATACGCGGTTATGCCCAGACTTTTCCACGTGTATACGCGAGTCCACATGTACTTTTCCGCGTATGCCATTAAAATCATTAAAAAATATATAAAAATTCCCTATTTTCGAGCTGGGTTGATGGTTACTCCAGTAGTTCAACCACCCCAGCACGTGGCCAACTGTTTCCAACTGATTGAAACTACTTTGAGGGAGTATAAAAACCCCTCATGTGCATGGCCTAAGGGAGAGAAATTTTATAGACATTATACTCTGTTGGAACCCCAATTCAAGTCTGATTCCCCGTGCCTCCTGCACTTTCCCAGATTTATACAGGAAACCCTTGTTTCCTGGAGATGTTCATCCATTTATATGCCATCTTGAGTGCACAAGTCTTGAAAGTATCTTAGTGAGGCAAGGGCGGGACGGATCCGGACGACGGTCTGCTCGAAGATCGTGGAAGGATTCAGGTGATCTCTCCACTTTTACTACTGTACATGTTGTTCGTAATAATGAAGAACCATCTTGTTCCTGAACTCGTGTGTTAATGTTTATTTATATGTGTGAAAAGATTATCATTTAAGCATTTATTATGGTTTATATAATGTTTCACATGGATTGCACTAACGTTTAGGAGAAGTATATGTTGTACAACTAGGTTTCCGTGCACATTCTTTCTTGTTTTCCAGGTTGAAGGAGGAAGAAGGGTTGCTGGGGGTTTGGACCCCGCAGGATCTACATCGAACATAGGACTACGGGTGAGTTCTACTATCGTTGTTATCTAGTTTTTATCATTCAAGTGTGGTTGTGTGTGAGTCCTTCTGAATAGCATGCCATGATCTGTGGAGGTTTTGACCCAACAAACCTCTAGGGTGTTTTTCCCTGAAACAAAACTGGCGACTCTGCTGGGGACCACATTCTTGTGATTCCCCTGTTGGGTGGTTTCAGCTGTTTGAAAGGTTTCCAACAGTTTTAACTTTCATTTCTAGTCCAGTTAACTCTTTCTCAGTCAGACTGAAGACCTGGTTCCTTATCCATGCTTGATCTTTTTTAATTTTCATTATTTACCTTTTCATACGCAGTTTTGTCTGCACACAGATGTGTATACATGCAGTTTTTGTTAAAGGGAGTCGCGTATACGTGGGTTTCCTTTAACACAGTCGCGTATGCATGCTTGTTTCAAAACTGTCAAGTCGCATATTTCTGGGTCAATTTTGAAATTTTAGGTTTCTTGGATTTTTAGTCTTGTCTGCCTATGGAGGCCTGTTTCTACAGTGTCTTTGTATCCTCTGGATTGTGTTGAAAGTGGTCTTGTGTCTTTTCTCTCTCTTGTTTGGTTGAAAACTAGCCTATTTGGAAAATCTTGTTTCTTGTGCTTGCATTTCTGGGTCGAGTACCAAGATCTCTTTCTGGGGATTCTTGGCTGGTCTGCTTTATCAGAACAGAGAGCCTCTGCTCATTTACTCTTTCCTACCTTTGTGTCTTGCTTTGCACTTCGATTTTTGCCCATTTCTTGGTTGGTTTTCTTGAGTTCAGTTGACTAGGTCTTGTTTCCATTTTTGAAGAGTCTTTCTTGGTTCTTTGAAGTTTTTGTTTGCTACAAGGTTGTACTATTCTTCTAGGCTAAGTGATTGAGTTTCTTGTCTTCTTGTGCTCATATAAATCTTGCTACTAGCTAGCCTTATAAGATTTGGGGCATTTTTGAAGTTTTTGCTTGAAATTCAGAGTTGTTTGGCTTGGGATTTGATAGTTTTTCTTGGTCTTTTCCGAACTCTTCTTTTATAAAATTCAAAAGCTCAAAAAACATTTTGTTTGGGCATTTGCTTTTGTTTTACGTTTTTTTTTTCGTTTTATTATATCTTTTGAAGCTTTGTTGAGGTTTCTTGCCTTTGGTTTTCGACTTGATTTTGGAAATGAATTGTCATTGGTTTCTTCCTCTTGTTTCAAGCGTTTTTGGTGTTTTTATATTAAGGGTTTCTGATTTTGGGAACTAGCTTTCTGGACAACCAAAAAGAGATAAAACTGAAGGATCTTTGGGAAATTTCTCTCTACTTTATTAGATTTTGCATCTTAGAATTTGCATGCTCTTAGTGATTTGGATCAGGTGCACTTAAGCATTTAGTCATTTTCATAGTTTTTGTGAGTGTGAAGTTTGTTATCTGAAAAGAAAAATATTTTTTTTTTTAGTCTCGTAGAACCTGTGTAGAAGTTTCTTTTCATCGAAAGACAATTACTTCATTTCTATTTAGTTTGGTTTTTATTAATTTATTTTCTGCGTCAAAACACCACAAGTTTCATTTCCGTATCCCTTTGACTTAACATAACAGCCAATTAAAATAAGCGATATAATTTAAAAGAAACTAGCAAGTTTTTATTAAGTGTCATACACCAACTAGCTAGGTTGTAGGGCCTTGGATTAGGTGAGTGGAGAGTTAACTCTCCAAGGCCGCTCAAACAAAACATAGAAGTTGATTAATTGAGCGAAATCCAATTCCGTTAGGTGGACCGGGAAAGCTCTCCTCCAGAGAGTCAAGCGCGAGGGGAAGTGAAGGCTGAGAAGAGAGATACCCCCTCTCTGATTTGCTGGATCTAACCTCAAGACCGTTCCGCCCGACTTCTGACACGGATTGGTGCCCATAGTTGCCACTCCTAGGTTCCACATAGGTGACTGCGGGGGGGAATACCCGTGGTACCTGAGGCAGACGTCGTATCACTTTCAACAGTACTTCTGGGGGGTGCCCTTGCGAAGCTTGGGTACTTGTGCCGACAAAGGTTGTCGTTAGGAGGTCGTCGTAACTGTTTTTATTACCTTCGCTAGTAGGCCTGGGCCGTAATTATCCCAGAATACTTTCGAGAGGTCCTATATTTTGCTTTCTTGTATTTTGGTGTCCGGTCCTAATCACCCGAAGCGGAAATACCTGAAGGTTGTTTGCTTGATTGTATCTCAGGGATTATTTTTTGTAGTGAGTGCTCTTTGCTCCTAGCTTGCCTAGATTTATACTTTTTGAGTCTAATTAAAATTTGTTAAAGTGGCTGATCAAGCGCCTCGTCGATCGAGGAGAATCTGGGGGTTATCTCCCGAGAGTTCAGAGCCTTCTTCAAGAAGGCGTAGGAGTAGTTTAGCAGGTGAGTATCACCCTGTGGCATCTAACGCAGTGGAGAGAGATCCTCCACAAGGGTCTGAAGGTTTCCTAGCTGATTCTGGTGTTTGTTTCGAGAGGAGTGCTCCGCTCACCTCGCGAGTTTTATTTCCGCAGGAAGAAGAAGTTCAAATAGAGGAAGTACTTGAACCCTCTGTGTCACTTCCATCTCCTCTTCCTCCTGATTATCCGTTTGTTGTTGAATACATCAGACCTGAGTTAGAGAGATAAGACGATCCTCCATATTATACATACCTTTCGATGGCCACGACTGGGAACGCGACTTCTGCTGTGAGTGCTGTAGGCATTCAGACTCCTGCTTCTGTTGAAGGAGGGGGCAATATTGTTATATCTTCGATTGCTTCTAGTACTACTGTGTTTGGCTCTAGTTTCACCCAAGCACATGCTTCCCAATCTGGTCCCTTCTGTGTTGGAATGCCCACTAGTGGGATTCATTCTTTTTCTTTTTCCGCTGCTGCAGCTGGATCTACACCCATGTCTTCCATGGCTAGTGGATCAGCTTCTTTTAAAGGGTTCCCCTTCGGAACTGTACATGTTCCTAGTTCGAATCCTTCTTTAGGGTCCTTTCCGTTTACTTCTCAGACCCAGAGTTTCAACCCTTGGTCTGGAGGTCATAATTCGACTACTTTTACAAGTTGGAACCCTGTATTCACCACAGCAGGGGCAGGGAATCAGTTTTATGCTGGTCACCAAGGGAATACTTCTTTCCCTTCGTCGAGTGCTTATCAGACCTTTTCCCCTCTTTCTAATGCCTGGAACCCCTATCAGGGGCTTTCCTCTTCATTTCATACTTCAGTGGGGGGAACTGGTCCGATCTTTGGTAACTCTGCGTTGGGAGGAGGTTCTTCTCCTTTTTCTACGAGTTCTTTCTGGAAACCTGGTGCCTCATCAAATCCAGGGTATTCTTTTCAGAATGTTGGGAATTCATCCTATCAAGGATGGAATCCTCAGGCTCCGCCTCGTTTACCTTTTCTGTCAACGTTAAACTTGCCAGATCTGTCGAAACTGACGAATGATCCGATCCGGTACAGTCCGGGTTGGCCTCCGGTCCCGACCAAACTACTTTCAGACATTCCAAAGTTTGAAGGCAAGAATGGAGAGGATCTGGCTGACCACATCACCACGTTCCATTTATGGTGTTCTTCTAACTCCCTAATCGATGATTCGATTAGGTTGAGATTGTTTCAACGCACCCTAACTGGAAATGCTGCCAAATGGTATTGTTAGTATGAATCCTTTGTCGATGTGTACGAAAAAAGACCACTTTAGCTACGCATAACTAATAGCCCTAACATCAAAAGTGGCTGCCAATATCTTCAGATCTGCAGTTCGTTGATCAAGACAAGAGCTGCAAAAAACCAGATCTATGCATAGAAAGACATTAAGCAGTAAAAAGAAGGGTTTGCTCCATATATCCAATAGACAAGACAAGAAAATTTTTTTGAAAGAATTTTTGTATTAAGGGCACCTGGGAGGAAAACAAGAAGATGTTTCCAATTCTCCTCAATGGGATGGGTTCTTGGAAGTCCTCAGCACTTCAGATCTAGCATTTCTCTCTCTTGTTGGTGTAGAAAACCCAGACAAAGATAGAACTCAAAGGGAGCTCACACAGCAAATAATGGAAAATATGACAATGATAATGGCTCAAAGTCGGACCAAGAGTTTAGATCCAAAGCGATCTAATAGGCAACAAAAGGTGAAGAATGGTAGGAAAAAACCTCCTATTTATAACAAAATATTGGGTCATTCTAGATCTTGGTGCATGATTAAAATAACATTAACCAAATCTAGATCCACCTTTTATGGAATATTCTATTATATTTATTGGAGGGAAAAAGTATTTGACTTGGGTCAAATCCTTTATTTGTAAATAATAAATAAATAAATGATTTATTTATCATTTTAAGGAAGTGGTTGAATGATAATCAAATAAATAATGATTTATTTAATTATTTATGGGTGATTTAGTCATATTTAACAAGGAATATTATTTAAATAAGATTTAAATAATTATTCCTAGAAAATAATAAGATAAATAGAGATTTATCTAATTAATTTCTTTGTTTTGGGTTAAACATGATGAGGAATAATTAAATTATTTTTTAATTAATTATTCCATGAGGAAAATCAAACAAATATAGATTTGTTTAATATTTCCTTTTGGGGTTTCCTGTTTAGACCATAAACAACCTAATAAATGTGGTTTATTAAGTTATTTTTCATAGTGAAAGCAATTTTACTCAGGGTAAAATTGGTCTTACATGGTGTACTTGGGTCCATCTAATGATAATAGGTTAGATGACCAAAAAATGGTGTAACAGATTGCCCCCCAGCGTGCGAGTGTTAGGAGCAAATCGTATGACCGAAGTACGTTGTAAGAACTCAATCACCAGACATCAAGAGGGAAGTCAGAGAGAGAAATGAAGGTAGACTAGTGTGCTGAAGAACTAGACCCTGAGGAGACGAGACTCGCATGTGAAACAAGTCTCTTTTTATGAGAGGGTACCCGTGCTAAAGGCGGCGGGGGAGGCATACCTATGCCCGCCGAGACAAAGTACAAAAGAATAGTGTGGCTAGTAAACAAGGGACCGAACCATAAAGTACAGCCGCCATAATCATGAGCCAGATAAAAATACAATGAGGGATCCCACATACATGCTGTGGCTGGGATAACAGCCAGGAATTATACAATAATATCTGAGTACATGAGATACAAATACAACCCAAATGACCCCTATAAGTGGGGAAGGGCTCACAAAATCTGACTGATACATGCAAATCAAAGAGGCGCTGCAAGCGGTTAAGGCTGACATCATCAAATATATGGAGCTGCATCGAGGGCTGCAATGAAGAGGTCATCCGGGCATGTGGGGGGATACCTGCAGGGCCACCCCCTCATGAGGGCTGAGACATCTCACACACACCCGGGAATCACCAAGAGCTGCTGCTGCATCACTGAACCATCAAGTATACGGATCTCGATCATACTGAAAGGAGTTGGAGTGGAGAAACAATCAAGTCAAAGGGAAATGAGAGATCCCTTTGCCTGATCCGAGGCATTGAACAAGAGTGGAAGCTGGAACCAAGGTACACCACCCTCTAGACCTGTCTTCTGGAATGAAGGAGCTGATGTCGACAGAAGGAGGTCCGCCATAGGTGAGGCAATGAGAGATCCTCAACTAAGGCACGGGAGAAAATAGTAGAGTGACGGACAGACTAATACCAATGATGATGGTGGAATGGAGGGGATTGAGTAGTGAATGGACGAATTCACTTGTTAGAGCATAAAGGGCATGAATGACATGGCAGCGACTGACACAATATCATGAGGGATAGGGGACAGTGGGACTGAAGGCCATAATGTGCGACACAAGAGAGGGACCAAGAAATGAAGGATGGAGGACTATGGCGGGGTGCAAAGGGACTCGGGATAGACTCCATGAATGCGATGATGACTCAACTTGGATGCTCTAAACAAGGGCGACTTGATGGTGCTGCCACACAGTAAAGGTCCAATGGGGGACCATGAAAACATGAGTACAAGATGGTAACTCATGACGAACATCAACACAAGCATAGATAAGTATGGAGGCCAAATGGTGCCCTTAGTATGAGTGTTGCAAGTGAAGAAATTCGATTTTGAGGAGGGTTATGTTTGAGGGGCATAGGTGCCCCCAAGCATGGTGTGGTCATGCCAAAATGTATTTAGAAAAGGGGGAATCTAAACACATTTTAATGATGTGGTGCGCCATTTGTTTTCGTTATGGTTATGCAGTTTTGAGAAAGGGAATGGAGGATTACCAATCTCTTTTGGTACTGCATATAGGAAGCAAATGGACTTTAAGTTTCTGGGTTGGCATACCTGGTGTCACTATCCCAAAGAGAGGAGTTGGAGATAATGAACTGATGCTCTTGTAGAAAAGCTATAGGTTGGTCAACAACAATGTCTAAGAGATGGAGTTGCTGATGTAAGATGAAGGAATGATAAGGGGTATCATCCTTAGAGTGATCTGAAGTGATATGGGACTCTAGAGGTTCTTCAAAATGTGGAAGAATAATGGTACTAAAGTCGGCACAACCAGATACACTAGGAGAGTTGTGGAGAATTGCTTCTCTTGGTCTCTCGAATGTGGGTGCCCCCTTACCCAAACATTGGGTTTCAATGTAATGGCCACAAGGGGTATGTGGTGTAAACGCATGGGTTCGATGTAAGGGGGAACAAAGAAAGTCAGGGGTGGGGATTTTTTCCATAATGTCGTCATCGTGATAGAAGATGGGGTGACTGGTGGAAGAAAGACCACCTGACTTGGCGAAGCTACCTGAATCATCATCATGAGAAGAGAGGGTCACATGTGTGTCATCACAAGGGGTGACAGAAGAGTAAGAAGATAAAGGATCTACCGATGTTGAGCCCAAGGTGATCGCTAAAGGAAGGTCAAGTGAAACAACAGGGGAAGATTGAGATGGAATGTTCCCCGAAGGTCTCATGGATGATGATAGGTAGAAAATGGTGGATGAAGACTCCGTCATCTCGAAATCAGGAGGGGGAATGTCAATGGGAGCAGTCATGTCTGGTAGTTTTTCCAAAGAAAAATGTGCAAATAGGGGAGAGGTGGACTCAGTGCGCTTGGCCTCGAATTGGTGGACTGCGGCTAGAGAGGTGCAGAAGTCCTCGAGGCGAGGACAAAGGTGGGTGTAATGGCCATGGAGATCACACAAAGCACAGGGGTGGTTGGTGTGAATAGTCTTTGGGTTCTTGGCCACGGTCACGGAAGGAACAAAGGCTTCCGGGACCGTGGACTCAGGGAATGCGACATTAACCATGGGCTTGAGATGAAGCAATTCAGGATAGGTATGGGTGGCGTTATCGACAACATCACACAAAGCACACTGGATGGTATGATGTGGAGGTCGAGGAGGGGCCGGGTTTGTTGGGGCAGCCTTGTCCTTTGATTCCCCCTTGTGAGCTTTGCCCTTCTTATCCAAAGCGGTCGCAACAGGAGGTGGTTCCTGTTGAGGTGACTGAGGCAATGTTGCAGCAGGAGAAGTCACAGGGACCGGTTGAACCAGGGTCAAAGAAATATAAGGTTTGGGTTGACCAGGTAGGGTTGCAACTGGAGGATTATGGTACCAAACGGGAATCCCAAGGGTCAGGTTAGGAAGAGAGAGGGTGGCCATGACTGGTACCGTGGACACTCCTGGTCGGGGAGCTAGGAACGGTATCTGACCGGAGGGGTAATGGCCAGGTGGGATGGCTCCTAAATGGTAAAGGCTTGGAGGAACCGTTTGAGGAGGTTAAAGAGGCTCATGAATACCAACTACAGGTGAAGGGCTAGGAGCAGGTTGCGGAGAGCACGGTTACTGACTAGCCAAAGTAGGTTGCTTGAGAGCAGCCCGAGATGATTGCATCATGCAAACATTCGATGAGCTGGGGTCGGAGATAGGAGGAGGAGGAAGACCAGGGAAGGTGCCAAGCAAAGAGGAGTCTTTGTAGATGCCGGGAGAGACACTGGTCAAGGAATCGACTGTTTGCTTATTGGCTACAGGAGAGATAGTCGTCTCAGGGGAGGTCTGAGATTCTGGCTCATGATATGTCAACTGGTCAATGGTGACTATCTTTCCATTATGAGGGAAAGACATCTTGCGGAAAACTGCGGATGGGACAGCATGCATGGAATAGGTGTAGCTCCGCCCTAAGAGAATGTTGTGATCTAGAGGGGCGTCGATGACTTCAACGTCAACGCAAACAGTCTTGCCCGCAAGAGTGATAGGAAAATTACGGAATAGGCCAATGGGCTGGGAGGCGTGGCCATCCCACGCTCGAAGGGTGATCGTGGAAGGGGCCAACTCAAGAGAACCAAGTTGTTTCCAAACCGAAGCGGACATCACACAGGTGGATGCCCCCTCATCAATGATACACCGAGAAACGTTAGCGTTTCGGATTTTGACTGGGATTTGTAAAGCGACGGAAGCAGGAAGAGGAGGATGTTCTGATTGATGGGCGTCGAAAACAATCAATTGGTCAGCAGCAGGATCTACAACGCCCAGGGTAGATAGTAGAGCCTTCTTTTGAGAAGGGCATGACTGGAGGAGTTCCAATGTAGAAATGGCAACATGAGACTGCGCCAAATCATCTACTATGCTATACGACTGAGCAGCTCGACCAGAAGAAGCATTTCAGCATAATGGTCCTTGAGGAATCTTGGTATGAACCTCAACGTTGGGTTGAGGGATAGGCAAGGGACCATTGGATGTCGAAAGAGGCTCTGTAGAACCTGAAGAAGGTGACTTGGGGAGAGACAGAGTGGGAGGCTTGGGGTACTGAGGGGCTCGAGGTTGAAGGTTAAGGTCGACGGTTAGAGGTGGATCAGAGTTCATCATGAGGATCTGGTAATTGGAGGAACCAGAAGGGGAAGGTTGAGTGGCCACCTGTCTGTCAGGTGGTTGGGTAGCCACGAATCCCTGCTGTGCATCCACCTGCGCTTGAGGGGGCGGTGACTGCTGTTGCAGGGGTTGAGAAGGCAAGGGAGGCAGAGGTGCTGATGCTGGAGGAGCTGGAGCACCAAACTGTGGATACGAATAATAAGGGGTTTGGGTAACAGTATGGTGAGCAGGAGGTTGGGCCAAAAAAGGAGGTATGTTGTATCCTGGATACATGCTACCAGGAAGGGGACAAGTATGGGAGGTGCTGGCCCCTCCCCCAGGAAAACCATAACCCATGGGAGGTTGGGCATATGGATGAGAGAGAGCTCCAATGATATCGTCGACGGCATGAGGTGCCCCCCGTGCGTTGACACCACCAGGTCTGGGGAGATCAGGTAGAACGATATAAACATAACCTGTCTGAGCGTAGATCAAGTCATATTTTAACGCCAGTTGGAGGGCGGCTTCTTCGGTTTGGGGAAAATGCGATGCGAAATCTTTCCCGATAGGAGGCAAGAGAGATCTAAGGAACCAGTCCATGTAGACACGGTCTTTGAAAGTAGGGGATTGAAATAGGCTCTTTCTTCTTCGCCATTCCTGGACATGATCGGATAGGCGGGTCGCAGATGATTGACAGAAAGAAGTCAAAAGTTCGATACCAGTGTCATAACGAAGGGGAAGTTGGAAGTAAGATAAAAAATCCCGGGCAAGAGTCGCAAAGGTGGTATGAGAGGAAGTGGGCTGATCAACATACCACTTAGAAGCCGCGCCTGTAAGCGTTCGTTGGAATAACCGAAGACAGACAAAGTAATCGGTAATGGAGGTAGATGAACACCACATGTGGAAAGATCGAACATGATTTGAAGGATCTTCTCCAGCAAGGCCTTCAAACTTTGGGATGTCAGAAGGGAGCTTTGTCGGCATAGCAGGCCAACTAGCGTCATGGTGTATAGGGTCATTTGTCAACTGGTCCAAATCGGGGAGGCTGAGGCCTGCCATGAAGGGGAGCAAGGGCGCAGCCGAGGTAGTTCCTATGGCGGTTCCGCTAGTAGTAGTCCCGGCATTAGGGCTGGGAGTACCGCTAGCGTTAGGCCCTGGACCAGACATAGTGAAGGTGACAGGGGGAGAACCAGAAGTAAAAGGAGAACCCAATGAAATAGAAGAGGAGTCGGAGTGCGGACTCGGAGGAGGACTAACTCGACGACGGAGGGAAGGAGTAGGTAGACCGACCAGAAACTGAGGGTGAAGGCCAAGAAGTCTCTGGGATGCGCGCCTTGGGGGCGCAATGAGGACAACAAAAACACGGCACGAGGGGAAGAAGAACGACCGACAAAGGCAGGGAGGTGTGGAATCAAGTGATTACAATTTCGAAACAAGGGCATAAAGGTGCAGTGTCAATTGATTTTAAAGTCTTTGCCTGGCAGTGTAAACCAGGCTCTTCTTCGCTTAGGGTGAGTGTGTGGCGTGAGTTAATTTTAATTTTTAAACCCTTTTCGTTTTGAGAGCAAGAGAAAAAGTGTGTTGCGTAACTGAAAATAAATCTGCAGAGAACAGTATATAATGCTGAAATGACATAAAATTAACAGCTACTATTGCATCGATTTAACCCAAAAAGGTGGGTCTCTCAAAACTAATCTAAAAGAGGGAAAAAATCTAGTCAAAACACACTAAAAATAGGCCAATAGATCTAGGGTCGAAAGGGACAGGGATCTAAAGGAGAAAGCTGCTGAAAAGAGGTGCAGATCACAGCCAAGAGGCAGAGGCAAGGTGGCTGGAAAAAAGGAGGAAATTAGCAAAAAGCGGAAAGGACAGGGAGGAGGTCCTAAAGGGAGGTCCAAAAAAAACTACAAGAGGTGATTTGAAAGGAAGAAGAGCTGATTTAAAGGGATCTGAGAATGAGGTATCAGATCTGAAAAAGGGAAGGCTGAAACTCTGAAAAAAACAGACAATTGAAACAGCTAAAAACTCTTCCACAAAAAGTGGAGGGTACTGGAGCCCTAGGGGTCTAGGTTCCCACTTATATGAGCAAAAAAGATCAGAAACAGGTCTAAACGGGTGGAGACAGAGGCTGGAAAACCCTGACAGAAGCTTCAGCAAAACCGAGAAAAATTGCAGAAAAAACGGTGAAAAAATTAGCGAGGTGTGAGGTTTTGACACATTTTCGGTGCGGAGTCGCAATGGGGTACAGTGCGACATGAAGCTTCGGGTGTCTCAGCGGCAGATTTTCAGAAAAGTTGTCGTCTCAGTTGCGGCTGATGTCGGTCACCTGCGCAATAGGGACAGAAACACGCGGAAGTTAGAAATTTTAATGTTTGAGGGTTTTATAGGGGAAAAACACCATGAAAATAGGAAAAACAAAAAGCTGAAAAGAAACCCTAGGGTCCGAAGTAGCTGGATATGTAGGAATATGAAAAACGACAACGGTCGTAATTGAAAACCCGTGTGGAGTCGCCAATTGTTAGTATGAATCCTTTGTCGATGTGTACGAAAAAATACCACTTTAGCTACGCATAACTAATAGCCCTAACATAAAAAGTGGCTGCCAATATCTTCAGATCTGCAGTTAGTTGATCAAGACAAGAGCTGCAAAAAACCAGATCTATGCATAGAAAGACATTAAGCAGTAAAAAGAAGGGTTTGCTCCATATATCCAATAGACAAGACAAGAAAATTTTTTGAAAGAATTTTTTGTATTAAGGGCACCTGGGAGGAAAACAAGAAGATGTTTCCAATTCTCCTCAATGGGATGGGTTCTTGGAAGTCCTCGGCACTTCAGATCTAGCATTTCTCTCTCCTGTTGGTGTAGAAAACCCAGACAAAGATAGAACTCAAAGGGAGCTCACACAGCAAATAATGAAAAATATGACAATGACAATGGCTCAAAGTCAGACCAAGAGTTTAGATCCAGAGTGATCTCATAGGCAACAAAAGGTGAGGAATGGTAGGGAAAAACCTCCTATTTATAACAAAATATTGGGTCATTCTAGATCTTGGTGCACGATTAAAATAATGTTAACCAAATCTAGATCCACCTTTTATGGAATATTTTATTATATTTGTTGGAGGGAAAAGGTATTTGACTTGGGTCAAATCCCTTTATTTGTAAATAATAAATAAATAAATGATTTATTTATCATTTAAAGGAAGTGGTTGAATGATAATCAAATAAATAATGATTTATTTAATTATTTGTGGGTGATTTAGTCATATTTAACAAGGAATATTATTTAAATAAGATTTAAATCATTATTCCTAGAAAATAATAAGATAAATAGAGATTTATCTAATTAATTTCTTTATTTTGGGTTAAACATGATGAGGAATAATAATTAAATTATTGTTTAATTAATTATTCCATGAGGAAAATCAAACAAATATAGATTTTTTTAATATTTCCTTTTGGGGTTTCCTGTTTAGACCATAAACAACCTAATAAATGTGGTTTATTAAGTTATTTGACATAGTGAAAGCAATTTTACTTAGGGTAAATTGGTCTTACATGGTGTACTTGGGTCCATCTAATGATAGTAGGTTAGATGACCAAAAAATGGTATGGCAGGTATATTGAGCTAGCTTGGGGAAGCGGTTGCTACATTTGGAGAAGCGGTACATTACATTTCTAAACCATTTCTAGTTGCCTATCCGATATGACGCTGGGACTGAACTCCTAGCTAATTTTAAGCAGGACGACGCAACCCACATTTCTGACCATATTCAGGAATGGCGAAGAAGGAAGAGGCTTATTAAAGCTCATATTCCAGGAGAATTCCTTTTGGAATGGTTTCTGAAATCTCTGCAGTCAGACATTTCTAAGGATGTATCCCTGTCTGGGGTATTTTCTGAGGAACAGGCTATTTTTAGGGCCCAACAGTTGGAACTGATATATTCTCAGTCTGGGGTCCTTCATAAATATTTGCCTAATGCTCCTCGCTCCAAATTAGATTTATCCAAAACTAAGCCTGGTCCTCATGGTGATGGATTTATTGGGTCGATCAATAGTGGTGCAGCCAACCTGCTTACTAAATTGCAGTAGTTTTCTTTGCAATCTGCTCCTTCTGGTCAGGCTGTACCATCTAAATCATCGCCTTCCCAATCTTTGTCGATAAATGCTGCCCAAACTTCCAATCCCAAAGGAAATCAACAATCCGAAGGGAAGAAGAAAGGACGAAATAATAAGAAAAAGGGCAAGAATGGGAAGGGTAATGCGAATAAAACCAATGAGCATGTTGGTGAGGGTCAAAAGGATAAAAAGAAAGTGAATTTTCCATGCAAGTTGTGTGCTGGAGACCATCTTACACACCTTTTCCCTAAAATTCAAGATAAGCAGCGCTTTTTAGCTCAGCAGGGTTCTTCCAGTTCCCAGGCTGTGTTAACAAACCCTTTTCCCCAAGGGCAACAACTAGTTGTTGGCATGAATCAAAATCCTGGGGCTTCCTCTGGGGGCACCCAGGAAGGGGAAATCCCATCAAACATATTCATGATGAGTGCTCACGTGGATGTTGCTACGATATCCCGTGATTATGGCGGAGAAGAGTCTTCGAAAGCTAAGGATGCTCCTGATGCTACTGAGCCACTTCACATTACAAGGCCTACTGTTGAGCCTATACCTCGGATGCCCAAAGCATCTACCAAGCGTTCGACGATTAATCCAAATGCTAGGGCTTCCCAAAACTACTCTATTGTGGAAGATCTGGCGCAGAGTCCTTGTACCATGTCGGATTTAGAGGTGCTCCAGTCCTGTCCGGCTTAGCGCAGTGCTTTGCTCACTGCCATTGGGGCTATTGATCCGAAAAATTCTCTTCTGATTACATTTGATATGACTAATTTCAAGAAGAGACTCCCCCATCATATGGCTTTTCATATTAAATCATCGTACCGGAAGTGCAATATCTTTCGAACGGTTGTTGATGAGGGTGCTTCCACATGCGTGATGTCTTTCACATGTTGGAAGACGATTGGATCTCCCAAAGCTGTTCCAATACCACTCTTATGACTACGTTTGATGGTCATTCTCACAGACCACATGGTATTGTCCCAGCTTTGCCTATCTGTGTTGGGGGCAAAACTGTGAATATAGAGGTTGAGGTAGTTGATGCAAGCTTGGAATACAACCTTCTGTTGGGGAGAAACTGGATTTATGAGATGGATGCCATTGCATCCTCATTATTTCGAATATTTGTTTCCCTCACGAAGGGAGGATTGTTACAGTGGACCAACTGGACTGTTCTCCTATAGACCCAAATGCATCTACTGACTCATCTGTTCCAAAGTTGGATAATACTAAGGCGCCTGTTGAGAATTTAGGAGTTGGAATGTATTCTTCCTTGATGGGTACTTTCGATATTCCTCCTCCTACGGTTCATATAAATGAAATTTCATCCTCCAAGGCTCCTCTTCGAAGAGAGTTCTTCAGAACTCATTATTTTTCGGACCCTTGGACCTTACCTTCTCCTACTGCCACATTAGCGGAAGGTCAAGTGGGTGGAATGTAATTTCCAATGTCTACAGCTGAGATTGCTTATCAGTCTATTGTTGACTCTGCAGAATCCATCCCAGCTCCTCTCTCACCGGAAGAGTTGGATGGAGATGTGGCTCCGGCTTGGACACTTAGTTCTTCTTCTGCCCATGATTGCCTTGATACTACTCTTCCATCTGAAGAGGCCATCCTGGAAGCTATGACTGGTATAGATAGACCGTGGGATGATTTGCATCATCGGTCTTACTTTTTACCAGATTTGAGCGAAGTTGAAACAATTTTTCCAAGTCCTCCGTCTCCTGGTCCTGTTCGCCCAGTCTTGAACCCTTTAGCACCAACACAGGTTTATGCTGAAGGTAACGTGGCTGTGATTTCTCATACTATCCTGGTGAACATTTCCAAGGATCCCAATATTATTGAGAATGTCTTCATCGGAGCTAAATTTTCCCGTGAAGAGATTCAGATTTACACCTAGCTCTTTAAAGAGTATAGGGATGTATTCGCTTGGTCTTATGAGGAAATGCCTGGTATAGATCCATCTATTGTCTAGCATGAGATCAAGACTTACGAAAATGCTAAGCCTGTGAGGAAAAAATTTCGTCTGGTCAATCCTAGGAAGGCAGCAGCTATCAAAGCTGAGGTGGAGAAGTTGCTTAAGGCAGGATTCATTTTCCCTGTTCCTTTGACTGAATGGGTTTCAAACCCTGTTCCCGTAGATAAAAAACAAGGAACAATTCGAGTTTAAATGGATTTCAGAGGCCTAAATAAAGCATGTCCTAAAGATAATTACCCCACACCATTTATCGATCAGATCATTGACGAGTGTGCTGGTAATGAGATTTTCTCCTTCATGGATGGTTTCTCCGGATATAATCAGTTTACTATATGTCCTCAAGATCAGCATAAGATTGCTTTTATTTGTCCCTGGGGTACTTTTGCATACAAGAAGATGCCTTTTGGTCTTAAAAATGCTGGGGCTACCTTTCAGCGGGCCATGTCATATGCCTTCCACGACATAAAAAATATTATCGAGGCGTATTTGGATGATTTAGCTGCTCATTCTCGAAAGAGGATGGATCATCCTGCTCACCTCCGTCAAATATTTGAACGGTGTTGTTTCTATAAGATTAGGTTGAATCCAAACAAGTGAGTTTTCGTAGTTACATCCGGTCGATTATTGGGATTTATTGTGTCTAGGGAAGGGATAAGGGTAGATCCCTTCAAGGTTGAGGCAATACTTCGGTTGCCTTCCCCGTCCTCTATCCATCAACTTCAAAGTCTACAAGGAAAGTCTAATTTTCTTCGGAGATTTATCGTAAATTATGCTGAAATTACCAAGGGATTTATGAGATTGTTGAAGAAGGGAGTTCCATTTCTTTGGGATGACTTCGCTCAACGTTCATTCGATGCTTTGAAAAAAGCATTGACCTCTGCTCCTTTATTGAGTCCACCTGATTATAGCAGGGATTTCCTTTTGTATCTGGCAGCAGCAGAATCTACTATTGGTATGGTTCTGGTTCAGGAAGATGATGCTCTTGCAGAGCATGTTATTTACTATCTTAGTCGAGGCTTGGTAGGACCTGAACTCCGGTACACTCCGATAGAAAAGTTAGCTTTGGTAGCTGTTCATGCTGTGCAGCGACTCCGACATTACAGATTCTACGAAAAACTTATGTTTTGGCAGCAGCCAATCCATTTCAGTTTGTCCTCAGTAGGCGAGTGATTGGGGGAAAATACAATAGATGGATTGTGATTTTGCAGGAATTTGATCTTGAGTTTATGTCTGCCAAGTCCAAGAAATCATTGGTTTTCGCAGAATTGATCTCCGAGTTTCCCTGTGAGGAAGAAATGATTTATGATGAATCCTTCCCAGATGAACATTTTTTTCTTATCTCTCCACAGGATCCTTGGTATGGAGATATCATTGTGTATCTTCAGACTACGAAGTTTCCCTCTACTTTTTCGAAAGATGAGCGCCGTAAGTTGCGTCACTTGGCTAAGAATTACTTGATCATTGGTGATGCTTTATACCGTCGAGGGGTTGATTCAATCTTGAGACGTTGCTTAACTCTTGAAGAAGCTGAGGCTGTGCTAAATGATTGCCACAGTGGATTTTGTGGTGGTAATTTATCTGGGCTTGCTACAACCCAAAATATCTTGCGTGCTGGGTACTTTTGGCCTTCGATTTTCAAAGATTGTGTGGAGTCGGTCAAAAAGTGTCATCCGTGTCAAGTTTATACTCGAAAAATGCGCGCTCATCCAGCTCCGCTTTTTCCAGTCATTACTGTCGGTCCCTTTACAAAGTGGGGTATTGATTATACTACTTGTAACCCGCCTTCGGCTAAAGGTCACAAGTACATTATTGTAGCAGTAGACTACTTTACGAAGTGGGTCAAGGATATGACTACTTTTGGGAATGATGGTGAGACTGCAGCTATTTTTCTCTTCAACCAGGTTATTGCTCATTTTGGTATTCCTAGAGAGATTGTCACTAATCATGGCAGTCATCTTTAGAATAGCATGATGGCTGAGTTGGCTCTAAAATTAGGTTTCCGGTAGGAGCATTCATCTCCATATTATCCTCAAGCCAATGGGCAAGTGGAAGCCGTGAATAAATCCTTGAAGACAATTCTTCAAAGGACAATTGATAAAGCTAGATCCAACTGGCATATTATGATATATCCTGCACTTTGGGCACACAAGACGTCAGTGAAAACTGCAACTGGCTTTACTTCGTTTCAGCTAGTGCACGGGTTGGAATCCGTATTTCCCATTGAATGTGAGATTCCTTCTCTTAAGTTAGCTGTTGAACTTCTTCCTGATACTTCTAGTCTTGAAGAACGTCTCCTTCATCTGGAACATCTTGATGAGCAGCGTTGGGATGCCGCCACGATGAATGAAGCGCATAAAAACCGAGTTAAATTTCAGTACGATAAGGCGGTCAAACCTAGGGTTTTTTCGGAAGGTGACCTTGTTTTGGTCTATGCCCAAGAATAAGATTCCTTGGGGGCATGAAAGTTTAAGTCTATGTGGTATGGCCCCTTTATCGTCAAAAAAATCCTCAAGAAAGGAGCATATACCTTGGTTGATTTTGAAGGGAACGAGTTGCCGGAGCCTAGAAATGGGCTCTATTTGAAAAAGTATTATGCCTAGGCTTCAACCTGGCATTTTGCTTTTGTATATAGTAGTTTTTCTTTGTACATATCTGGTTTTTCGATCTTTGATGGGATTGTGATGTTTTTGATCTACTTTGGTAGGTTGTGTCGGATGTCATGAGTCATTTTGGTTTCGCCGATGGTGCTAGTAGACACACCCGGAACTTAGCTTCCACGGATTGGGTGCTTCATTATCCATCCGGTCAGCTATTAGTATCAAGAGGGGTCTACATTGGTCTTGCTTCCAATAACATAGCAAAATACACTGCAGTTGTTTATCTACTCTCGGAGGCAATATCTTTGGGTGTTGATTCGTTGGTAGTTTTCTTGGACTCTCAGCTGGTGGTGTCGCAGTTGAACAATACTTATCGGGTTCGAGATCCATTTTTACTCCGGTTGTTCTTGAGGGTACGTTTTTTACAAAGATCATTTCAATTTTTAACTTTCATTCATATTCCTCGAGCTGACAATTGGATGGCAGACTCATTAGCTAATCAAGCAATTGATTGGCACATTAATCATTCCATACAATAAAATTTAATCATAAAAAACATCATACATTTTGATACATTTGTCACATCACATCAAACATCGTTGTATATATATCATTAGAGTGTTCAAAAAACTATACAAAATTTGGATCCATAAGTCATACAAAAAATTGGGCTTATGCCCCCGATCATGTTCAGTCTCAAAAAATATACAGTCATCTGATACATCATATCTATCTACTCCTGAGGTCCCTGCCCAGAAGTTGTGTTCCTATAGAACACGATCACGGTGGAAACTCAGCGGAATAACCGTACCCAGTCTCGGGGCACTCCTACCACCCGTCTCTGGATGGCTTCAGGCAGATCTTCCACTGCAGCCATAGGTACTTGGCGGGTTAACCCCTCCAAGTTCCTCTGTACAACCTGGAGGGTTTTGTCTGAATCTATTGTATCCGCTTCGCCTTTGTGACGCTTATGTCGTGGGTATCCCTCAGGTCGCATTGGTCCAATATCTATTTCATGATCATTATAAAATTGTAAGACATTTTGAATCCAATCAAAAAAATATTTGTTTTTCATTTTTTCACATATATTGAAAAATCCCAAAAAATTATATAACTCAAAAATTGTAAACTTACTGACTGTGCCCCATGTCGCGCCTGGTGGAAGGACAAGATATGGATCACCACGAAAGTCCATCTCGGCATAGGGATAGTCATCCACAACGATGATTTGTTCTCTCCACCATTGGAAGAACTCATCATCCCAAGTGGTCCGGGGAACTTCACTTTCCCCCAATCTCTTCATGTCTGCCCAGCGGGCAATTCTTGGGTCTCTCGGGCTGCTGATGGTAGAGATCACTCTGGGTCTCAGCACTGGAATCTTCTCGAAGAAGAATGTCATCAAAATTGTACTGTATCCAAAATGTTTTGTATTTGTTTTTCGGATAGAAGTCAATTGTTGCTTCATGTTCATCAGTAGAGCTGTGCACCAATCATATACATGAGTTAAGCATTCCACTGCTATACTCATTTGCATCCTAGATTCCTGGTGTAGAGAAGCTGATCCTGCTACTCTCCCAATGGTAAAAAGGAGGATTTTTATGTGCAAGTCTCGTAGATCTTTGATAGCAATTTGAGTTCCAACTTTATTGGAACCCTCTACGCAGTACACGTGGACGTAATCTTCCACGGTTAGCCCTCCCAAAGGCTTACCGTGCACGTCTACTGGTTCCCCCCTCTGGGAGAGTCCAACAATAAAATATATATCTTCCACTTCGATGCGTATGGGAATCTGATCTATAATGAAACAGTCTTCTTCCGGTTCCCAATAGTTCACAAGCATTTCGAGCAACTAGACATTACTCTTCATATTTGGCATTTTAAAAAACTTGAGCAATCCACAATTCCAAAGAATATTCAGTGATACTTGGTCCTGCATGACTTCATTGTCTATTGCACTATGTTCACGCTCTCTCCATGATATGGTCATCCTGCAAAATTTCAATAATTCGTTCATTAGCTACGCATTTTTTATTTTGGGTTGCGCATACGTGACTTTATTTGTGCACAGTCGCGTGTATACGCGACTTGGTCATTACCAACCCACGTATGCTCAAACCCGTGATTTTTAGCAAGAGATTCTACGATGAAAATTCCTAAATTTTAATTTATGAACGGAAAAAATGAATAGCAAGGATGGTTGATGAGCTTACCTGACAAATTCAGTGAATATTGACGGTCGGTTGCTCCAGTTTTGATGAAAGAGGCTTTTTTCTCCAGAGCACTTTTTCCCAAATCAGCAATGTAATAATGAACCAAATATGAGGTAATTTGTCTATTTATGCCCAAAAAGTTGAAAATTTTCGCAAAAATTTGTTATGCTTATTTTTTCAATCTATCTTAAGCTGCATAACCCAGATGCTTGGAAGTGCCCAGATTGGTATATTTTCAGGTACATTTTTACGAATTTGAGATTTTTCCCAGTTTTTGATCCATGACTGCTGACCCGTCATGGCAGGTATATGATCTTCACTGGCATATAGGTTAGGGAATCCACTTTCCGTTGCATTTTGCATACCAGCCTCCATTCTGATCACTTGCCATAGGGTCGATCCCATCAGGTCATGAGTATTACACCCATTTCACTCGCCGATTATTTAATCATGACTTGGTGGTAGAGCCTTCTTATACATGGGCTTCCTAGTTAGTTCCTCGCTATCACTTGTTGCCCATGCTGCGCTTTATGTAGGCTCGGGAGTCCTCTTTAGTCCTGCCATGACTTATGTGTTGAAGCTTCATTCTTCTTCTTCCTCACTATCATTTTTTTGGCTTTTACCCTAGAGGCTCCCTGGTGTTGTTGAGTTGTATTACTACATTGCATATTGCCTACTTGTTTATCCTGGCCTTTAGCCGGCTTCATTTGGAATCAATGTTTAAGCCAACTTTTGACCTTGTCTATCTGTACAAGTTAACCATTGCATGCACTTAGCTATCGCGACTTGACACCCTTTTACCCATGGATGGAACATTCCTCTGAGTATTGCTTACCAGTTTCCGCCGCCTTGCATTGAGCATAGAATCATTCCAATCTTAGGAACTAGTGCATCTGTTTCTTGATACTCGTTCTATCCATTGTACCATAGCATTCTTTTATTCTTTTTCGGGCTTATTATATGAAAAAGAAAAAAAAAATCAAATATAACAAAAAGAGCGGGAACGGGATGTAACTTCGTTATTTGATGGCAGTACAGTGTCAGTTTGTCGCCCTTGAACAAAGCATATACACTTATATATTTCCTACATTTGGGATGGTTTTAGTTTTGACCTAGGTTCAGCCTTTACCTTGTTTCACTTGTCAGTCCTCCCCCGGTTGGTTATCTCTTCCAATCATATGGAGAGTTTGTTCTGCCTCCTGCATAACAGACTTATACGGTGTCACTTTTTACTGCCATGGTCATCACGAGTCGTGCTTTTTTTCAAGGGAATTCTAACCAGAGTTGGCCATTCTGTGGTGTCTCTTGACTCATTATTCAGTCGGCCTTCCCAGTCTTGTCAGTATCTTGTTCTATCACATCAGATGTTTTGGTCTTCTGCTCATGCTGGTTTGAGAAGGTCTCCATTGACTTCTCGCTGGCGGGTTTGTCTCTTATCGACTACGACACATTGCTCTGAGAGAAAACCTAGAGCCACACCCTGGCCCTATTTCCATCATTGATAGGTGACCTTGTGCTCAGCATTTGATCATCATTATGGGTCTTTGAGTGAGTGGTTTCCCCTGTGTTCGACGTCAGCATACATTATCACACTTGGGATTCGTGCAGTACCTTGATTTCCATTTTGACCCTATCAGTGGATTTCTCGCCTCTGTGACAACTTTCATTATTGGTTGGTTCAGAGGGTTTCTTCCGTGCGCTAGCTTCATCTTGTGCATGTCGGAAACGTACTTCGGTTTGGTTCCGTCACTCTACTTTGTCCAATTCCTTCCAAATCTTGGCCTGCGGGTTACACTCGCGCTGGATTGATGTGGGATGCCTTAATGCCTTCCTTCCAGCAGATCTTTTCCCATCGACTCCGACTCATTGCTCTGGGAATAAGGTCTAGAGTCTTTTTGTCAGTACCTTAGGGTTTGCAGTCATCAGTGGCAGACTCTTCGCTATCGACAGTGGGGATTCATCATTGCCTCTTGATTGGTAGATTCTTTCAAGTGTTCAACTTCAACTCATTTATTCGCACTTGTTAGATTGTACTGGGGCACCTTGACACTCATTTTCATTATTGGTGGGTTGTCTCGTGTTGGTTAACGGTATACATCATTGACCGGTAATCCAAATATTTCTCACATGGTCGACTTCAGCTCATTTATTCCCATTGTGTAGAATTGTGCCATAGTGATCGGTGAAGACCTCGAGTTGCATCAGCATTTCTCGGTTCACTTTTGACAGTCCATTCAGTTTCTGCCAGTGATGCCGTTCACCCTTATATGTTGCAGTGTCAGTACAGCAACATCCTATATGTTGGCTCCCGAGTTGCGTGATTGTACCATTTATTCCACCTCTTATGATTTGGTACTTGGAGATTCAGTTTCTTATATGATCAAACATCCAGTTTCAGCATCATTGATCAGCTTTCTATATGTGATACTTGGACATTGATTCAGACTTATACTTCCGGGCCATGCTCAAATGATTCATTATGTACTTTCAGTTCAGCTATACTTGTATACATGTTGGATCTATTTTGTACTTTCCATATGATGTATTTTTTACTGAGCATGGGTATGCTCGCCTCAGCATGAGTTGACTCTCTGTTTTCTTTCATTGGTTTTTGGCAGGCTAAAATCTGGTGAAGTCCTCTATTGTCCTTGCGAAGTTCTTTCTATGTGCATAATACATTTCGGCCATCATGTACCCCTTCTGACCTCATATATTAGGGGGCATCTGTTATAGCATCATTTTTCACCCTCATGTGATTCATGATTGTCTTTATGGCTTTGGGCACCCATTCCTACAGACTTGAAAAAAATTCACTAAAAAACAGTGTTAAAATTCCCATACGTGGCTATGCCCAGAATTTTCCGCGTGTATACGCGAGTCCACATGTACTTTTCCGTGTATGCCATTAAAATTATTAAAAAATATATAAAAATTCCCTATTTTCGGGCTGAGTTGATGGTTACTCCAGTAGTTCAACCACCCCAGCACGTGGTCAACTGTTTCCAACTGATTGAAACTACTTTGAGGGAGTATAAAAGCCCCTCATGTGCATGGCCTAAGGGAGAGAAATTTTATAGACATTATACTCTATTGGAACCGCAATTCAAGTCTGATTCCCCGTGCCTCCTGCACTTTCCTAGATTTATACAGGAAACCCTTGTTTCCTGGAGATGTTCATCCATTTATATGCCATCTCGAGTGCACAAGTCTTGAAAGTATCTTAGCGAGGCAAGGGCGGGACGGATCCAGACGACGGTCTGTTCGAAGATCGTAGAAGGATTCAGGTGATCTCTCCACTCTTTACTTCTGTACATGCTGTTCGTAATAATGAAGAACCATCTTGTCCCTGAACTTATGTGTTAATGTTTACTTATATGTGTGAAAAGATTATCATTTAAGCATTTATTATGGTTTATATAATGTTTCACATGGATTGCACTAACATTCAGGAGAAGTATATGCTGTAAAACTAGGTTTCCGTGCACGTTCTTTCTTGTTTTCCAGGTTGAAGGAGGAAGAAGGGTTGCTGGGGGTTTGGACCCTGCGGGATCTACATCGAACGTAGGACTACGGGTAAGTTCTACTATCGTTGTCATCTAGTTTTTTGCATTCAAGTATGGTTGTGTGTGAGTCCTTCTGAATAGCATGCCCTGATCTGTGGAGGTCTTGACCCAACAAACCTCTAAGGTGATTTTCCCCGAAACACCCCCGGAAAAATGTTGCTCGACCTCAAGCAACTGTAGTGATGGATGTTGCAAGATATTCTCACTCTCCCAAGTGGCATCCTCATCCGGAAAATTCTTCCACCTCAATAATAATTCCCAGACTGTCCTGCTCCGTAATTGTCTCTCCCAGGTATCAATAATGGCCTCCGGCTATAGCACTAAGTGCCCCTCATCATCCATAGGCGGAAGCTCCTCTGTCACTGTCACCTGCTGTCCTAGTGCCTTCTTCAGGCACGATACGTGAAAGATGTTATGAATCTTGCTACCCTGGGGTAGCTCCAACTCATAAGCAACTTGCCCAACTTTGTGTATCACCCTGTGAGGCCCATAAAAATGGGGCTTGAGCTTCTCAGCTCCCTTCTGCTTCAGAGTAGACTGTCAGTATGGCTGCAAAGGTAGGTAGACCAAGTCCCCTACCTCAAATGTCTCTCCACCCGACCCCTATCGGCATACAGCTTCTGATGGTTCTATGTTGTAGCCATGTTATCCTTGAGAGCTCGGAGGATGTCTCGACTCTCTTGGATCCAATCCTTGGCTCTCGGAGCCTTGCTGGCACCAAACATCACATCAACAAAAGATAAAGCATGATAACCATATAATGCGTAAAACGAAGACATTCTGTTGGTCATGTGATGTGTGTTGTTGTAGCAGTACTCTCCTAGGTGCAGCTACTTTAGCCATGCTCTCTGCTGCCCACTGACATAGTTAAGCAAGTAGCCCTCCAGCCACTTGTTAACTATCTCTATTTGCCTATCTCTCTGTGGGTGGTAGCTAGTGCTCGGTGTCAACTCTGTCCCCACCAACCGAAAAATCTCCTACCAAAACTTTCCCATGAAGTGGCTGTCCTTTTCATTGACAATGGTCTTGGGAAGACCATGTAACCTGAAGATGTCCCTGAAGAACAACTCTGCCACCTATGTTGCTGTATAATGTGTGGATATGGCGAAAAAATGTGCATATTTCGTCAGTCGATCAACAACGACGAATATACAGTCCTTGCCCTACACCATGGGCAACCCTGTGATGAAATCCATCGAGATATTCTCCCATTTCCCCTCTGGAATGGGAAGAGGCTGCAACAAACCTGCCAGATGGTTCACCTCCCCCTTGTTGTGCTGACAAACCTTGCACTCCTTGACATGCTGGAGTACATCCTCCTTGAGGCCCTTTCATGAGAACCTCTCCCTGATGGCCCTGTAGGTTTTGGTAAACCCCTGATGGCCAGACAATGGTGAATCGTGAGAAGCCTACAATATCTTCTTCTTGAGCTGAGAGCCCTCAGTCATGAAGATCCTGTCCTTGTAGTAGATGATCTCATCCATCATCCTATATCTGTCATCTGTCACCTGTCCATCCAAAACCTCACAAGCAAACCTGTCCTTGGAGTACTCTACCAATAGTCGAGCCCTCCAATCTACGTCCAAACTCATCAGAGACAACGTGGCTAGTTTGCATGAAAGTGCATCAGCCACCACGTTGTTATTCCCTTTGACATACTCGATGTCAAAGTCGTAGGCTTGGATCTTGCTGAACCACTTCTGCTGCCTCTCCTATAGCTGTTTCTGCTCTAAGAAAAACCTGAGGCTGTTGTGGTCAGTCCTCACCCTAAATCTGTTACCTACTAGGTACTACTGGAATTTGGCCAATGCATGCATGATGGCCAACATCTCCTTGTCATATATGGCATACAACCGCTCATGGTGTAGGAGCTTCCGCCTCTCAAAAGCTATAGGGTGGCCTCCCTGCATCAACACTGTGCCTATCCCCTCTCCTGATGCATCACACTCCAGAACGAATGGCTGCATGAAGTTTGGTAATGTTAGCACTGGACAGCTGCTCATCACCTCCTTGAGCTTGCCAAAGGCTCACTGCGCTGTGTCTGTCCAACTGAATGCCCCCTTCTTCGTCATATTTTTAAGAGGTGCAGAAAGCTGAGAGAAACTCTTGACGAACTTTCTATAGTAGGTGCAGATACCCACAAACCCCCAAAGTTCCGTCACGTTTATCGACACTGGCCAATCCCTGATAGCCCTGATCTTCTCCTCGTGGACCCTCACTCCATCCAACCCTATGATGTGTCCCAAGTATAGCATCTTCATCAACCCAAACTCACACTTGGAGAGCTTAGCATAAAACTTCTGCTCCTCCAAAATATGCAACACTGCCTCTGTGTTGGAGATGCTCCTCCCATGTCCTGCTGTATATCAATATGTCATCAAAGAATACCAACACACACTTCCTCAGGTGGCTGCAGAAAATGTTGTTCATACATGACTGTAAGGTGGCCGGTGCATTGGTTAGCTCGAAGGGCATCACCAAGAACTCAAAATGGCCATAGTGGCACCTGAAAGCGGTCTTGGGAATGTCCTGTTCCCTCACGCGAATTTGATGGTACCCGGATCTCAAATCAATCTTTGAGAAGAACCGTGCCCCTCTCAACTATCCATCAGCTCATCAATATGTGGAATAGGGTACCTGTTCTTCATGGTCTTTTTGTTCAGGGCCCTGTAATCAATGCACATCCTCAATGTGCCATCCTTCTTCTTCACCAGAACTACTGAAGAAGTGAAAGGACTGGTGCTAGGCCGAATGTGTCTAAGAGCTAACAGCTCGTGGATAGCACACTTGATCTCATCCTGATAGGCCTTGGGGTGCCTATAGGGTGTGGTAATGGCGGTCTGTATGCCCTGCTCTAGCTCAATCGTATGCTCAAATCCCTGATCCGGTGGCTGTCCTGGTGGTATCTCCATAAACACCGCGACATACCTGTCAAGGATGGTCTGTGCCTCTAGATGAAATGTCTGCCCGGTAGCCTCTGCCTCTGATGCACGCAGCTCTACTTCCCACTCTATGTCTCCCTTCCGGAATTTTGCCTCCATCCGATGAGCTGAAATTGTATGAGGTGGGTAAGTGTGCATGCCTCGTATCTTCTCGTGCTTCCCGGACTTCTTGTCATCCCACTCCATTTCCAAGGCCTCCCAATCTGTGGTGACCTTCCCTAGAGTGATCAGCCACTATACTCCTAATACCACATTGGTATCCCGTATGTTAACCAAGAAAAAATGGTCAGTCACTATGTAGGTGCCCATCGTCACTGCCAGTGCTGGGACATATCTAACACACTGCATAGTCTGATCTCTTAGGACCAACACTGAAAACCCATTGAAGCTCTCTATCTGTATGCCTCTCTGCTCTACCATCTGTGCATCGATGAAATTGTGGGTTGCCCCACTGTCCACCAGTACTGATACTCGCTGCCCCCACACTGTGCCTCGGACGCGCAGCGTTAGATACTTGGGAACTCCCCGCAATGCTGCAAGGGTCCCTCCGGTAGGTGCAAAGGTTGCACCTCCTACTCCTGGTGGTGGAGGTGGAAAATGATCCTGCGCTGCCTCGCTGCCCCATGCCCCCCCATCATCATACTCATCTTCTTCCCCGCTTCTCTCAGAGAAGACCTCGATATAATGTGCTTTGCCAACAACACATCTGTGTCCTGGTGCCCACGGCTCCTGACAGGTGAAACACAATCTCTTCTTCTTCAACTCGCTCTTGGCATCATCATCCAATTGTCCTCTACCCTAATTCCCCTTTGGAGGCGTAATCCTCACATCCTTCCCCTTAGGCTGGAAGGCCTGTCTCTGGGTGTAAGGCATCCTGGTCCTGGGTAAGGCATCCTGCAAGTCCAGTGTCCTGCCAACTGCGTCATGGAGTATGGTTGGTCTAGTGGATTTGACCAATCCCCGAAGCGAATCTGCTAGCCCATCAATGAACATGTAGATCATCCATGCCACGGATAGATCTAGTACCATCACCAAGAGTCTCAGGAAATCTGAGATGTATGTATTTGGACTCCCGGTCTGCTTGAGCCTCATCAGCTCAAAAAATTGCTCCTCCGGATCCCTCCGATCAAACCTCTCTATCAACCTCCGGGTGAACTCGACATAAGCTGTCACTGTCGAGTGCCCGAGTGAAACATCCCGTGGAACCACCAATCGTGGGCCTCGCCATCTAGATGCAGCGCTGCCACCTTGATGGCCTCCGTCTCTACCATCTGGTTGAGCTGGAAGTATATGTCCAGCTTCTCCACCCAAGCCTTTGTCAAATTGTTTTATGAACCATCAGACATAGTCAAATGGAACCTGCTCATCGTACGCTGAGTGTCTCCATCGTGATAATGCCAGTGTCCCCTATGATGGTCACAGGGTCTGCTGTCCCGCTTGAGCTGGAAAAAATCACGAAATGAGAGGGCATCCCTGAACTCCTGTCAGTATGCCTGGTACTTAGAAAATTAATCACCCATGTGGCCAGGTTCCTGCTCCTGCTGTGCTCCTGCCCCTGTGTCTGCAGCCAGAAAAGTGGGCATAGTGGAACGTGTGGGTGCATGAGATGCCATGTGCCAGATCCCTCACCAATCTGGAAACCCCTTAGGGTTTCACGTTGCCTAGCCTCTACAGCAGTGAATCTCTTTCCCATCACCTCAATCTTCCTTAACAGATCCTGTACTGACTTGAGGAGCATTTCCGCAAACTCCTTCGCGGCACCATCATCCGCCATCGGTGCCTCCTGGTCTGCATCCACTACTGGATCGCAGTCACCCTCTCTGTAGGTGATTTTCAACCTATGCTCTCGGTCATGTTACTTCCTACCCCTGTAGAAAATATACGGCTTCTCTTCCGGTGTCATAGACAACTTGCTCCACAGGCTGAGCCAGATCTATGAGCTCTGATACCACTGTAATATCCCGAAGGGGAAATAGACAGTAATACAAAGCATATAACAAGACATATAGTGCTAGAAACAAACCATGAAGCAGATACACATAAAATAAAGAGAATTATAAGCCATTTTATTATACTGAGAAATATAAAGAAGTACAAGAGGTGATCAGAATGATGGCACCTCGACTTGCACCAGGAAAGTGTAGGAATACTCTCAGAATGTCAAGGGAAATGGTTGCTCTCTGCTGTAACTCCAATTGCTAAAACACTGCCATGTTGCTGCAACTACTGGAACCAAAATGAGTATTTGGGGCTGCTCCCTTACTCAGAAAATGCTGATACTCTTGAATCAGCCTCTACTCACAATACCCAGAAAATCCCAGAGAGAATTTTTGAAATTCTCGACCCCCTAAAATGCCTCCCTTGAGGATCTACGCTATCCTCCCAAGGGCCACGCTGGTGCTGAATGACTATCTTCAAAATAGGGACTCCCTGTCTCCCAAATATCTCCAATAGGCAATGACTGGCCCCTAGCTCACTTCTCCAGCCCGAATCCTCCAAAATGGCACCAATCTGAAGCTCCCCCAAGATGAACTATGTCCTCTCTCTCAAGACTGCACAATCCCTAGATGCTCTGCTTCACAACAAAGGCAACAACAAATCCTCCGACAAAAATGATGGTATAATACCTCACCCGAGCAAGCACTCGAATTCTCCCGGGGCTGAGGGTGGGATCTCCGCACGGAGACACCCAGTGTACTAAAAAGTACTGCAGACAAGCTAAATAGCCAGTGTGCTCCAATTCAAAATGAAAAGCTCAAGATGCATAAACATGAATGATGAAATGAAGAGGCTCTCCTCCCTTTTATCACGATGGGCCTCTCTCAACCCTAGGCCCCACCATCTCCTACGTGCCCCTTGGCCCCCGCTGCCCCTCTCAACTACGTGAGGTAGGCCCCACACTGCCCACGTGGTCTATGTCCCCCTCTCCCTGCGTTGTCCACTTGGCCACTAGGCCCCACTTCCTCAAATACGTTGTGGAATTAAGGGAAACACTTTATCCTAAGTGAGTTATTTAATATTTCACTCACTTTATTCATGCTCCAACTATAATAAGGAAAAATTGGTCAAAATTAATATTTCCAATTAGCTATCGCTAATTGGGAATATTACAGAGGTTAAGTAGAGATAAGGGACGAAGATTGGAGTTATTCCTTAGGGTAGAATTTAGCGAGAGTTGGGAGAGATTTCCAGTGGTGGATTTAGCCCAAAAGCTTTCTGGGTTTTTGTGGGTTTATTGAGAGAAGTCTCTCGCTAATTTTACAGAATTATTTTGACGATATTCAGGCCTAAAATCCTCATTCTTATAGTAGGGTGAATTGCTAATTAGCTGGGGAATTTGCATCATGATGTGGGTTGATTTTGGCTTGGAGATAGGCCAAAATTTTTCTGGGTATTTTCGGGTTTGAGGAGAGGAGCTCACAACTACAATTTTAGAGCATTCCAGGTATTATTAAAAAAAATGTCCAATTCCATTTGGCAGTCCGTAGGAGATTTTAATTTTTTTGGGCAGAGCGTATTATCAGTTTGGAGCAATTTCAGTAGTTGGGTCAGCGAGATTTCACTTGGGGTTTGCATAGCTTGCTTAGCAAGCCCAGGTTCCATTGTTCTCTCATTTTGTACTTAGATTTCTCCATATTAATAAAAAGGCTCATATACTCTGCTCATATCTACTGTTGTTCTAATTTGGGTGCTTTATTTTATATTTTTCTTGTTGTTCCTAGTTCATAGCTCTATATTTATTGCTAATTACCAATTAGGAATATTATAGTGGTATCAAAGCCATGATCTTCGCCAGCTGTGGGGTAGCCAACTAGATCATGGGAGATTTGGGCATGTATGCACTGTGACGAGTTAAACCATACACAACCCATGGTTGAAGGAAGATCCGGTATGCTGGAATTTTGGGGTGGAATTCACTAGAGTGATGAGAGGTTGGGCTAGTTGATGAAGGTGATAAAACAAATCCATCCTCACCCTTACAACAAAAACTCTAGAGGTATAAAGGTTGTGGGGGCGCAACCATCTACTCCATGTAGGGATATTCAACAGAATCAACGCACCAAATCTCCTCGAAAGGAGCAAACAGGATAGGGATCATTTGAGGGTGAGACTCAGGGCACTATTGTTGGTGGAGACTGTTGAGCTGCCTTTTTGTCTAGATTTTTATGATTTTTATCAAATAATTCTATGCTTGTGACTAGTGTTATTGTCTGATTAAGCTGACAGTTAGAGGCATTCAGAGGCAATAGATATTAAATTATGAATCCTTCCTGTTAATTACTTTAAAGATTTTTTTGTGTGTAAATGTCATTAATAATATGCCTTCTTGGTGGCAGACGAATAAGTCATGTACTAAGCAGTCTTCATACCAGCAGTGCAGGAATGCTTCCTAAAACCCATTTGAGTACAGATTCATCTCATGAATAGAAGAAACAACTTGAATTCAATGACAGATTGAGAACTACATTCTGCACCTCTTGTCGAGTCTCAAGATGAGATTGTATGCAGAGATTGCTGAAAAACACCCACACAATGTCATTTTTATGGTAATGGCCATCATTTGTGAATTGCTATAATCATTGTCAAGAAATCCTTGAAAGAAATTGTATCTAATATTGTTGTATCAATGCCTGATCCTAATGTAACAAATGCCGAGAAATGCACTGTTTTCCCTGTTTAATTTGCCATTGGAACTACTCGTATGTCACTATGATGTGAGGAATTATTGTGGCAACATATTCCCGGATGTTCTAGTTAAGAATCAACGTCTTCAGAAAAATATTATTACTCCAACACCATCAGAGTCTCTCGATTGGGGTCACTCCCAAACATAGCGTTGGTAATAGATTGCGACAAGATGACAACACAGAGATATTGATCATGGGTCCAACTATGTGCTAGATCAGGAGAACGATTTTTCAAAGGACTGTGATAAGGATGATGATGGACTCGAGCCTGCCAGCTATGTGTTGTATCTGCCAGCAATGCGATGGTCAAATTACTTCCAGAAGCTGGGATCGCACCAACTCAAACTCAGATTGGAAAGCAAATCTTCTTGTTCTGATTTTAACTAATTTGTATTAACCAAAAATCCTAAATTCATATTCCATGTAAAGAGTCGATCCATTTAATCATAGCAACAATGCTGCTATATAAGGGTGATTTCTGTACATTGATAGGGGGCGGGGGATGGCATAAGAGCGCTAGGCTATGTGGAAATTAAACTTGTACAATGTATTATTTGCAAAGTTTGGATTTCAATTATGCCATGAGAGGAATCCGAGCCCAGTGGAATGATCCCTGGAGGGGACTACTGGAGCCCAACATTCAATTATTTAGCATTCATGTAATTTGGCTTCTGTAGTAATACGATGCTGCAATTAATTTATATTTTCCAGTTATTTTGGATTTTCTAAAGATGGTATTTTGATTTAGTTTTTATAGGAAGATCAAGCTAGGTGGTTGGGCCCATCAACCAGCTCGTTGCTAAATTACTTAGGATCTATTTATTCTATTGCATTTTATTTCCTGTTAGTGTGATTTAATTCATTTCATTTTATTACATGCTTGTGTAATTCATTTGACTGCATTTTATTTCCTGAGTTGTTTTGGGAAACTAGGTCCAAACTCCATGTTGTACTGCAAAGATGATGATGCCAATATTTTTATTGGATTCCTCTTTTGGAGAGGCGCAATATTGATCTAAAGATCATCTTGATCGAATGAGTAGAACATTTATTTTGAATTTATTCCACTTATGTGCAAGGTCAGCCAGAATTGTAATGTAGGCTTGGAGCCCCAACAGATGTGTCACACACCCTCATAGATGGATATAAATTGGACAAACTTGGAGGTCATTTCATCATCCACTCATCACACACTTCTCTCTTGTGTCTGATTGGTTCGATCATCTTTTGGAGGCTTTCCTTCTTATACGTGTGGAACAACAGCTAGGTTTTTCCGTACGGATCTGTCTAGGGTTTCAGTGCAGGTTTGACTAGCGTTGAATTTGGTCAATGCTTGGTCCATTTGATCTCAAACTCCACCAAACTTCCGATTTCTAAAGGCCGTATTCATTGGCACAAAAATCTAGGCTAGATGTTGACTTTTGACCTGTTACGTTGAATTTTTGTTGTTTTTGTACTACGTTGACCATTCACTAGACAACGTTGACTTTCGTTGACTTTGGGTTGAATTTTGTGGAGCTGTCTTGAGGGTTGTGTGACACTTCTGGTTGGCTGACTATGAGGAGACTTTGTTGGTTGAAGCATCCTGTTGATCGCCATAACGCACCACAACACATAGATTTTTCTGATCAAGCTAAGTGTATTTTTGGCTTGTCTTCTGTCGATCTATTGGTATGTTCTATAATCATTTTAAATTCATGTTTATGTGATTGCTATTTGGTATCGAGTTTGAAGTAAAGTTGCATCAAGCATAAAACATCTTCAAATCGCTAGGGTAGGGTTTGCTAAGTGATGTTGATTCAGTGATCAGATTCAGAAAGGGGCAGAAGCAGAGACTGGTCAGGAGGACCAGGAGTGCATTTTAGAGAGAGGCAGAGGTGATGCAGGGAGAGACAACGCAATTTTCTGAAGAGGTGATGCAGACCATACAAGAAATCACGCAGAAATGGTGCAGTGTCTCTTGGAGTCAGTATGGAGATAGCTAGAGGCTGAGGTTTTTGAGCCAAGAGGGCCAAAATCTAGTCTTAGATCAGCTAGATCAATTGCAGAGGATGGTAACATAGTTCCTCAAGCTTGCCCACGCAGGCTTACATAGTTCTTGCGTAGGAAATATGATGCAGGAGTATCCTGCTTGATTTTTATTAAAATATTGTGTAAATAGGGGGTGATGTTTTTTTTATTTTTTATAAATTATTGTGCTCATTTTTAATAAATTAAGAGGGAAAATGTGAGTGTGAGGATTATTGTAAATATTCTTTTAATAAATGAAGGATATGAGTGGAGTTGAATTAGGTAGATAATCTAGGGATTAGGAATTCCTTAAACGGGACTTAGTTGAGTCCAAAAAAGGGATAAATCTATTTTAGATTTTGGTTGAGATTTGTGTGGAGGAAACCATGGATTGAAATAAATTCATAATTATGTATAAATAGGAGTATTGTGTGAGGATGAAAAGCAGTGAGGACTACAAAGAGAGAGAGAAAAATGGTTTGAGAGTTTTTGTAAAGGGCCGACAACCGAAAGGCCATCCATTGTAATATTCGGCCAGATGTTTTAAATCAGAAATTTCTTGTTGTATTTTATATAAACAACTTGGTTATTGTTTGACTCTCTCTTTGTTTATATTTGGACTTGAATCTAAGTAGATTTGTATGAGCTTTTTGAGTTAAGTTTTCATGATAAGGTTGAAGAAGTCTGTTGTATATGCTAGGATCTATTTTATAGCGGAATCCTGGTATCATTTGGTATCAGAACGTAAGGTTGGAAAAGAATGTGTGGGATTTGGCTAGTTACCAAATGTATATTCTCTTTAAGAGTCGACCTTGTGAAGATCTGCTGTGAGCGTGCATTAGATTCAATACTGCGTAGAATTTGAAATGTATGATTCGATTTTTGTCTTAACCTCTGGTGTGCAGCCTCAACATATTACGTGAGTACGGTGTTAACAATCTTAATGGTGAGAGTAGTTTTAACATACGGTGTATCTGAAGTGAAAAATTCCATTACAGCAATGGAAAAGACACTACAGGCAATGCGTTGAAGAATTGGAAGCGTTGGAACGTGCGGCATGTATATTAACAAAGCGATGTAGATATATATACAAATGCTATTTGATATGTCTACACAGTCCATTGACATAGTATGGTTTGATGGAAATAAATTTAATCTCTGTGTATGCATGATTGAAGACAACACGTAGGTGAAGGTGTCACAGTAAGTGGTATGGTTGTCAAATGCCAAAGACTGCAAGGGTGCGGATGCAGTGGAGTGCTGTAGAGATTACCAACACAATTGAAAGTTGAAGATGGCAGATTTGCATTGTCACAGCCTCGACGGAATGGCGTAGGGTGACTTGCATAGTTTGCATGTTGGGTGTGCGGCTCTAGTTCTTGGAGTCTCTGTGGAGATTTAACACAGACCCGTGGCATATGGTATGTGTTAACAGAGTTTGTGTAACCCGTGGTATGGTATACACAGTCCTTGTGGATCACAATATGCAGCTAGCATATGGTATGTGCTAGTAGAAGCGTATATATATACTATGCATTCCGATTGCAGGAGAGGTTAAACGGAAGTTCCTATGGAGTCATGGTAAAGAGCATTATTCGATATATGTGTTCTGGATAACGTATTCCAATATGAATACAACCAAGTTTTACATCGTATTAAGTGGTCATGTTGCTTGATGGCTGTCTGATGATTTGTATTATTAGCTACTTAAAAACAAACGCAACGTTTGCTTCCTTATGCAATGTTTCAACATTAGTCGCCATGGGATTTCAAATGCAGTAAACTATCAACAAAATATGACAGAGATTATAGACTATGGTTTTAGCATAGTCTCCAGTTTATGCAGTGTGATTCATATGCTTGAAACAGATTTATTACAACGAATGAGATCCATTTTTGGAGTCGAGTGAAGTCTCCGAGCTGTGAAGGGTGTTTTTTTCGTAGATCATGTTGGGAGACTGTGTTTGGAGACAGTGGTTGTGTGGGAGAGTGAATGCATAAGGCATCGATCTGTTATCCAGAAGATCGACCATCCGAACTTGATTACATAGGCAATGAATCTGGAGTTAAGGTAACAGGCAATGAATCCGAGTTTGTACTTAGAAGGGAAGCTATGCGTCAAGTCGAGATGGAAATCGGTAGAGATCTCAATGATTGAAAAACACATCTTGTGAACTCGCACAGTGGAGTAGAGCATGTAATTTCTACATTGTTTTGGGTTGTGATTGAACCATAGAGAGATTCGATGGGCGGTTTATTGCACTTATGTTTAATTGTGGTATTTTTTAGCCACATATTTCACTCCGTTACGGCTCAGGAATCTGTAAATTATTACCATAACTTCTATGTAGACATTCATAGGTGAATGGAATCTGCGTGAATAGAATTTGCGTGAATGGCTTTTGCGTAGAAGCACAGTTGGGTGAATGGAAATTGCATTGGCGAATGGTGATTTCCAAATATATTATTAGATTGTGCGTACCTTGAAGGTTTACAAACATTATTTGCTGGGAAATATTTATGTTAGAAAATTGTTGGGAAGAGATTTATTTGTTGGGGATAGATTGTTATAAAATCGACCTTGCACATTCAAAGTGGAGTTTGGAGTTGGATAGCTGGGAGTCCATCGGAGAAAAAGTCTGTAGAGGCTTGAATATATTCCTAAATGAATATGAGAGAAGGGTTGGATAATTTCAACCACAAGAAGATTCAAGGTAAGTGCTCATTGAATGAATCAATATTCATTGAATAAATATATCTGAAAATTTGTATGATTAAATTTCCTTGCCATACTCGAGAAGTTGATCTTTTGTAAAAGTTATGAAAGAATGAAATCAATCCATATGTTTAAGGAATGGAATTTGAGTTCATCTTAGAAATTGATGTGCGAGTATGGTTGAGTATGGTTTGTATTTGTTGTTGCGGAGAAATATGGTAATGCCACCATGTTAAAAGAAAGTTTTGAGAAATTCTTGTGAATGAATTGTTTTGTGCACTGAGGAGAGACGGTGTTGCATGCGGACTGTCACTACAAAGAATGAGCTGCATAGAAGTGCATGAAAATGTGAATATTCACAGTGATAAAGACGGCACAGAAGAGTGAAGTCCGAAGAGTTGAAATTGCGAAGAGAAGGTTTGTTAATAACCTTGAAGGGAGCATAAGGTATGATACATCATTTCGAAAAGGTATTTTAATGTGAAAATTAAATGATTTATTTTATTTTAAAAATAAATCTTGGGAAAAGAGAATTGCATTTCAATCTAAAGGCTAAAGTATCATGTGAGTAAATGATAATGGGAGATGATGTAATTGGTGATTTGTGATATTTTCTGAAGAATGGAGTATGAGAGAGTGTGAAGATTTTACATCATAAAAATGTATTAAGGGTGGATGTTCGTTGGAAGATTGTATAACTTGAATTAAGTCAAAATATCCACTATTTTAATTATTGGGTCAAGCTTTGAAGTCAAACAGATGTTAGGGTCAAATGAAAATTTGGATAGCTTGAGTTAAGATTGAGTTATTGTACAAGAGGGTGTATGTTTCATCCAATATGAAAAGTTGATGTAAAGTCTGGGTCAAAAAGTATTGAATCAAGTCAAAGGTTTGAATGTAATTGGGTGCATGATCGACGGAGCCTGACACCCAAAGAGTTTGGTCATTATAACACATGAAATACTACAGTTTTTGTTTTGTAGCAAAGAGGAGCAAGAGAGTTGCGAGAAATGATTCCAAGACAGAGAACTGAAAGTGATCAAGCACATGAAGAGAGCTTGCATTTTTGAATGGAAAGTAAGAAGGCTTGCTGAAAAGGGGATTGAATGAAATGCACAAGTGAACAGATGAAGTTCACAAAGGAGGAGAAGATGACTGGTGATAGTCATTTCAGAGGTTCTAAGAATGACCGCAGCAAAAGAAAGAAGAAGGAAAATGCCAAGGCAAATGGCATATGTAAGCATTTGACTGATGAAGGATATGAGCGGGAGAAAACTGAGATAGCAGTTCACCTTGATTTATTGATGGAATTGTTGCAGAGATATAAATACCAGAGACATGGCTCGACCATGAGGAAGAAAGTGAAATGGCAGAAGCTACACACAAAGAGGGAATAACAGGTAAAAATATAGTTGACAGAAGAGCTGAGGAAGCTTGAGCAGATGATATGTGTGCAAATGGGATGTGGAGAACTCAGAGAGGCTGAGTTGAAAATATAAGTTTCCATTTGTGGCCCAGAACAGGGTGAAATTCTGGGTGAAGAGATCAATGAGGAAGATCTCATGAACTATTGGAATAGTTCAGAAAAATTTGAAGATATGTTGACAAGAGAAGAAAAAGAGGCTATGAAGCCTTGTATTTTTAAATCTCATCGTTTGTGTATGTTTGCAGGATGTGTAGAAGATGGTCTACAGTTAGGTGAAACTGTCACAGAGATGGATGAAACTCTTAAGGCGATGTATGAAGGAGAATTCCTTTCATAGGAGGAAGGTATTGATTTGTTGCAGCAAGAAGAAATCATAAATGAATTCTTGTTTGGTGTAAGACAACCAGTTGAAGCTATTATGGAGCATTAGCATAATGAAAATGTCGAAGTGATATTCCAAGGAGGTAAACAAATGAATTTGTTTTATGAAATTGCTGACAGAATTTTACAATATGATGATACAGAAAACATGATAACTCAGGAAGATTTCCATAAGAAGAATAAATTTGGGAATGAAGGTTGTGATGAAATGCTGGAAAGATTTCACATGGAAATAGAGTTCTGGGAACGATGGCTTAAGGAACCTGAAGGGGAGATGAAACTTGCAGAACCTGATACAGAAGAGATTGCAGTTACTGTGCATGATAGGGATGAAATGTTTTTAACATTTATAGAATTGAGTAAATGTTATAACTTTTCAAATGATAATGGGGATGTAGGTACAAAATGAAACATTAATAAATATGATGTTGAAATCAGAGAAATTGAGCAGAAAGTATTTGGATATGTGATGAAAAATCAGGAGCAGCAAGAAAGTTATGTCTTTAGAGACATAAAGGAAACAAAAGTATTGAACCAACAGGATAAAGATGAAAGCAGCCAGCAGTTCAAATAGGATCTACTAAAATCCAGAAATTCGATGATGGGAGATTGGTGCTTGAAGCATCAAAAGAGGCCGAAAGGTCTTATATTTTTAAAACTAACAGTTTGTTGATGAATGCAGGTACAACACTGGATGAGAAATATGTTACTATAAGAGAAATCAATGACTATAGTTATGGTCAAGAAGAAATTCTTGATTATTCTTCGCTTCATAAAGTTGAGTATTTAGCGCAATTGAAGATGAAAGCATCAAACAAAGAGGAATTGCTCCGAGGAATTGGCGAAAGAAATTGTTGGAGAGGCTGATGGAATGTGGTTAAAAGAATGAGTGATGCTGATGTACAACCAGTTCGAGATTCTTTCAGAGTTTGAAGACCAGAAGAATGGGTATCAGTGTTTCTACACGAGTATGTAATTCCTGAAATAAAGATGATGTGGTATGGAAAATCAAGAGTTACATTCAACAATATTCTAAAAATACTATTCTGGGAATCATGTGATGAATTACAAAATGGAGTTGATACTTTAAAGGACCAGCGGAAAAATAGAGTTTGGAATCTTGGAGGGAGAAAATTATTTGAGACTTGTGGCTATCACATTATTACAGAAAAGTGACAGACCTCATAGACAGGATTCTATGGAAACTTCTCTACATGGGGAGTCTGGTGCAGGAGCATCCTACTTGATTTTTATTAAAATATTGTGTAAATAGGGGGTGATGTTTTTTTAATTATTTTATAAATTATTATGCTCATTTTTAATAAATTAAGAGAGAAGATGTGAGTGTGAGTATTATTGTAAATATTATTTTAATAAATTAAAGATATGAGTGGAATTGAATTAGGTAGATAATCTAGGGATTAGGAATTCCTTAAATGGGACTTAGTTGAGTCCAGAAAATGGATAAATCTATTTTAGATTTTGGTTGAGATTTATGTGGAGAAAATCATGGATTGAAATAAATTCATAATTATGTATAAATAGGAGGATTATGTGAAGATGAAAAGAAACAAGGAATACAGAGAGAGAGAGAAAAATGGTTTGAGAGTTTTTGTAAAGGGCCGAGAGCCGAAAGGCCATCCATTCAATATTCGGCCATATGTTTTAAATCTGAAATTTCTTGTTGTATATAATATAAACAACTTGGTTATTGTTTGAATCTCTCTTTGTTTATATTTGGACTTGAATCTAAGTAGCTTTGTATGAGCTTTTTGAGTTAAGTTTTCACGATAAGGTTGAAGAAGTCTGTTGTATATGCTAGGATCTGTATTATAGCAGAATCCTAGTATCACAATCACGCAGAGGCAGTGAGGGCTTCACTAACGTTGTCAAATCAACCAGAGACTTGCATAGTGAGGCATATCTCACATTTTTCACCAGATTTTCTAGATTTCTCTGAAGGGTTTTTCCGGATGTTGGCACCCTAGTTGTACTTAAGATTCTGCTGCTTAATAATACAAACTCTCAGATCTGCTGCATCGGTTTTCCCGAGTTGGGATTTTCCGGGGACTTAGTCCAAAAATAATTGTGTCAAATATGGATGTTTTGACGATATTCAGGCCTAAAATCCTCATTCTTATAGTAGGCGAATTTCTAATTAGCTGGGGAATTTGCATCATTATGTGGGTTGATTTTGGCTTAGAGATAGGCCAAAATTTTTTTGGGTATTTTTGGGTTTGAGGAGAGGAGCTCACAACTGCAATTTCAGAGCATTCCAGGAATTATTAAGCAAAATTTCCAATTCCATTTGGCAGTCTGTAGGAGATTTTAATTTTTTTGGGCAGAGCGTATTATCAGTTTGGAGCAATTTTAGTAGTTGGGTCAGCGAGATTTCACTCGGGGTTTGCATAGCTTGCTTAGCAAGCCCATGCTTCATTGTTCTCTCATTTTGTACTCAAATTTCCCCATATTAATAAAAATGCTCATATATTCTGCTCATATCTATTGTTGTTCTAATTTGGGTGCTTTATTTTATATTTTTCTTGTTGTTCCTAGTTCATAGCTCTATATTTACTGTTAATTCCCAATTAGGAATATTATAGTGGTATTATAGCCATGATCTTCGCCAGCTGTGGGGTAGCCAACTAGATCATGGGAGATTTGAGCATGTATGCACTGTGACGAGTTAAACCATACACAACCCATGGCTGAAGGAAGATTCGGTCTGCAGGAATTTTGGGGTGGAATTCACTGGAATGATGAGAGGTTGGGCTAGTTGAAGAAGATGATAAAACAAATCCATCCTCACCCTTACAACAGAGACACTAGAGGTATACAGGTTGTGGGGGCGCAACCATCTACACCATGTAGGGATATTCGATAGAATCAGGGCACCAAATCTCCTCGAAAGGAGAAAACAGGACAGGGATCATTTGAGGGTGAGACTCGGGGGCACTATTGTTGGTGGAGACTATTGAGCTGCCTTTTTGTCTAGATTATTATGATTTTTATCAAATAATTCTATGCTTGTGACTAGTGTTATTATCTTATTAAGTTGATAGTTAGAGGTATTCAGAGGCAATAGTTATTAAATTATGAATCCTTCTTGTTAATTACTTTGAAGAGTGTTTTGTGTGTAAATTTCATTAATAATATGCCTTCTTGGTGGTAGATGAATATGTCATGTAATAAGCAGTCTTCATACCAGTAGTGCAGGAATTCTTCCTAAAAACCATTTGAGTACGGATTCATCTCATGAACAGAAGCAACAACTTGAATTCAATGACAGATTGAGAACTACATTATGCACCTCTTGTCGAGTATCAAGATGATATTGTACACAGAGATTTTTGAACAACACCCACGCAATGTCATTTTTATGGTAATGGCCATCATTGGTGAATTGCCATAATCATTGTCAAGAAATCTTGGAAAGAAATTGTATCTAATATTGTTGTATCAATGCCTGATCCTAATGTAACAATTGCCGAGAAATGCACTTTTTTCCCTGTTGAATTTGCCACTGGAACTACTCCTATGTGACTGTGATGTGAGGAATTATTGTGGCAACATATTCCCGGATGTTCTAGTTAAGAATCAACGTCTTCAGAAAAATATTATTACTCCAACACCATCAGAGTCTCTCGATTGGGGTGGTTGTCTCACAGATTTTCTAGGCACCGCGGCAACGGCTCAGATTGGGGGATGTCACCCTGATCCCCAATATCTCTATCTAGGTTGTCTCATTGCAAGCTAAGGGAGGTAGACCCTAACAGAAATGAAAGACAAGAATTGGTTGCAAATCAACCAATCTAGGAGACACAGCTAAAACACCAAATACTTGATAAAATTGACGAGATTTCACAGATCCAATTAGATTTGAAAATTAAAACCAGTGCCTTATGAATTTTAAAGATCTCGTTATAAAATTAAATCCAAGTAATAGCTGTTTAACTGCTGCTATGAGAACATAAATGATATTCGAATGATATTCAATAAAAAGCACCACAACCATTCTTTAAGATACTTAAACCAATCAGCAAAGCTTATCATGGGACGATCATTTAAATTAAAATGCCAGATGCTTGAAATATTTTCGAATTTATAATGTTCCAATATAACCCAATCCGGAAATTTAAAATTCTCCACAGTCAAATCTTAGATAAAAATTTTAAGCTCATTTGACTATAAGACTTAGAAAATTTTAAAATTAAAAAAAAAAAATTAGAATTTTTGGAATTTCTAGAATTTTTTATTATTTTTTAAATCTAAAACAAATTAAAAATCTAAATCTAAATTAAAACTTTAATCTAAAGAAAAATTAGAATTTAAATCTAAATTTAAAATCTAAACAAAACTAAAGTTAAAGTTAAACTAAATTTAAAAAAATTGAATTTAATTCTAAAGCTAAACCAAACCTCCACTAAAACAATACTAAACTAAAATCGAATTTAAAATTTAAAACTAACACTATCAAATAAAATCTAAACTAAAATTAAAAAAAAAATCAAATCCTAATGCTAAACCAAACTAAAGCCTAACAAAATCAAACTAAAATGAAACTTGATGCTAAAATAAAACCATACATTAAAAATGAAATCCAATCAAAAAAATTAACGTGTTTACAGGAGGGCTTTCAAATGCATGTGTGTTTATTTTTTTGCAGCTGCAGGTCGGATGGAGCTGGACGACGGCACGATGGCGTGAGGGAGTAAGGAACGACGACGGGCAGAGGAAGAAATGACGGCAGGAAAAATGAAGCGTAGGCTGGACGGTGGATAGGATAAGGAAGACGGCTGAGAAGAGCTTCTCAGAAATGGCATGGAAGGACAAGGAATAAGGGTCGACAGTCAGGGATAAGGTGATGTTTAAGGAAATCGATGGCTGGAAGGAGGAGGAAAAATGACGAAATGACTCGAAGGCAGAGGCAATGAAAGTGGCTCGAAAAGGGGAATGCAAGGTCAATGTAAATGGAGGACAAGAGCTGCGGAGAAAAGGAGTGCCTAACGTAAATCGAAGGGCAAGGGATGCAGGGTGGATTCCAAGGAGAGGGTCGAAAAACAAGCTTAAGGAGAGATGGAGGGCGGAAAAAAGGCAGTGGATAGAACAACTTTTTTGCAGCAACGAAAGCAGGATAATTTTGATTAAACCCAGTACACATAAATTTCACCCAGATAAAGTAAAATTTCTCCCATAAAACTCAGATTTAGATGCTCCTTTAATCATATAACATTCATATTTTTCCACAAAATCGATTTGAGGCCAGATTTGGCCCTTGGGGGTTAGATGTGGCTCAGATCTAAAATTTTTTTTTGAGTAAATCTTGCAACCTGCAAAACCAGTCAGATCCTGAAAATATATACACCAAAAAAAAATTATTAAACCCTTACAGCCCTAATAAAATACAAATTTACAAGTTAATTTATAGATCTGAGGCCCTCATGGCCAGATTTGAACCCATTTCAGCGCAGTTTTTAGAAATTTAAATTTTTGAAGAGAGGCACAAGCCTTAAAAACCTTGTAAAAACACAATTCGTAAGATAAATTCAGGAAATTAGAAACAATGGGATTTTTCAGATTTACGAATATGAGAGTCAGCTGGTCCAACTGAAGACTTCCCCAGACGCTCAAATCTTAAAAAAAAAAATTTCCTGCACACTTAGATCTGAACTTTAGATCGAATGAGATTTAAGAAAATAACATGAGATCCTTCAGAAAAAATCAAAATGTCATTTTATGAACCCAAAAAACTACACAAGATACTTGTATGCAGATTAATCCATGAAGGCCATCAACCATAAAAATGTCAAAGAAAGTAGCAGAGTTTAGAAATGAATCACCACATAGATCTGGAAAAGGAACACCAAAGTTTGTAACTCCAAAGTCTTTATGCTTTATTCATCAAATAAAAATTCACAAGAGCTTCCAAGACAAGTGCACGATCCTAAGATTGGATGACTCAATACTGACAAAGGCTTCTAATTTATAGGAAAAAATCTCTAACGGCTAGTTCGGTTGATCCATGTCAAAATAATCTCGACCGTCGATAAGATTTGATCGTCTTTTAATCCGGATCGTCGAAATTATAAATTTGGGGAAAAAACGAATTTATCATTTAAATTCATTTTAATTAACTCAAAAATACTATTTTTGAATTAATTACCTCAAATTTTTGACTTTGACTTAACCACCTAGGCCCAAGGGTCCAAAATTTCTTAAAATTTTCAATATTCCCTTGACCTGGGGCCTTTAAAAATCCATTTTTTAAGGAACAACGAATTTTTCCTTTGAAGAATTTTATCCTAACTTAGGACCTAAAATTAATTAAATTTCTAGTTTAAGATTTTTTAATTAATTGACCAGAAAATTTAATTAATTGATTGAGAGGGGAAATTTAATTATTTTTTCCAACCCTCTTTACATAAGATAATACATTTAGACACATGAAGGGGAAATACCCATTCGTATAGACCCTCAAATAAATACCCATTTCTATGACTCAAAACATGATCTAGTAGACCAAGTAGCTTGTAATAAAATAATCTAGCCAAATAGCTAGGATTATTCCCAAACTACTTTTACAAGGACTCAATAGAAAACACTAGGACTCACTTAGCATGCTGATGAAAAAATCCACCCTAGCTCTGGGGTGAGGCTGGAGGGGAAAACTTTGCCGATAACTTGTGTCGAAAAACACAAGTAAATCAGTGAGACAAAAACCTCCTAAAATAGAAATCGTCACCAACATACTAGGCTTACCTAGGTTGTTACATATAATGATGGTCTTACTTAGATCATTTACATCATAAACATGCAGAATGGGTTTACATCATTCATAAAACTGTCGACTGATGATGGAATCTGAATGGCGCGACCACGTCGAACATGATGAATCCCATAAAAAAATGGGGGTGTACCGTTATGGGGTCGTTGACAAAGTGTGGTCAACATCTGGCTCTACTTGGGGACACATTGCTTCATTGAAGGAATGTGAGAATCCAGAATCTGCATCCAAGCAACACACAAAATTACATAAGTATTGTCCATCCAAATATCAGCACATGAAAAATAGAAGCTCTTCTTTTATTTATTATTCTATTTAACATGAAAAGTAAATCTACTCTTATTGCAAAATGAAATGTTGAAATAATAAGGTTTAGGGTTAGAGATATGATACAAAGGATGCCTTGTGGCATCAGATGTGCTCAATATAGTGCATGTTGAACATTTGCTTGCTTTCAGGCAAGTCTGTAGGCTTCTTTTCAAATGTGCCATGTCCAATCTTGCTAATTGTAGGATTTTGTCTTATCTGAATGTCAAGCTGCTCTTGGCCATCAGACGAATCAAACCGCTTACTTCTTCTTTTCTGCTTTTTTATCTTTGTCTGAGTGGGCTGTGATGTCAGTAATGAGACCAATGTAGATTTCTTGTACCTATCTTGAAAAAGCTTGTACGAAACATCTGATGAACCTGGAATGTGACCAATCTTATTCTGAATATACTCTGTTAAAGGTGACACATAAGCTTGGTCTTTCTCAACGTCCTTTGTAGCCATAGTTAAATCTTCCTTAATGGGAAAAGTGACCTCTGTATGATGATATGGAAATTTCTTCAGCAAACTGGAAGGCCTATGATCTGTTGACAAATCTGACTTGGGTTGGAAATTCTGCATGTGTGATCTTTCCATTTTTTCCAACTTCTTTTGGATATCAGTGCGATGCTTAACATTATCAACAGTAATTTCCTTCACATGACCCTCTTCAATAGTCAACAAATTGTGTTGAAGAGACATCTGATTAGAATGATTAAATTCCATCATCTTTAACCTGTTTTGAATTTTCCATGACATTTATTTCCTGTGCATGACTTGCTTCAATGGTATTTATCCTATTCTGAAGATTGATCTGGTTAGCTTCCATGTTTTGAATCATTTTATCATTATCTGTTTTCATGACCCTGAAGATATTTTGCATGTAGTTCATTTTCTTCTCATGATTTTCTTCTAAGGCCAATAACCTGCTCCGCATAGAACCAATTTCCCTGGCGTGATCCGCTATTATTTTTTCTTGATTAAGTTCCATATTCTTAATGATTTGAGCCTGGTTGGCTTCCATATTATTGATTACCTGAGCTTGATTTACTTGTATATCTTTAACCATATGAATCAATTTGTTAACAAGATGCTTATCGTTGTCAACACTGATTTGACAACTTTTTTCTGTTTCACCACTATCATGGGTTTGCGCTATTGTGGTACAAGTGGATTTGTCCTGAGAATTGTCTGGAAAACTCCTTCTGATAGTTGAATCTTCTAAAAGATCAATTTCATTATTTTTCATAATACTGGGAGCACAAGGCGAGTCATCTTGTTTTATATATTTATCTGTAAAAGCATTGATGATGTCTTGTAAACAATACTCTTCAGGACAATTTCGAAACCAATCGATAGCATCACCTTTTAAGGAATAGCCAAAGACACATATCTTGACATCTGCATGATTATATTGTGAAGGATGACAATATTTATATATAAAAAAAGTGATCGTATTTAGATGTATTAGAGCAGTGCCTAGATCACCTCTTGAGAAAAATGGAAATTTAGAAATGACCTCTTGTGGCATGTTATGAAAGGTGTCATCCATGATGACCTGCTTTAAGAAATAGATCCGTGTTCAAGAATAATCAAAAGATCCTCAAGAAGCTAACTTCTTAGCATGAACTCTTGTAAGAAATGAAAGAATTGGAGTCGCCACTTGAACATGAAACTAATTATGAAAATAGAAGAAATAATCGAGAATAATAGATGGATATCAGGGGGGGATTCTTCTCTGGGAGTAAATAGGTGAATAAGTGGAGTCGCCACCCAAACAAGAAGCCAACCGAAATTTCCAGGTGTTAAAGATACGATAATGAAATGATTAGTGAGATGATGAAAGATAAGATGATAGAAGAGATGAAATGACACCAGAAAATGCTATGCCTTGTGACAGGCTAATGAATGGCGAGGAAAGATTAGAATATCATAAAATGTCGTTAAGACCAAGGACAGAAAAACTCTATCCCCGGCAACGACGCCAAAAAATGTTGTCGCACAGATTATCTAGGCACTGCGACAATGACTCATATTGGGGGTTGTCACTCTGATCCCCAATCTCTCTATCTAAGCTGTCTCCTTGCAAGCTAAGGGAGGTAGACCCTAATATAAATGAAGGACAAGAATTGGGTGCAAATCAACCAATCTAGGAGACACAGCTAAAACACCAAATACTTGATAAAATTTATGATATTTCATAGATCCAATTAGATTTGAAAATTAAAACTAGTGCCTTATGGAGTTAAAAGATCTCATTATAAAATTAAAGCCAAGTAATAGATGTTTAACTGCTGCTATGAAAATAGAAATGATATTCGATGATATTCAGTAAAAAACACCACAACCATTCATTAAGATGCTTAAACCAATCAACAAAGCTTATCATGAGACGATCAGTTAAATTAAAATTCCAGATGCTTGAAATATATCCGAATTTATAATGTTCCAATATAACCCAATCTGGAAATTTAAAATGCTCCACAATCAAATCTTAGAAAAAATTTTAAGCTCATTTGACTATAAGACTTAGAAATTTTTTAAAAAATTTTAAGAATTTTTGAAATTTTTATAATTTTTTATTATTTTTTAAATCTAAAACAAATTAAAAATCTAAATGTAAATTAAAACTTTAATCTAAAGAAAAATTAGAATTTAAATCTAAATCTAAAATCTAAACAAAACTAAAGTTAAAGTTAAACTAAATTAAAAAAGATCAAATTTAATTCTAAAGCTAAACCAAACCTCCACTAAAACAATACTAAACTAAAATCGAATTTAAAATTTAAAACTAACACTATCAAATAAAATCTAAACTAAAATTTAAAAAAAATTCAAATCCTAATGCTAAACCAAACTAAAGCCTAAAAAATGAAGCGTAGGCTGGATGGTGGATAGGCTAAGGAAGACAGCTGAGGAGAGCTGCTCGGAAATGGGATGGAAGGACAAGGAAGAAGGGTCGACAGTAAGGGATAAGGTGATGTTTAAGGAAATCGATGTCTAGAAGAAGGAGGAAAAACGATGGAATGACTCGAAGGCAGAAATAAATGCGTAAAGTCAGAGGCAAGGAAAGTGGCTCAAAAAAGGGAATGCAAGGTCGATGTAAATGGAGGATGAGAGCTGCGGAGAAAAGGAGTGCCTAACGTAAATCGAAGGGCAAGGAATGCAGGGTGGATGCCAAGGAGAGGGTCGAACAACAGGCTTAAGGAGAGATGGAGGGCGAAAAAAAGGTAGTGGATAGAACAATGTTTTTGCAGCAACGAAAGCAGGATAATTTTGATTAAACCCAGTGCACATAAATTTCTCCCAGATAAATTAAAATTTCTCCCGTCAAACTCAGATTTAGATGCTCCTTTAATCATATAACATTCAGATTTTTTCAAAGAATCGATTTGAGGCTAGATCTAGCCCTTGGGGGTTAGATCTGGCTCAGATCTATAAAAAAATTCTGAGTAAACCCTGAAACCTGCAAAACCAGTCAGATCCTGAAAATATAGACACCGAAATTTTTTTATTAAACCCTTACAGCCCTAATAAAAATACAAATTTAAAAGCTAATTTATAGATCTGAGGCCCTCATGGCCAGATTTGAACCCATTTCAACACAATTTTTAGAAATTTAAATTTTTGAAGAGAGGCACAAGCCTTAAAAACCCTATAAAAACACAATTCGTAAGATAGATTCAGGAAATTAGAAACAATGGGATTTTTCAGATTTACGAATGTGAGAGTCGGCTGGTCCAACTGAAGACTTCCCTAGATGCTCAAATATTTAAAAAAAAATTCCCTGCACACTTAGATCTGAACTTTAGATCGAATGAGATTTAAGAAAATAACATGAGATCCTTAAAAAAAAATCAAAATGTCATTCTATGATCCCAGAAAACTGCACAAGATAACCTGTATGCAGATTAATCCATGAAGGCCATCAACCATAAAAATTTCAAAGAAAGTAGCATAGTTTAGAAATGAATCACCACATAGATCTGGGAAAGGAACACCAAAGTTTGTAACCCCAAAGTCTTTATGCTTTATTCATCAAAGAAAAATTCACAAGAGCTTCCAAGACAAGTGCACGAGCCTAAGATTGGATGACTCAAGACTGACAAAGACTTCTAATTTATAGGACAAAATCTCCAACGGCTAGTTTTGTTGATCCATGTCAAAATAATCTCGACCGTCGATAAGATTTGATCATCTTTTAATCCGGATCGTCGAAATTATAAATTTGGGGAAAAAACGAATTTATCATTTTAATTCATTTTAATTAACTCAAAAATACTATTTTTGAATTAGTTACCTCAAATTTTTGAGCTTGACTTAACCACCTAGGCCCAAGGGTCCAAAATTTCTTAAAATTCTCAATATTCCCTTGACCTGGGGCCTTTAAAAATCTATTTTTTAAGGACCAATGAATTTTTCCATTGAAGAATTTTATCCTAACTTAGGACCTAAAATTAATTAAATTTCTGGTTTAAGATTTTTTAATTAATTGACCAGAAAATTTAATTAATTGATTGAGAGGGGTTTCTAATTATTTTTTCCAACCCTCTTTACATAAGATAATACATTTAGACACATGAAGGGGGAATATCCATTCATATAGACCCTCAAATAAATACCCAATTCTGCGACTCAAAACATGATCTAGTAGACCAAGTAGCTTGTAATAAAATAATCTAGCCAAATAGCTAGGATTATTCCCAAACTACTTTTACAAGGACTCGGTAGAAAACACTAGGACTCACTTAGCATGTTGATGAAAAAATCCACCCTAGCTTTGGGGTGAGGCTGGAGGGAAAAACTCTATCGATAACTTGTGTCGAAAAACACAAGTAAATCAGTGAGACAAAAAACCTCCTAGGATAGAAATCGTCACCAACATACTAGGCTTACATAGGTTGTTACATATATTGATGGTCTTACTTAGATCATTTACATCATAAACATGCAGAATGGGTTTACATCATTCATAAAATTGTCGACTAATGATGGAATCTGAATGGCGCGACCACGTCGAACATGATGAATCCCATAAAAAAATAGGGGTGTACCGCTATGGGGTCGTTGAAAAAGTGTGGTCAACAGGGGTCACTCCCAAACATAGCGTTGGTAATAGATTGCGGCAAGACGAAGGCACATAAATATTGATCATGGGTCCAACTATTTGCCAGGTCAGAAGAATGATTTTTCAAAGGACTGTGATAAGGATGATGATGGACTCGAGCCTGCCAGCTATGCGTTGCCTCTGCTAGCAATGCGATGGTCAAATTACTTTCAAAAGTTGGGATCGCACCAACTCAAACTCAGATTGGAAAGCAAATCTTCTTGTTCTGATTTTAACTAATTTGTATTAACCAAAAATCCTAAATTCATATTCCATGTAAAGAGTCGATCCATTTAATCAGAGCAGCAATGCTGCTATATAAGGGTGATTGTTGTACATTGATAGGGGGCGAGGGATGGCAGAAGAACACTAGGCTACATGTAAATTAAACTTGTACATTGTATTATTTGCAGAGTTTGGATTTCAATAATCCTATGAGAGGAATCTGAGCCCAATGGAATGATCCTTGCAAGGGACCATTGGAGCCCAGCATTTGATTATTTAGCATTCATGTAATTTGGCTTCATTAGTAATACAATTTTGCAATTAATTTATATTTTCCAGTTCTTTTTTATTTTCTGAAGATGTCATTTTGATTTAGTTTTTATAGGAAGATCGAGCTGGGTGGTTGGGCCCATCAACTAGCTCATTGCTAAATTACTTAGGATCTATTTATTCTACCGCATTTTATTCCCTGTTAGTGTGATTTACCTCACTGCATTTTATTACATGCTTGTGTGATTCATTTGACTCCGTTTTATTTCCTGAATTGTGTAGTGTGATTGTCAATTTTGGGCAACTAGGTCCAAACTCCATGTTGTACTGCAAAGATGATGATGCCAATATTTTTATTAGATTCCTCTTTCGAAGAGGTGCAAGATTGATCTAAAGATCATCTTGATCAGATGAGAAGAACATTTATTTTGAATTTATTCCACCTATGTGCAAGGTCGTCCAAAATTGTAATGTAGGCTTGGAGCCCCAAAATATGTGTCACACACCCTCATAAATGGATATAAATTGGAAAAACTTGGAGGTCATTTCATCATCCACTCATCACACACTTCTCTGTTGTGTCTAATTGGTTCGATAATATTTTGGAGGCTTTCCTTCTCACACGTGTGGAACAGCAGCTAGGATTTTCTATACGGATCTGTCTAGGGTTTCAGCGCAGGTTTGACTAGCGTTAACTTTGGTCAACGCTTGGTCCATTTGATCTCAAACTCCACCAAAATTCTGATTTTTGAAGGCCATATTAATTGGCACAAAAACCAAGGATAGACGTTGACCTTTGACCTGCTGCGTTGACTTTTTGCTGTTGTTGTTCTGCGTTGACCGTTCACTAGACAATGTTGACTTTTGTTGACTTTTATGGAGCTATCTTGAGGGTTGTGTGACACTTCTGGTTGGTTGACCATGAGGAGACTTTGTTGGTTGAAGCATCCTTTTGATCGTCGTAACTCACCACAACACATATATTTTACTGATCAAGCTAAGTGTATTTTTGGCTTGTCTTCTGTCAATCTATTGGTATGTTCTATCAGCATTTTACTTTCATGTTTATGTGATTGCTATTTGGTATCGGGTTTGAAGTAAAGTTGCATCAAGCATAGAACATCTTCAAAAATTTACATGGTATCAGAGCTAAGGTGAAGACAAAGCCCAAGTTTGTGTTGAGAGCGATCACCAAAGTAGTAGCATATGTCAAGGACTCATGGGTACCTCAAATTATAATGGCTTCAAAGCTAATGATAAGTTGACTAGAAATTCTAACTATCATGCTTGGAAGATGTATTTGGAATTGGTCTTGGAAAATCAAGATGCCATGGACTATGTGCAAGGAAAATCCCAAGAGCCTCCATCATCTACACCTGCTGCCACAAAGACAGAGTATAGAAAAGGGGAAATCAAAGCTAAGCTGATTATCCGAGATTCCATCCACAATATTTTGGTTTCTTACATATCTGAGCTGGGCACATCTAAAGAGATGTATGACAAGTTGGTTAATATGTTTAGGGTTTACAATGAAAATCAAGTTCTTTTCTTTAAGAACCAATTGAAGAATCTCAAGAAAGGCGAGGATGAGTTTGTTCAATCCTATCTTCTGATGTTGAACGAAATTAGGAATAATCTTCTCACCATTGGGAAAAAAATAGCTGATCCAGAAATGGTTCTCATTACACTTTGAGGTCTCCCCTCTGAATGGCATGTATTCAGTACTACCATTCTCAATAATTATGTGATTCCTGATTTTGATGAAGTATTGTCGAGATGCACTCAAGAGGAGACAAGAATGATGGAATATGAAAATGAAGGTAATTTTGCGTTCGCCGCTCAGGCTAAAAAGAAGAAAAATGGTGGTCTGAGGAACCATGGAAGAGTAGGGGCGAAAGGAAAGAAAGGAAGATGTTACACATGTAACAAGTTTGGCCACTATGCTAGAGAACGCCCTAATAGAAGGTATTCTCTAGGGGATGATGACAACAACAAATGTAAAAGGGAATGACAATTGTTACACGCAATTTGTCACCGTCCGTACCATTCCCCGTCCCGCACAATGGAGGACCCATTATGTGACCTGTGAGCAATGTCAAGCCTTGAAAATACCTTCATTGCATCCCTTTCCATGAGGACAACATTTCTTTTATCATTTCCTGAGCAGACCCCTAAAAACACATGTTTTTGCATTGACGCTGGTAGCCCATTATGTACTCGCGCCAATGGGGGAAAATTAACACTGAGCCCGCGCCAATTGGCGCTCTGTCCCAGTGTTGTACCCGCGCCACTCTGTTTATGGAAAGTTTTTTTAAAAAAGAGGCGAAGTTTCGATTACAACAACTTCGTGGATGAGTCATCAGGAGTGGTTTCGCCTGAATAACCACAGCCTTCCTCCTTTGGCCTCTTGTTTCCACCTTATGGGGAACCTCCCAAAGGATAAGGCCTCCCTTCCACTATTGTAGGGATCCCAACCTCCTCCTCTCCTCTATAAATATAGCCTTCATCCATTGATGAAGGGGCTGAAAAGTTGAAAGGCTGATAGTCTTGAAGTGCTGAAGCTTTGCATCTCCCTATTCCCAAGTGCCTTTGTGCTGTAAAGAATCCCTTCTTTCCCTTAAGGCCCATTCAAGCGAGGAGACCATTGTTACGAGACTCTGGAGAGGTTCCCCTTTCCTTGGCGAGCTTTGCGAGACGTGGACAACCGGAGACCCGTTCGAAGGAAGCTGCGACGTCAGAACTTGGTTGTAACTTCTATTCGTTTATCACTTTAATAGATGACTATGATTATGGTTCCGCTCCTTTTTCTATCATGTTAATGCGAGTAATATCTTTTCTGACCGATGTTTAGTTACGTATGCTGGTTCCTATGCATGTATCTGTTCGTTTCTTCTGCGTGCAGGTGTTCATCCACGGAGACCGTGGAAGGATTGTGATCTGCCAGGGCTGAAGGACGGGGAAATCTTCTTCTTCAGATCTAGCGTTGGAATCCAGGTAGGCTCTTATCCCAAGTCTTTCATTAGTAACTAGGAGCTTGCGTCATAGCATTGTTTGTTTGTTGCTAGACCCCTGCTGGGCTAGTAGGGATCGCCTCTGTCCGCAGAGGGGATTTACCTCCTCAACAAATTGGTGACTCCACTGGGGACTGTCCGGTTTTCCTTGTCTCGTTTATGATTGTTTCGCTTTGATCGTTTTTCCTTGCTTGATGAACCTTCTGGGTTGGGTTCTTTTTGTGTTTTGGCTTTTGGTTCAGCCCCCAGAGGATCAGATCTGACCTCTGCTTTTTCGAATTTTCTCCTTTTCATAGTTGGCTTGATTGGCGCGAGTTTAGCCCTGACAGTCGCGCCAGTTGGCGCAGGTTGCCAGTTTATCACTCGCGCCATCCCCTGTCTGGCGCGGATTACAGCCAGACAGTCACGCCATTTCCTGTAGGTGGTAGGGTTATCCTTGTTCGGAAGTTTCTTTTGGTCAGTATTTTGCTTCTGGGTTTGTTTTAGATTCAGCTTGAAGTGGGAAGTCTGGTTTTGGTTGGGAGAAATTCTTTGTTTTTTCATTTTCAGGCAGTGGCGCTTGTTGTCAGTTAGCAACCCGCGCCACTTGGCCATTGGCGCTAGTTTTCAAGTAAAAGTCGCGCCAGTTGTCAATGTACAAGTCGGGCCACTTTCAGGGTGTATGAAAATTGAGTTTTTTTCCCTTAATCCTTCACTAGTGTGTCTTTCCCTTTGGGTCTTTCCTCTGTATGAGCATAGATTACATTGCTCATTATTTGGAATGTCTTCTTTCTATGATTGTTTGATGTAAAAGGGATGAATGCCTTGTTTTGATTTCATTATTTGGAAGTCCTCTTTGTGTTTTGTCACCTTTTGAGGAATTTCGTCACAAAGTATTTTGAAACAACGATTGCATTCTTAGTGTTTGTTCGCATCCCTTTTGCTTTCATCTTTCATTAAGAAGATTTGCGTTTTTTTTTAGTTTTCGTCTCATAGTTTTCTTTTCGTTTAAATGCATTAGATCACATTGCATCGAAAAGTGTTTTTGAGATTCATCATTGGACTTAGATCACATTGTTTAGTGATTGAAAACTAAAAATCACTTTGAGTGCATTCTCTTTTGTAAAAAGCATGCATTAAGTAGATTCTCATTTTATCGAAAAATGCATTGAGTGCATTCTTATTATTTGAAAAGAAAAAGGAAATTGTGCGTAGATTACAATTGCATAGTTTTCGAAAAAAGGATTTTGCATAGATTACATTGCATAATTCGCTTCGTTGAATGTTTAGAATACTTTTGGATAGTGAAAGTCATCTAGTTTGGAAAAGTTTCGTTTTCAGTTTTGTTGTTTGTTGCATCATTGTTTGAAGCTCTTCCCTTAACTAGATAGCATTCATCGAATTGAAAGATTTCTTTTCTCATGTAGCTTTGCATTTAGGAGTCTTGTGAGACACTACATACGATAGGGCCTAGAAATTGAAACTTAATTGAAGATCAACTGTAAAATTTATTTCAATTAACCTAAGGCAGCATTGGAACTTAACGAAACTTATTTAGAAGGTCTAGGCTAGAGACGTGTTCCGGCGTCGTTAAACCTAGCAGCTGTCATTCGCCTGTTGGCTTTAGACGGCGCTAGTACGGACTTGCGCTCCCCGTACCGTCGCGTATATAAAGGGAGACCCCTCTAGGTTTTCAATCCTTTATCCACAGGAAGCCGAGTCTGCCGCCCTATACCCGTGATACACCGAACACAGCATTCGGGGAGACTACCTACACGTACGGAAAGTCCTTGGTCGATTTCTGTTTCATTTTTGAAACCAAGGTGTATATTGCAGTTCACGGATATTTGGTACACCCTTTGTGCCTAGTTTTCCCTGAGCAGTCATTTGGTCTTTTCTGACTCCCTAAACTTGAAAAGACCGTCAAGCGCTTGTCCTTTCACGCTTGTGTCAACTCTGAAAGAGATAGAGTCATCTTTTTATCGTTTCTCGACTCTTAAAATATGAAACGGTAGAAATTCTTATTTTCCAATGTGGTAAAATTAATCGCCCACGATTTCACACCTATTTAGACATTGCTTGTTGACCGTTTGATCGTGTGTCTTAACTCGTTTTCAGCTCGTGTGTGGTTTTGAGTTTGATGGCAACTTTTTCAGAGTTTACCAACCAAGGAATCCCCTCAGAAGGGAATCCTGGTCACTTTCCTCCTTTTGGAAATGTTGGCGCTCCTTATATGGCGACGTTGTCCCTTCCTGGGATAACTGTTGGGTTGCCTGTTTGGTTGTTCTCAACCTCTGTCGTTCCGAATGTCTCAGTTACTGGTCAATCAGTTCCTCCACCCGAACCACATCATGTTGATTCTAAGGTGGACCTCTCCCCTTCTTCGCCTGTTTCTGAGTCCTCCTCCTCCTCTTCGCCTGGTGAAAGTATGGATTCGAGTAACCAGGTGGCTAAGAAGAAGAAGAAGAAGACAAAGAAGAAGAAGTCTGATAAGCGAGAGATTAAAAGTGCTGCTATTGCTCCTGAAACGTCTCCTCTTGATAACCCTTCCAACCCTCCTCGGAAAGTCAAGTTCCCCTGCATGTTGTGCACGGGAGACCATCTTCTTCGAGACTGCCCTGGCATTCCCAAGGTACTCGAAGTATGGTCCAACGGTCCCCCACCGTTTTCTTTGGCTTCCGGGAGTCAGGTTGGGGGCACTGGTAAGGCTCCTAAGAAGCAGGGTAAGATCACCAATCCCTGTAAGTTGTGTGAAGGGCACCATGCTATTCACCTTTGTCCTTATATGGATGAAGCCAAGCGAGTCTTGGACAACCTGACTGTTTCTACACCACGCCTCCCAGCTGGTTATAAACATCTTTCTTTGAGTCTTCCACCGGCTGATGCCGTGATTGGTCAAGGGTCATCCTTGGTCGATCCCACTCCTCCAGAAATTCAGATTCAGGAATCCGTTCCCAACCAACCATTGGTCGTGGGATCGGTTGAACTGGCCCCATCTGCGGTGCACCAGGTCTTTTCTGTTGAGAGTGGACCCCATAACCCTCATGTTCTTCTGGTTTCTTCAGATTCTTCAGACTTGGAGAGAGATTCTCCTGTCCTTGTACTTCAAGAAGTTTCTCCTCCGCCTCCCAAGATGGAGGCTACGGAGGATTTTCCTCCCGCCTTCGAGATGGAGGTCATGGAAGAGGCTTCTGCTTCCGTAACACCAGGGGAAGACCATCTCGGTCCGATGGTAGCCCCTCCGAGTAGTTTGGTCGCTTCCTTTGACTGGAATCGATTTGCAGGATTTCGCCTTCCATCTTATGTGCCTTTCGAGATCACAGTACAGGCTCTTGGTCTGGTCGTACCCAGCACCATTATAGATGAAGGCGCCTCTGTTAGTATTCTGTCATCAACTACCTGGCAAGCTTTCGGTTCGTCGCCGCTTGCGCCTGTTACGCAGAATCTGCTCACTTTTAACAGAAGGACGAGTCAACCGTTGGGGATCCTTCCAAGGTTACCTGTTACTTTGGGAGGAAAAACCGTCCATATGGACGTGATGGTCGTTCCAGGCCCCTTGGATTTCAATCTGCTTTTGGGGCGCGATTACACCTATGCCATGGGAGCACTCGTCTCCTCCCTCTTTCGGGTGGCCTGTTTTCCGCATGAAGGAAGGATCGTGACCATTGATGAGCTGTCATTCTTTGGTCCTAATGTGGCAACTGGTCCGCCATCACCCCCTCCTGGTTTTTATCCACCTGTTGTCTCTGCCCCACCGCAGGTCAACTATGTGTCTACCTACCCCGTGCCTGTGCCCAGTGATGATGCCGTCGTGCATCAGGTGCTGGGGGCATTGGGTCCTGACTTCCAGAATGTTTTTCTTCCATCGGGAGTGGAACTCTTCGAAGCATTGACTTCTTATTCATTATGATGAGGTCTGGTCGGAGCATAGTTCCTTGTCTTGTGTCAAGCTCCTTAAAAAATGAAACAAGGTTTGTCGGAGCATAGTTCCTTGTCTTGTTCCAAGCTCCTTAAACCATGAAACAAGGTGTCTTGAGGATAGTTCTTTTAATGTGTCAACCTCGTTAAAATAATGAAACATGTTCCTGTTCAATTCGAGTCTTTGATAAGTTCTCGTAAAATACCAGTCGAGTCTTTAGGTCTCGTAACTTGAACCTTCATTCCCTCCATATGTTTACTCAGGTGCATGGAATAAAGCTTGGGGGGCATGTACCTCGAATTGAGTCACCATGCTGGGGGCATGCTTACTGTTTCAAGCATAGTTTGTTTCCATTTCAAGCTTGTGTAAAAATGAAACCGGTTTCAAGCATAGTTTATCTTTGTTTCAAGCTTGTGTAAAAATGAAACCAACTTCAAGCAGAGTTTCCTGATTTCAAGCTTGTGTAAAAATGAAACCATGCCCATTTTACCTCTTGTGATTGCCATTTCATCAGCCTGTTTTGTCAGATGAGCCCTGGTTTTCTCACTCCATCGTCATTATCTGCTTGGCCGATCATATGCCTTCACTTGGTTGTTTTACCCGTTCCTGAGGAACCGCTGCTATGAGTGGTCTTGTTAGCCAGCCTCTCGACCTTTATTTATTCAGAGTAGTTCCACCATTACCGGAACCAATTTCTACCCTTTATACCACTCGTTCCTCCAGGAGGAGTCATCTTTCAGCTCTTTTCTGACTCTCTAAACATGAAAAGATTGCCGAGGCCCTTGTCGTTTCGATCTCGTTAAATTGGACACGAATCGACATCCACCCAGTATAAGTTTAACCCTTTTTCGGGCTGGGATGGATTGATTACGAAAAAGGAATACCCTAGCCTATCGCGACTAGGAGGTTTTTCCAGATATTGTTTTCTACCTTTTCGGATCTGGGGAACTATTTACGAAAAGGGACCTGTGGAGTTTTCTTTTCCGCTATCTTTTCAAACTCTCTAAACATGAAAAGACGCCGAGTTCTTCCTTTGTCATACTCGTTAAACCCTGATGACATTGGATTCCGTCGAAATGACGTTCTCCGAGTTTCTCCTTCCTAGGACTCATTAAATGCACTAGGATGGATTCGCCCGAAGGGCGGACTTATATCGCAAGCATATGCTATCCCCTTCAAGCTTGTTATTAAAAATAATTGGGGTACTCGCCAGAAATGGTGGGGGAAAAATGGAACCATCGTCGTTGTCGTCGGCGGTATGTCGCTCTTGAACATGGCACTTGTCTGCATCCGTGTCGGGTTGAGGACATCTCATCTCGTTGCTTCACTTTGCCTCCATGGGTTTGGGTAATCTCTTTTGACCTCTCATCTGTTCACTGCCTCGTCACCATGACCTCTGATCCGTTGATGTCAAATACTGCCAAGTCCACTGTCGTGCCGTTCATGTGTTCAAGAGAAGTTGGACTCTGCAAATATCAACCTTCTCTGTTTCTCCTCTGATCTGATTCACAACCAAACACATTATGTTCCTCTGTCGCCGTGTCGATGATGTGGAGATCATTATGGCCCTATACTTCTGTCACTTCTGTGGAAGCTTCAAACTCATTATCCAGGAAGTTAATTAGAGACTCTGATGGTACCTTGAACTGCATGCCTCAATGGGAGTTCGTGCGATCGGCGTGGAAGTTTACATCATTGACTTCGATCGAATGATTATGGATGCGGCGTCAACTCATTGATACATACGCCGTGATTGTACCTTAGTACCTTGAGGACAATTGTCATTATTGGTGGTTTCTCTCGCGTCTGTTAACAGCTTTCATCATTGGCTGGTAATCAGACGATGTTCTTGCATGTTCGACATCAGCTCACACATTCACATGCTCGAACTTGTACTTGTTTGGGTCGAGATGGAGCGCAAGACCCTGGATTGTGTCTGTTGTAATCCAGGCCGCGATTGTGGATTATTGTCATTATGTACATGACTCAATGATTGGATGGCTGCGACCATACCTGAGTCTATTTGTTTGATCTTAGTTGGATGGCTGCGCCCATACCCTGGATCCGGATTATAGCATACTCTGTTCGGATGGCTGCGTCCATACCATATATATACATCATGTATTTGAGATATCAGTTGTATCTTTCTGCGCAGGTTTTCCGACGGCGGGCCTTCAGTTGGACATGTTCTCGTAAAGCATTTCACCCCTCTCTCTCTCTCGGGCCTCATGCTTTAGGGGGCATCTGTTACACAGTAATTTGTCACCGTCCGTACCATTCCCCGTCCCGCACAATGGAGGACCCATTATGTGACCTGTGAGCAATGTCAAGCCTTGAAAATACCTTCATTGCATCCCTTTCCATGAGGACAACATTTCTCCTGTTTATCATTTCCTGATGCCTGTATTTATATCCATCATTGGGGCGTGTGACACATCTGCTGGGGGCGTGCAACCTTAAGGCCGACCTGCACATATAATTTATTAAGAATAATAAATTCAAAATAAATGTTCTGCTCATCGGATTAAGATATATTATATATGGATTTTACACCTCTCCGAAAGAGGATTCCAACAAAAATATTAGCCTCTTAATCTGAGCATCATAACATGGAGTTTGGACCTAGTTGTCCAAATTTAACAACTTGGTCTTGGAAGATCAAAAGGTCATGGACTATGTGCAGGGTAAAATCCAAGAGCCTCCATCATCTGCACCCGCTGCCACAAAGACGAAGTATAGAAAATGAGAAATCAAATCTAAGTTGATCATCTGGGATTCCATCCATAAAATTCTGGTTGCTTACATCTCCGAGCTGGGCACATCCAAGGAGATGTATGATAAGTTGGTCAATATGTTCAAGGCCAACAATGAAAATCAAGTTCTTTTCTTTAAGAACCATTTGAAGAATCTCAGGAAAGGTAAGGATGAATCCATTCAATCCTATTTTCTGAAGTTGAGTGAAATCAAGAATAACCTTCTTGCCATTGGGGAAACAATAGCTGATTGAGAAATGGTTCTCACCGCACTTGGAGGTCTCCCCTCTAAATGGCATGTATTCACTACTACTATTCTCAATAATAATCTGATTCCTGATTTTGACGAAGTATTGTTGAGATGCACTCAAGAGGAAACCAGAATGATGGAATATGAAAATGAAGGAAACGCTGCCTTAATCGCTCGTGCTAAGAAGAAGAACAATGGTGGTCCGAGGAACCATGGAAGAGCAGGAGCTCGAGAAAAGAAAGGAAGATGTTACACATGTAACAAGTTTGGCCACTATGCTAGAGAATGCCCTATTAGAAGGGATTCTCTAGGGGATGATGACAACAACAACAGGGGGAATAAAAATCAAAGGAACCACAGGTTCAAAGGAAAGAGGAAGGCTCCCTCTGGTCAAAATGGAAATGGGCAACTTTTCAAAAGGCCAAGAAATTCCAGGTATGAAGAATCTAATGTTGCTGACAATGAAATAAATGAATTCATTCTTGTATTTGCCCTCTCTGCTGCATCTCCACCCGATGTTTGATTGATTGATAGTAGTGCTTCAAGGCACCTCTCTAGTTTTAAAGAAGCCCTCTCTGATTTGATTGAGAAGGATACTAATATGCAAATTATCCTTGGAGATAATGCCACCTATCCCGTGAAAAGGACAGGGATTGTGACCCTCCATTTATCTCAAGGTCAAGTCCTCCGTTTGCAAGATGTATTGTATGTACTTGATTTGAAGAAGAACCTTGTGTCTATTTTGGCCATGGAAGACAAAGGTTTCAAGGTGGCATTCGTCGATGGAAAGGTACGCATCTGGAAGAAGAGTTTCAAGGAAGCTCTCACTATTGGCTTTAGAGTTGATACACTCTACCATGTTGGAGGAAGTCCATTGAGGGCTATGACATGTGATACAATTCGTCAAACCAAATTATGGCACCGGAGGTTTGGACACCTTCATTACAAAGCCCTTCCCGAAGCAAGGAAGGTGGTGACAGGGGTGCCCGAATTCAAGAATGATCATGAAGGTGTATGTTAGGGTTGTGTTGAAAGAGAAGTGGAGATATGCCACGATGTCACCTTCGATGAAGATGCTTCCCTCAGGAAAGAGATAAATCTTCCTGGCTCCAAGGAAGACAATGATGAAAGAATAGGGAAGCAGGTAGAGCCGAAGGATGAGATGATGCCCAATGTTGAAGGACCGATGGACCTTATTAATCCACCTCCGCTAATGAAGAAACAACCCTCATGGCTTAGGTATACTCTCGAGAATGTCGAAAGACATATGGCCCCAAGGGGGACATTCTAGGAAAGCAAGAAGAGTACAATCGTACAATTTGAGCCTAGATCATTTGAAGAAGCCGTAAAGCATCAAGTCTGGAAGGATGCTATGCACGAAGAGTACGAGTCCATTATAAAGGATGATGTTTGGGATGTGGTTCTGAGACCGGAGGACAAGCTGTTGTCACCTCGAAATGGCTCTATAAGATCAAGCATGGATCTGATGGTAGTGCAGAAAAGTTCAAGGTAAGATTCGTTGCCCGAGGCTTCTCTCAAAAGGAAGTTATAGACTGTGATGATATATTTTCAACGGTGGCCCGCTATACCACCATCCGATCTATTATTTCCCTTGCTGCTACGCAAGGATGGAGTCTTCATCAGATGGATCTGAAGATCGCTTTTCTGCATGGTTCGATAAAGGAAGAGGTGTATGTGGAGCAACCTCTGGGGTTTGAAGTCCAGGATAGAAACTCTCATGTATGCAGGTTTAAGAAATCTCTTTATGGGTTGAAGCAAGCCCCCAGGGCTTGGTACGAGAGGATAGATAGCTACTTGATGAAGCTGGGCTTCACTCGAAGTAATGCTGATCCGAACGTTTACTTCAAGGTTGATAGAGAAAATTCTCTCATTCTGGTTCTCTATGTGGACGATCTCTTCATGACAGGTGCTGACCCTTTCATTCATCAGTGTAAGAGGGAGCTCGCTTCTGAGTTCGAGATGAAAGACCTAGGAATGATGCATTACTTCCTAGGCTTGGAGGTATGGCATAAACCTGACGAGATTTTCCTCTCTCAAGGAAAATACATTGTGAGACTGTTTGAGAGATTTGGTATGGTGGACTGTAAGTCCGTGTCGACACCAATGGAGCTCAACTTTAAGAAGTTGAGTGGAAACGCTGCTAGGCCTGTGCTAGCAAATCCTACCGAGTATCGACAACTCGTAGGGGCCCTGATGTTCTTAGTGAACATCCGTTCAGATGTATGTTGTGTAGTGAACACTTTGAGTCAACACATGGTTGATCCTCATAACATTCACTGGGTTGGTGCCAAGAAACTCTTGAGATATCTTTTTGGGGCACGATAGACCATGGGCTGAGATACAATGTCGAGAGTATGAGACTCCATGGATATACTGATGCCAATTGGGCTGGCAGCGTGGTGGATCGTAAGAGCACATATGGACGCTGCTTCACACTTGGGTCTGCTTCGAGCAGGAAGCAGAAGTCGGTGGCTTTGAGCATCACTGAGGCCGAATATATTGCAGCGTGTATGGCATGTTGTGAAGCTACTTGGTTGTGAAAGCTCTTCAGTGAGCTGTTCGGGCATGTGCTAGATACCATCGTTATCCTTTGTGATAACTAGAGGGGGATTCGTTTGTCAGAGAATCCCGTGTTCCACGATCGATCTAAGCATGTCAATATTAGGTACCATTTTATCCGAGATATGGTACAACGAGGGGCCGTAAGGCTCTATCATATAGGAACTGATGAGCAGGTCGCGAATATTCTCACAAAGCCCTTGGGGAAGGTCATGTTCCTTACCTTCTGTGAGAACCTTGGAATCGTGGAACGACCCTATTTGGAGGGTCTTGTTGGACGATGAACTCTGGGAGCTCCAGGGGGCTTTGGGGATAGCTTCTTGGAGCTATAAGCAACCACAAGGCTAGGCTTGGCGAACCTTGTTGGTGTGCTTCCGCCCCACCGTGAAGATATTGAGTTGGTTCACCTCTCTTTGCTCTGTGCCTCATATGCATCCTACCCATGGAGTCCCAGACTCATGGGAAGTACCTCTCATCTTGGCCAATGAGGTGGGAAATGTGGATAGAGATCGATAGCAAGACCGATGGAAGCATAAGAGATTGTTGTACTCTCTATGTCTAGGATGGCACATGTCCAACTACTTGATCTGGGATCAAGTCTAGTGAGGTTTCAAACCTCCAACTGACTTCGGGTTGGTTAAACTAACTTCGGGTTAGTATATGACTCTCTTGAGTCCAAGTGAGGTTTCAGACCTCCAACTGACTTTAGGTCAGTTAAACTAACTTCGGGTTAGTATGAGACTCCTTTGAGTCCTATAGAGGTTTTAGACCTTTAAGCTAACTTTGGGTCAGCCGGGAGTGGTGTCTTTGTGACTCACCATTTGAAATAAAGAAGCCAACAAAGCAAGTTACAACAGGATGACACACGATGTTTGGATGGCACAGGTGGATGGAGTTCTCCCTAGTTGAGAGGGAGTGTTAATTTTGGGCAACTAGGTTCAAACTCCATATTGTACTGCTCAGATGATGATGCCAATATTTTTATTGTATTCCTCTTTCGGAGAGGTGCAAGATCGATCTAAATATCATCTTGATTGAATGAGCATAACATTTATTTTGAATTTCTTCCACTTACGTGCAAGGTCGGCCATAATTGTAATGTAGGCTTGGAGCCCCAACAAATGTGTCACACACCCTCACAAATGGATATATATTGGACAGACTTGGAGTTCATTTCGTCATCCACTCATCACACACTTCTCTCTTGTGTCTGATTGGTTTGATCATCATTTGGAGCCTTCTCTTCTCACACATGGGAAACTAGTAGCTAGGGTTTCGATTTAGATCTGTCTAGGGTTTCAACGTAGCTTTTACCAACGTTGACTTTGGTCAACGCTTGGTCCATTTGACCTCAAACTCTCCCAAAATTCTAATTTCTGCAGTTTGCATTTTTTGGCAAAAAACTGAGGCTAGACGTTGACCTTTGACCTGCTGCATTGAATTTCTGTTGCTGCTATTTTATGTTGACCATTGACTGGACATCGTTGACTTTCGTTGACTTTTGGTTGACTTTTGTGGCACTGTCTTGAGGGTTGTGTGACACTTCTGGTTGGCTGATCGTGAGGAAACTTTGCTGGTTGAAGCATCCTGTTGGCCGTTGCATCGCACCACAACACATATATTTTGCTGATCAAGTTAAGTGTATTTTTGGCTTGTCTTCCATCGATCTATTGGTATGTTCTATCAGCATTTTACTTTCATGTTTATGTGATTTCTATTTAGTATCGGGTTTAAAGTAAAGTTACATCAGGCATAGAACATCTTCGAAAATTTACAATAGGCCATACAACAACTTGTGAAGCCAAATGGCCTCACAACTAGCATGGTTAGTGACCATATAGTCAGCCTCAAAAGAGCTCAAAGCAACTGACTTTTGCTTTCGACTGAACCACAATACAACTATCGAACCCAATCCGAAGCAACACCCTAAAGTGATTTTCCTGTCAGAAGCACACCCTGCCCAATCTGAATCTGTGTAACTTGCCAACCTCACTCCATCTCCCTGCCTATAGTCCAGACCATAATCAATATTCCCCTGCACGTAGCGAAGGATGTGCCTTGCAGCGACCCAGTGCACCCTCCTGGGCTCAACCATGAATTGGCTAAGTGTGTTCACTGCAAAGCATATATCTGGCCTAGTGTTTACCAGATACATCAAGGACCCAATAAGTTGCCTATACAATGTGGGATCCACCAAAATAGAATCTGAAGCACGAAGCTTCTTCCACTTGGTGATCATAGGTGTAGACATGCGTCTACAATCTGCCATGTGAAATCTTCTCAACACATCAACAACATACTGCCCCTGCGCCAGAAAGATATGCCCCTCCTCCTGCCACACCTCAAGCTTAAAAAATCAATGCATTAGCCCAATGTCATTCATCTTGAAATCCATAGCAAGATCCTCCTTGCAACCACTAATCAGTCTCTTTGCCCTAGTAATGAACAAGTCATCAACATAAAACACAAGAATGAGCGGACCATCCCCTACAACAATGTAGTATAGGTTCAAATCTGCATACTCTTCGTGAAACCCATCTGTTGCAAGTAAGTATCAATCCTCGAATACCAAGCTCTTGGAGCTTGCTTAAGTCTGTAGAGTGCTTGCCTCAACCGTCATACATGGGTCTCCCACCCAAGTACCTCAAAGCCCTGTGATTGCTCAACATACACCTCCTCCTTTATAACTCCATTCAGAAATGCGGTTTTCACATCCATCTGATGAATCTGCCAACCCATCTCTGGAACAGTAGAAATAAGGGATCAGATAGAAGTGTACCAAGCTATGGGAGCAAAGGTCTCATCATATTCAACTACCTCTATCTGTGAGAACCCTCTAGCCACAAACCTCACCTTGAACTTCTCAATGCTACCATCCACAACATGCTTGATCTTGTAGAGCCACCTGGAAGTCACAATTGACTTTCCCTCAGGCGTAGGTACCACCTCCCAGACATTGTTCTTAATGATAGAGGCATACTCCTCCACCATAACCTCTCTCCATACCTCCTGGCTAGCAGCCTCCTCATAGCTAGTAGGCTCAGAGTCAACAATGCTGGTAGCCTTGGCTACATAACTGCAAAATCGCTCAAGTGGCACACTCTCCCTGTTCACTCTCTTTGGAGGACCAACAGACTCCGCTTCCTTCAAGGTGTCTTGAAGCCACTTGGATCTTCTCTTCCCTGAAGAAGCTTCCCCATAGGGAACCTCATCCTCTACCCCCCAGTCTAGTGAACCTGAAGGTCTGCCAATTAACCCTGGTGTGCCTGTACCAACACTTGCCCTCGAAGAACCTATACCAGCACCTGTTCCTGTGTCAGCTAAAGTGCCATGTGAACTTTGTACCAGTGGACTCCCTAAAGAAGTGCTCGGTGAACTCGACATTGGTGCCCTAGATGTCATTGACACTGAAGTACATCCTGTACCAGTCGATCCAGAACCTTGAGGTCCTGCTCCCTGTACCTGACCTCCCTGCTGAGAAGTCTGTGACTCTCTCTCATCATACTCCCGTGATCTCCGATAGGCCCTCTCCTCCTCGAACTTCACATCCCTCCTAATCACCACTCTCCGTTTAGAAGGACTGAAGATCCGATAGGCCTTTGAAGTCTCGCTGTAACCCATAAATATACCCTTCTTTGCCATGGGTTCCAGCTTCGTCCGTTGCTCCTTGGGGATATAAGAATATGTGAGACATCCAAAGATACAAATATGTCCCACATGAGGCTTCTCTCCAGTGAAAGCCTCCTCCAGAATCATATTCCCCAATACTCTGTGAGGACTCATGTTCTGAAGATAAAAAATAGTATTACAGGCCTCAACCAACAAAAACAAAGGCAACCCCTAATCATGAATCATCGCTCTAGAAGCCCCAACAATATCTCTTCAGACACCCCATTCTGATGGGGGTTGTAAGGAACCATGAACTCTCTCCTAATGCCCTCTCGTGCACAAAAGTCGGAAAACCCACCATCAGTGTACTCACCATCATACTCTGACCTCAAGACCCGAATCTTCCTACCTATCTGCTTTTCCACAAGAGCTTTGAACTCTTTAAAGCAACTGAAGACCTCACCCTTGGTCTTCAGGAAATATATCCAAGTCCTTCTAGAGTAGTCGTCAATGAATATAACATAATATTCATAACCACCCAAAGACACATGAGGCGTACGACCACTGACATCAGTATGAATCAAATCTAGTATACATGCAGATCTGCTGTCGCTCGTTGGGAATGGTAACTTGGTGTACTTGCCTAAAGCACACCCTCTACAGACCTCATAATGCTCGACACTAAAATCAAGAACTCCAGTAGTGATCTCCCTCAGAACTCTCCAAGCTCCATGATGCATATGCACCATCCTCCAGTGCCATAAATCACAGAAGTCTCTACTGCTGGTGGTACTTATGTGAGTGCTACCAGATGTGCTACTCAACAATGCTCCTGCCAACTGAAAACTGAACCTGTATAGTTTCCCAGAGCAGACTCCAATCACTTTGGACGAAGTGATGGAAGCTCCCCTGGGATGCATCAATACCTGCCCTCCTGAGAAAGTGACATCAAACCCCTTTTCCTCCACAACAGATACTGAAATCAAGTTCTTCTTCATCCTCGGAACATACAAAACATCCATGACCTTCAAAGGAGGCAAAGACTCCTTCTTAAAGGTCACAGTCCCCACACCAACAACTCTCACTGTGCGGTCATCTCCTAGTACAATCTCAATATCAAGTTCCCTCTCTACAAGCTCTGAAAATAACTCCCGTGCACTTGTCATATGGCGGGAAGCCCCGCTGTCTATGTACCACACATCGGATGATGTACTCCTACTAGATGTAGAAGTAATGAATGCAAAGTCCCTGTCAAACTATGAAGCAAACTGCTCCACTTCTGCTGAAGCTACAGTACCCTTCTTCCCCTTGTTTTTCCTCTTAGGACACGTAGCAGCATAGTGCCCCATCTTCTGACATGCCCAGCATTTGACTTTGGACATATCCATATCTTTCTTCTTATTCTTCTCCTTTCCCTTAGCCACATTTGATCAGGCCCCTTTCTTTGCCTTCCCTTTGTTCTTCCCCCTCGCTGTCAAGGCTACATTCTCCTCATCTTCTATATTCACCCCACCACTTCTAGTGTTTTGTATCTCATGTTGCACACAATCATCCCATAATATGTCCCAATTGGGAAGATTATCCCTAGAGGTAATAGTATCTCCAAAAACCTCCCAAGACTTAGGAAGTCCTGCTACAGCTAACCTGACTAACTCCGTGGATGCAACTACCTCACCAATAACAGTCAAATCATCACCTATCTGTTTGACCCTGCTAAGATAATGACCTGCACTTTCAGCCTTTGTCATCTTGATGTTATTCAATTGTTCTTTGAGTATCATCTTCTTGCTCTCATTAGTACTCTGATAGAGAGTGGTTAGAGTTGTCCACATCTGATATGCATATGTGTTTCCTCTCACCTGAGGAACCACATGATCCTCTAGACTGTCCATCAAAATCCTTTTTTCCTTTGCATTATTTGTTGTGAATTCAACAAGTTCATTTGTAGCAGTATGAGGTACAACCTCTTGCCGCACTATGTCTCGAATTGCTACCTCCTCAAACACTGTCTAAATTCTGTCTTTCAAAACAACATAGTTGGATATCCCATCTAGTTTGTCCTCTATCCTTAAGAACATGTCCATGACTGCTATCCAAAATTTACAAAACCAAGAAAATGGAGAAATGAACTTTCCAACACACCTTGCTGTACCAAAAGTTTAGTATGTGTGAAATTTCACCTTGCTGTCCCAACATATCAGTTTGCTATCCAAAAATTTAGTTTGTTGTCCAAACCACTCTTTACTGTCCCAAACTATTTTCTACTATTCAAGCTGCAATTTTCAGCCTGTAGCTCTTTTAGAGTTTGCCTCCGTGCTTATAACTATAACCTTAAGAGTTGCAATCTGCGCGCTGCGGTCCGGTCCCACCTTCCCTCCACGTCACCTCCCACTTCGCATTGCATCGCCGATTACATTATTCATAATTTAAACTGTAAATATTGTGAAGTGCGCGGATGCGATGCGGCTTCAGAACTGAAATCTAAACATTTTCAGGTCTGGGTATATGAGTTTTTACGCTGTTTTTTTTGAAAAAAGGGTTGAAACACGACAAGAAGGATTCAGGTAGCAAATAAACACCACAGGTCGAGTCAGGCAGCAAAGGGAATTCAAGCAGAATTGTTATGTTATGACAGTAGAAATGGAAAAGGCAGCAAAGCACATAAGCATAGTCTCTAATCGATGAAAAGTGGCTAGCCCTGCACCAAACTTAATTTCCCAACGCCGATCTTTGAAAAATAGGGCCAGATGTCAGAGCCATCATTCGTTGCCTCTTCGGGATCATCACGTGCCACCATCAAGCCTACTTTTGATTTACTAAGAGCCGCCTGAGTTTTGCATTCTTGAAGAGTTACCAAAATTAATTCCACAGGCGATGTTTTGTCAGAGATTTTCTTTGTTCGGGCCTTGCATGGCCATGCATGTTTAATTTTCAGTTTTTTGTAATAAATGAAGTTTTCCAAAGTAGATTAGGGGAAAAGACTCAAGTTTTAGTTAAAAAATGCTTGAATTTTCATAATCAAGGGTTGGATATTGTTAGCCCGTGCATTGTAAGAACTATTATATTGGAGTACTGTAATTTTGGAGCTGGACATCAATAATCAAAGACCGATTACAAGATTCTTGAGCTGTGTGAAAATGGTGATGTGCTATTTCTTTGTTTAAAGGTTTCCGTTGTTTCCTTCACTGCGCATTTGTTCATCTAATTGTAAATCAGAAATTTTAATTAAGATCTGCTGCCGGAGCACCTTAATTCTGTCTGCATTTACAATCTGAATGTTTTCTACTGAAATCTGATTAAATAATTCTTAACTTCTTTTTAGTCACTGTTGAACCTTACTATTTCTTTCACAGCATAATTCATATTGCTCTAGAGATCCATCTAGCACAATTAGCTTGCCCTCTGATGCTCTTGATGTTGAGGTGCCATTCCAACCTTTTGACTCCATAGCCCAATGTATTAGTCCTTGCAGCCCTATCTGTCCAACCACACCAATCAATCAAAACAAACGACCCTCATAATTTCTATAACTAGCCTAATAGCAACATTTAGAATTGTCAAGTTAAATCATAAAAACAAAGAACCCTCTTTGAGTGTAGGAAGGCTAGGTCCTGGACTCCAAAGTGGATTGATGCTGTCCTCCGTCATTTGTTCTTGCCAATCTTACAAATTACGGAGTGACAACATAATGACGACCATACTGGGGAATGATTGAAAACTTAGTATTTCATCACAAATTAGAAACCCCAGTCGAATTACTGTATGATTCAAGTATGTTCCAAGATTGGTATTTCCTTGTTGATGGTGGACAGTTACTAGACACAAGAAGGCTGCATCATTCCACTGGCGACTCCATGATTCAAAGAACGTAGCTTTTGTGCATTCATGGCGACTCTACAACACACTGACCTGAGTTCCTGCTGAACAAAATGACAAGGTTTGTCGCAGACCTCTATCTAATGAAGTTTTAAATACATTCAGAAATCAATTATTAGAATTTCAGCATGATGAAGATTTTCTAGCTGCTGTCTTTTTCATTTTGAAGTCAAGCAAATTTAATCCTGAAGCTAAATTTTTTTTCTTCTTCTGGAGATAGTTGCTGAACGATATGAAAATGGTATTGAATTTTTGAATTCGCAAATTCAGTCCTATAATTTCTGAGATCCTCAAGAATTCTTGGAAAATTTTCCTTCCCCCAAGCAAGAGGAAATTGTACTACCTCTTGACTTACACAGTGAGGATGATTGTGCTTTCAAGTGCCAAACTGAAGATGTGGGTTCAAGGCTTAATATTGAGGACACAACTACTCAGCTAGTAATTGTAGGCCTAGAAACAAATATAATACATCATGCTTTTATTGATCCTATAATAGAGTATATGGAGGTTCTTATTAGCTCAAATTTTCAAACATGTATTCTCTATAAGGATCAAATGCATAAGCAGTTTCCATTACATATTATAACTTTGGTTATGAGGACACATAATCAAGTTATATTGCTGATTTTCCTGACAAGCAGTTAAGTTGTTCCTTTGTTTCCGCTTTTGCTTGATTGGCTGCATTGACATTATTGTATCATTAATAACAACAACAATTTCAGTAGAGTAGGGTAGGTAGGAATGCAAATAAGCTCAATAATTTGAGCATTTTTCCTGTTTTAGTTTCAGAATGCTACTCTGTTTTCAGTTCAAGTGTGTTCCGGACTTCAGTTTTGCAGAGAGTGTTGATTTCAGCTTGAAAGTTTCAGCGACAGATCAAGTTGCAGGGTTGGGATCAGCCTAATGGATCATGCCACTAGTCTACGGTGTTTTTGACACCTTCTGAAGGAGCTGCCATCCCTAGTTTCCACTGTTAGACCCCTGTATTTTGTAGGTTTTAACCCTGTACATAAATTATCTACTAATGAACCTTAAAAAGAAAATAAACAATAGCGAGAGCATAAAACATAAAACAGATAAACACAAATATTTTCCCTTGGATCCTAAATCGGGACGACCAACTTGATTTTTCCTTATATTCCTTTTAGTGTTACAACACATATATATACATGCCGAAGCATACATAAAACCCAATCCATTAACCCTGGATTAGAACATAACCGTAGTTCCCTTGATCGGATCTACAAAATACTAGGGGCCGAAAACCATCATGCCCCAAAACCATGTGCAAACCCATGTGCAAAACCATGGCCGGGTCTGCCCACCAGAAAATAAGGCCCAATTTTTTTTTCCTGGGGCGCTGCCCTGTGACCCCCCTACTGCGCCTGACGCAACATACAGGGGGGGTCTATCACCCCTTCGCGCGTGACTAGTCATGGAAAGAATATAACACATACCCAACATATTTCATAGTATCACTAGGTGATTAATTATTGCTTATATTTTGTCATGATTGAAAATGATATTCCATGACTGTCATTTATTTTCAGAAAAGAAAGAAGAAAGTGTTGCTGATAAGGTTTGATGGTGATCAAACTTCATTTCTACCCTCATTCCATTTCATTCACCCTCTATTCCCCTAATTTCCTCCAAGTTCTAAAGTTCTACACCTTATTTATTTCAAACTCCTTCTTCAACTATTAACACCCAAGTTTTATATTTAAAAAAGGAGCAACATTAGAATCAAAGGAAGCAAAGGCAACAGAGAAGCAGTTAAGGCAGAAAAACAGGAAGGGCATAGTCTTGAACGAGATTGGGTCAAGTCGTGCACGCGTTCGGGTCGAGTCATGAACGCTAAAGCAGGTCAAGTCGTGAATGCGGGGCAAGTATTTTACAAACAAATAAGAAATGAATGGGCACAACCAAAGAAACAAGGTCGGAAAACCACATTAAGGGAGTAGTGAGGACCATTGGATCTAAGAAACGATCAATGATGGAGATTCAATCGCAATCCAAGATCGCAATTTTTTCAAGATGGGCACAAGGGTAAAGGTTGAAGTTAGCAAAATGCGATTTGTGATGAAGTGGGACCCATTCACCCGTGGCATGCAAATAAGCTTTACCCGTTGCCCGCACTTCGCAACCCGCAGGTTTTTAACCTTACCTCTTAAGGCTTATGCCAAATCTTGTTTTTCCGTTGATGTGATGAAGTGGGACCCATTCACCCTTTCACCTGCCACACCTCCTTTCCATTTCAATCCCCTTAAAAAATCATTAAGCATTATCTTTTGTTCCGCCTTTCCACTTTGGCTTTCCCCTTTACCTTTCATTGTTATATCATTGTTTTACCTTCTGCTTTCCCGATTTCCCCGATTACGATTAAAGTGGGCCATCCCTCCACGTCACCCTTTCTCCCCACCATCCATCACATATCGGCAAAGATAATATTTCGCATCGCAACCAAACCTTAAAACCCGCAATCACCGATTTGCGATATATCGCATCGCATATTTGTTAACTTACCTTTGAAGTGCCCACAATGTATTTGGTTTAATTTGCGATGCAGCCATTGGCCCCACCACAGCAGCTCCCCCCCCTCCTCCTTCACAGCCATTTGAAATACATTGAAACACATATCATATGAAACATAATAAACTTTACCTTACTGCAGAAGCTTTTCGACTTGCGATTGCAATGTAGTCCCTGCACTTCGCAAATTTTATATTTTAACCCCTGTTGCTTATAAAAAAAGCTAAGATTCGTGATTTGCGATGCAATCGGTCTCATTTTCCCCTGCCACATCACTTACCTTCTCCCCACACTTTGCACTTCGCGTCTTTTAGAGTTTGCCTGCATTCTTATAACTAAAACCTTAAGAGTTGTGATCTGCGGGCTGCGGTCTGGTCCCACCTTCCCTCCACGTCACCTCCCACTTCGCATCGCATCGCTGATTACATTCTTCATATTTTAAACTGTAAATATTGCAAAGTGCGTAGATGTGATGTGACTTAAGAACTAAAATCTAAACATTTTCAGGTCCGAATATATGAGTTTTTACGTTGTTTTTTTTGAAAAGGTTTGAAACACAATAAGAAGGATTCGGGTAGAAAATAAACACCACAGGTCGAGTCAGGCAACAAAGGGCGTTCATGCAAAATTGTTATGTTATGACGGTAGAAATGGAAAAGGCAACAAGCACATCATCATAGTTTCTAATCGATGAAAAGTGGCTAGCCCTGCACCAGACTTAATTTCCCAATGCCGATCTTTGAAAATCAGGGCCAGAAGCCAGAGCTATCATTCATTGCCTCTTCGGGATCATCACATGCCACCTTCAAGCCTACTTTTTATTTACGAAGAGCCGCCTGAGTTTTGCATTCTTGAAGAGTTACCAAAATTAATTCCATAGGCAATGTTTTTTTAGAGATTTTATTTGTTCGGGCCTTTGCATGTTTGTAATAAATGAACTTTTTCAAAGTAGATTAGGGCAACCGACTCAAGTTTTAGTTAAATATTGCTTGAATTTTCATAATCAAGGGTTGGATATTGTTAGCCCCTGCATTGTAAGAACTACTATATTGGAGCATTGTAATTTTGGAGCTAGACATCAATAATCAAAGACCGTTTACAAGATTCTTGAGTTGTGTGAAAATGGTGATGTGCTATTTCTCTGTTTAAATGTTTCCGTTGTTTTCTTCGTTGTGCATCTGTTCATCTAATTGTAAATCGGAAATTTTAGATTAAGATCTGCTATCAGAGCACCTTAATTCTTTCTACATTTACAATCTGAATGTTTTCTACTGAAGTCTGATTAAAGAATTCTTAACTGCTCTTTAGTCACTATTGAACCTTACTATTTCTTTCACCTCATAATTCATACTGCTCTAAAGATTCATCTAGCACAGTTATCTTGCCCTGTGATGCTCTTGATGTTGATGTGCCATTCCAACCTTTTGACTCCATAGACCAATGGATTAGTCCCTGCATCCCTATCCATCCAACCACACCCAATCAATCAAAACAAACAACCCTCATAATTTGTATAACTATCCTAATATCAACATTTAGAATTGTCAAGTTAAATCATAAAAACAGAGAGAGCCCTCTCTGGGTTTAGGAAGGCTAGGTCATGGACTCCAAAGTGGTTTGATGCTGTCCTATGTCGTTTTTTCTTGCAATTCTGACAAATTACGGAGTGACAACATCGCGTATGTCCACTATCCCGCCCATGGAAGCTATTCCTCTGTCGTTCTTCCGTGAAACCATCTAGCCCATCTTGGTGGTAATTTCAGGGATGTTGGGTTTAGATAATGCAGATGGGGTAACAAAAGCATGTCTAGGGTTTTTATACCTTATGATGCAACCCGGGATTCTGCTAGATATTCCCACCTAACTGGCCTCAACTGTTCAATCTCAGTTCCAAGACCTATCAACTTCAAGTTGTTTTAGGTGTTGAAAAGTGTAACTAGGTCGGTCTTCATATTGACTATGTAATGATATATTTTATGTAAAGAAGAACACTAAGATAATAAAATGTATATTAGCTGTACTTGATTCATGGGTTTCATGAGAAATATTTTTATCTTAGGTTAAGAGACTTCTTCTTGATGTCTATTTAGGGTTTTTCTTCTGTTTATAAATGTATTCAGTGTCATGTATATGAAGAACCTAGTTGTCATTGAATGCTCCAAGAACTTTTCCTAAAAGCTGTGGAATAATGGATTGAAATAGTTCTTATATGAACGCTGGAAATATATGATGAAGTCGGCCTTCACACTCACAGTTAAGTCAACATACTAGCTAGTGGATGGTCGGCCTAAAAACCAGAAGACTGCCACCATATATACACACTCTCTGCGCTCAATCACACACCTTTTTTATGAGGACCTATGTAAAAAGAAGTGCGAACAATACATGCGGTCATTCCTGAAATGTAAAGCAGATATCTGTAATAAGAAGTGCGAATAATACATGCGGTCATTCCTGAAATGTAATTCGGATCTCTGTAATAAGAAGTGCGAATAATCCATGTAATATGATGCAGTCATTCCTGAAAATGAAACGCGGTAATCTCTGAGGTATAATGCGGTCATCACTGAAGTATAATGTGGTCACCTATGAAGTGCAATGCAAAGTGTAATAAGAAGTGTCACATATATATTATAAGAAGAAGTGCAGTGCGTGCAAATCTGTGTGTCATAAACGCCGTGACTTATTGATGTTAGAATACAGATCACCCTGAAGCGAAGATGCAACAACTACAAATATAAGTGCGGATATTTCTATTGTGGATCCAACAAGGAGACTTACAGATCATGTCTGGAGAAATGTGTGGATACTATAATATGAATTATTGAAGTCTGATGTGGTGTATATTTGCATAAAGAGTAAGTAGATGAAAGGAAGGTAATTTACCTTCCTATTCTCAACAGTCAAAAGAAAGTGATCTACATATAGAAGCAACGTTTTTGATAAGCCCAAGGAAAATAGAAGTAAAGATCGAGTTCTCTAAATGTTGAAGCAGATCAATGTAAGGCAGTGTAAATTTAAAGGATCAACATTGAAAGCAGTCAAAGAAGCAATGGTGAGGTATTGGAAGCATTTATAGGTCAAGGGTCTAAGTCTTGGTCACGGTAATTGTCATTTGAAGATCTATAAGAATAATTCTTTGTGGGTTTTCCTCTTCAAGAGGGAGAGATTTTTCCTTGGGTCTAGGAGCCTATTTTTTGTGTCTTGTGTATTTTGATAATTGACTTGATGAAATACTAACTAAGAGAAAGAAGACAAGACATAAGTAACTCAAGTAAGCTCACAAGTAATTATCATGAAGAGAATTTGAATTAATCACCTGCCCCCCAAATGCTCAACATGGAATCATAACTAAGGTGTCGAACTCAAGGGATGCTTGACAAAAGAGACACTCCAGGAAGCAAAGATCAAAAGATTGGGGTGGAAAATCAAATCAATTTGAAAATAAAGACTCTCTAACTACTTCAAGATCTCCTATCTCATTTAAAGGATCAACTCAATCAAGAAATTAATCTTTTGTCATCAAAGATTCACATTCAAGACATTGTTAGAAGGAGGACTTCAATTTCTGAAGATATACTTATCATCAAGGATTCAAGAAAATCTACATTGAAGATTTCTATCTTAGAATAAAATCTTGACTTAATCTTCAAACATCATCAAGGAAGCTTCTGAAGGAGAAAGTTACTCTATCAAGTAAGTATCTATGATTTTATCTAAATCTATCAAAATTACTTCTTTTCAAAGAAAACAACAAACTAGTTAGGGTTTCAATCTTTCCTACATGGAAGACAAGGATAATGAATTCATGCCAAATACATGAAGGGATATATAAGATCCCAAAGGATTCTTACAGAATCCATCCAAGACTCTCTCATATTTGCTGTATCAAATATAGAATCATCAAAAAGAATATATGAGAAATTGGTGGAGTTATTCTCTGTGAGTACTACAGGAGAAGAAATTTCTCTGATATCATCTACAAGAACTAGGAGAAGTAATGCCTGACAAGTGAGATGACTAAAGTGGTGTTGAAAGCTCTGCCAGATGAATGGGGAAAATTCACTTCAGGTTTATTCGAGAAGAGAGAAGCCACACCATTTCACAATTTAAGGTCTCTATGAAAAATAGAGGAAACAAGACTGAAAGCCAAAGGTGTTATAGGATCAAGTGAAGGGAATCAAGCCTTTGCAACCACCTCAAGGAAGAAAGAAAGATTTAGTAAGTTTGGTCCTGATAATAGTATGAAAAAAACACGATGCTTTGGATATGATAAACTTGGGCATTATAAAATAGATTGTCCTAATTTGAAAAGGACAAGAGAAATAGGGAAGAAGCCCATGTCTCAGAAATGAGAGAACAACTTGATGCAAAGAAACCTAAGAAAGAAGAAGCGAGGGATCTCCAATATGCTTAATCTTCTCCTTTAAGTGTTTTCTGTTGGCTGTATAGTAGTATAGCATCCTAATCGAAGCATGGTAGGAGAACCTGGTGAATCAGCTACGGGAAAACCTCTCTGATAACATTACTAATGGAAAGCAGTCATTAAGAGAAAGGGTCATCATGGAAACATATTTTTGGGATGTGATGACATATTGATGGAGCAGGCCAAGGGAATAAAGCTCTTCATTCTTGAGAAATTGCTACAGGATGACTCAGGGGAAAAATGTATCAGGTATGTATATATTTATATGCTGAAATTGGATGTTGTGAAGTCATGTCATAAGGTTGCAGGTAATAGACTTCCATATTTAGAAGTATGATCTATGAATAAGGATGTCTTAGTGCACTTTCAGATGAAATCAACATAATATGTCCTCATGAAATATGAGGTGGTTGTATATGAAAGAGAAACTGGATAATTTGTAAGTTCCCGGGAATAAAGTATGTGCAGAAAGGAAGAGATCATGAAATGCAAGAATGTCAAGAGGCAGTGATCATCCGAAAACCAAGAAGATGTGACTAGGAGATCTCCTGGGAGGATATGTAGACTCTGACAGAACTCTGGTAAATAAGAATACTCTTGAAAAAACTTATCATTAGGAGATGTTTCAATCTGAATAGAGGATACCGATGCCTACAGAAAGATGTCATGGTGAAAGATCATCATTGAGATAAATTTTGTTTTAAAAAGTTCATATGTATATGTTTATCTGGATGAATTTGTGCAGGGCTACTAATCATGAGAAATGATGTATGATCCTTGGAGACGATTCAAAGAAAAGCAACGTGGCATAACGGTGAACCAGATGAGAAGGGCTGATAAATCACTTTCTGATAGTGGGCATGACTCGTGATTGCAAGTGATGGATGATATATGCCCTATGAAGCCAAAAGTTGAAGATTCCTCAAACATCGAAATCCATGACATCGAGGGGAGGAATTCTTCGTGAGTAGCTAGATTGCTGCTGCAGGACCCTGATTGAGAGGGAGCCTAGTGGTAAGTTTCTTGCTTGGAAGAAAATTGTAGTATGTCCTTCCTATGTTAAGAGAGAGTGACGAATATGATTCTCTATTACATGTGTCATGCACTATACCAGGACTAACAACTGTATGTCTTTGTGAAGGCCATGTGAAGAGAATGGATAGACACATCATTCTGGTCTTCACCTGGAAGACCGAATGGAGGATTGGGTAATAATCTTGAATTCAATAATCTTTGAGAATGAGATAGGGCATTCAAGATAAGAGTAGTCGTGGACCGATATTCTTTGAGGGTTGGCTACCCAAGAGAAGAATAGTCCAAGAAGGTCGTACTCTGGGAACACCTAGGTGGGGTATGTACCTTGGAGAGAGAATGACTATGGTGTCTTTTAGTCACGTGTCTCCCTAGGATTGTAGCCCATTGTCTCGTTGAGAGATAGGGATGTTAGTCAAGGCCTTGCACTAGGACAATTCTGGATGATATGATGCTATATAGATGCGATTACCAATCTGATTATTCAGTTTGAAAGTAACCATGTACCTGTATGAATACCTCCCTAGTTAAGAGGGAGTGTTGAAAAGTGTAACTAGGTCGGTCTTCATATTGAATATGTAATGCTGCATTTTATGTAAAGAAGAGGACAAAGTTAATAAAATGTATATTGGTTGTACTTGCTTCATGGTTTTCATGAGAAATATTTTTATCTTAGGTTAATAGACTTCTTCTTGATGTCTATTTAGGGTTTGTATTCTGTTTATAAATGCATTCAGTGTCATGTATATGAAGAACCTAGTTTTCATTGAATGGTCCAAGACCTTGTCCTAAAAGTTGTGGAAAAATGGATTGAAATAGTTCTTATATCAACACTGAAAATATATGATGAAGTCGACCTTCACACTCACAGTTAAGTCGGCCTACTACCTAGTGGATGGTCGGACTAAAAAAAAGAATACTGCCACCATATATACACACTCTCTGCGGTCAATCACACACCAAGTTTTATGCGGATCTCTATAATAAGAAGTGCAAACAATACATGCTGTCATTCCTGAAATGTAATGCAGATCTGTGTAATAAGAAGTGCGAATAATACATGCGGTCATTCCTGAAATGTAATGCAGACCTCTGTAATAAGAAGTGCGAATAATACATGTAATATGATGTGGTCATTATTGAAAATTAAATGCGGTAATCTCTGAAGTATAATGTGATCATCACTGAAGTATAATGCGGTCACCTATGAAGTGCAATGCAGAGTGTAATAAGAAGTGTAATACAGATTATAAGAAGAAGTGTAGTGCGTGCAAATCTATGTGTCATAAAGGCTGCGACTTACTAAAGTTAGAATATAGATCACCCTGAAGCGAAGGTGCAATAGATACAAGTATAAGTGCGGAAAGAAGATATGCAGATATTTCTATTGTGGATCCAACAAAGAGACTTACAGATCATGTCTGGAGAAATGTGCGGATACTATAATATGAATTACTGAAGTCTGATGTGGTGTATATCTGCATAAAGAGTAAGTAGATGAAAGGAAGGTAAATCATTAATCAAAAGAAAGTGATCTACATATAGAAGCAATGTTTTTGATAAGCCCAAGGAAAATAGAAGTAGAGATCGAGTTCTCTAAATGTTGAAGCAGATCAATGTAAGACGGTGTAAATTTAAAGGATCATCATTGAAAGCAGTCAAAGGAGCAATGTTGAGGTATTGGAAGCATTTATAGGTCAAGGGTCTAAGTCCTGGTCATGGTACTTGTCATTTGAAGATCTATAAGAAGAATTCTTTGCAGGGTTTCCTCTCCAAGAGGGAGAGATTTTTCCCTGGCTTTAGGAGCCTATTTTTTGTGTCTCATGTATTTTGATAATTGACTTGATGCAAGAATAACTAAGAGAAATAATACGAGACATAAGTAACTCAAGAAGCTCACAAGTAATTATCATGAAGAGAATTTGAATTAATCACCAACCCTCCAAATTCTCAACATGGAATCAAAGCTAAGGTGCTAAACTCAAGGGCTGCTTGACAAAGGAGACACTTCAGGAAGGAAGATCAAAAGTTTGGGTTGGAAAATAGAATCAGTTTGAAAATTAATACTCTCTAACTACTTCAAGATCTCCTATCTCATTTAAAGGATCAACTCAATCAAGAAAGTAATCTTTTGTCATCAAAGATTCACATTCAAGAAATTTTTAGAAGGACGACTTCGATTTCTGAAGATATACTTTATCATCAAGGATTCAAGAACATCTACATTGAAGATTTCTATCTTAGAAGAAACTCTCGATTTCATCTTCAAACATCATCAATGAAGCTGCTGAAGGAGAAAGTCACTCTATCAAGTAAGTATTTATGACTTTATCTAAATCTATCAAAATGTATTCTTTACAAAGAAAGAAACAAACTGGTTAGGGTTTCAATATTTTCTGCATGGAAGACAAGGACAATGAAGTCATGCCAAATACATGAAGGGAGATATAAGAGCCCAAGGAAGCAACATTTTTGATAAGCCCAAGGAAAATAAAGCGATCTACATATAGAAGCAATGTTTTTGATAAGCCCAAGGAAAATAGAAGTAGAGATTGAGTTCTCTAAATGTTGAAGCAGATCAATGTAAGACGGTGTAAATTTAAAGGATCAACATTGAAATCAGTCAAAGAAGCAATGGTGAGGTCTTGGAAGCATTTATAGGTCAAGGGTCTAAGTCCTGGTTTTTATCACTGGAAAATCGTACAAGAAAAGGTGTCATTATTTAATGTCAGACATAAGGATTTACAGCGCTGAGAGACATTAGAGAATCTGAAAGTATTTAACAATCTCTAAGGTCCGAGGAAAAATCAAATTGCGTATAAGAAGGACTAGTCAAAAGTGCATTTGCGTGCAAAATCCTTCGATAAACATGCCCTTGCACGCCTTTTGACCCAAAAAGCACGCAATCTTGGGAGTGGTGGAAGTCACTTTCCGAGACCACAAAGGCACACTCCAGGACATTGATTCCACACTTGAAGCCACCTAAGAACAACCACGCAAGCCTCCTTAGGACATCAAGGGAGAACACAATGGAATAAATGTGGCACATGATGGAATCACCCTCCTCTCTTGGATCACTATCCACAATGTACCAAGAGAGGGAAGGAGGATTTGAATTCTCCTATGAAAGGCCACCAAGAGATGAAAAACTAGAGAGCACATTGTTATGCTGGCCAGAATTTCCCCAAGCAATACCAGCAGTGTGTGATTCAGAGCAGAGATAGAGGGGACTCAGTTGTTGGCCATCCAACAACTCCAGCCCACCATAGTAGAGAGAGGGAGACTTTGCGCCAAGGCAACTCGGAAGTAAAGACATTATTGCATCGGGACTTAGAACCCCAAGTTCTAAGGGCCCTTTAGCAAGTGGGTTAAAGTTTCATCCTCATTTCCTAACAGCACTCAATAAGAGGGGACGTAAGTGCCACCGTTTGGATTATTGAAGTTGTTTGACTCTATTTAGAGATTTTGTGTTATTTGTTTTAGTTTTATGTTTGAATATGCATGCTATTTCTCTATCTAGTATGTTTATGTTCTAACATGTTCCACCAACTTGCTTGAATCCATATATTTTCTTCCTGTGACCAATAACTTAAGAGGGAAAACCACACGCTTTAAGTTGGTGTGATTTCATACATACGTGCATCAAACACACTAACACAGGATTGGCGACTCCACTAACTTTTATTTCCAAATTTATGTGGTTGTGCCTTTTTGCGGCGACCTCCGTCTATGCTGTGGATTTGGGATGGAATTGGCCCCTTCCTCTCCTTCATTATCTGATTCATCCCAATTGACACATTGAAGTAGAAGAGCTCCAAAAAACTACATTGCAGGAATTTGCGCGCATTTCCCACAGACAGGCGCGCCCAAGGCGCACGTTCAAAGCTGACTTGTACGCAGAGATCGCATCTGTTTCAGCCTTTGCGCGCAAAAAACAGAATGAGAAATTTCTCCAATATTTCGATCTTTTCCTGCTTGTAAAAGTGCCTGGTAGCCCATAATACATCTACCAGCGCTGGTTGAGGTGCCCCACAGCTTGCTAGAGCTCACATTTAGTTGCTTTTGGTAGGCTTGGTGTTAGTTTTATTTCAAGTTGATTTTTTCAAAGTTCACACATAGTTTAATTAGGGGGGAAAATTAACTTGCATTCCGAAATTTTTTATGTTTTGCAAATTTAGGTACCAAAAAACCTAGATAATTAGTCAAAGTAAGTGGCCCAAGTCCACGCATGCTTAGCTAGTTCCTTGTCTAGTGTAAAATTCATTAGTTTAGTTCAATTTTTGCATCAGGATTTCGGGACCAGGATTGAATTGTCAATAAAAGAGAAAAAAATTTCTGCTGCCTTTGCACCCTTCAGTGATCCTAGGCAAGCATATGAATGCTCTAACTCACCATCTCCCTAAAGTTGATCACATAGATAAAGTAGGAAAAATTGAAAGCGGCCCATATCCGCGCATGTTTTTCTTTTGAGCATGGAACAATAGAACATAGTTTAATAGGGGATTTTGAAAAATATCATCGCATATCCACACGTTCAAACTATGTGCTTGTTTACTTTTTTCTCACACACATCCACACAATAAGCAAAGCAAAGACACCTAAAACTAACTTAACAAAACTCACTAAATTCTCCCCACAGGGGCCACAAAATAATTTATAGTCTAAGTTAGGATTAAGGGGGTATGCATCCAATAAGACACCTTGATCATTCTTTATCTTGAAACATAGAATTTGACTGTTTAGGGAGCTTTCAAATCCACCTATTAGCGCACAGAAAAGAAAACCCAAGCGCGACAGAGACCCGATTCAGAGGGGTTAGGCTTAGGCGCAGTGCGTGCAGTATAAGTTGGAGCTACCTGACCCGGATGATACTCAGTACTGTTCGTTGAACTACCAAGAAGTCTAAGAGTCGAATGCTCACGTGGGACAGTGGTGCTTAGTTGCCAAAATTAGGGCATCCTTTTCCTATAGGTGACAGTGTAGGCAAGCACTAGATCCTTTACCCTTACCTTGGTGGATTTTCTTCAGCTGACTAGGGGTGTCGCTAGCTCTTACGGGATGTTGTGCCAGCACTCGCAAGATATCTTCTTAAGGCCCAGTTACATTTGAGTGTGTGAGGATGATTAGGTCTTCTAGGTTTTGAGTTTCATATGCAAACAAACAAAAACCATATTTTTTGATTGAATGATCACATATGATTAATCTAAAGGGAAAATTTATTTTATTTTCGCTTTGTTTTATGTATGCGATCAAAATTTTGTTGTGATTATAATCTCTAGCCTCTCAAACATTTCCAAAGCCATACCTAGTTGATGCCATAATGGACTCAATGAGACCTCGTCGATTTAGACGTCTTTTGGACGTCCCCCCTTTACCGGGAGGGGTTTTAGGTCTTTCGCCATTTAGGTGTCAAAGATAAAACACTGCCACCATTATTGGTTCATCCTTTATTGGGGCATATTTAGTTGGGAACCCTGGTCGATCTCCCAACACCACACCACACACCACAACTCCCACAACCCTTGGAGGGCAGAGGAGTGCTACCCATTTGGGAAGCCAGTTGAACACACAATAGGGTGCTTTGCAGACAAACCCTATTCCTAACCAGAACATTGTGTTTTGACAAATAGCAATGGCTATGACCTCGCAGTCACCTTTCCTAGCTTCATTAAATCTACCAGATTTAACCAATTTGACAAACGACCCCATTACACACAACCCCATATGGCCTCCTATAATATTCCTAATTAGCTATGGCTAATTGGAATATTTGATTTTGCTCAATTTTTCCATCTATAGTTTATTCATAAATAAAAAGGTGAGTAGGGGAGACATAACTCACTTTAGAAATAAAAGTTCACTCCCTAGTAGCACAACGTTGTAACTTAAGTGAGCCGAGGGGGCCAAGAGACAACGCAGAGAGGGGGCCCACGTAGACACATGGAGGGACTGCGCAAGCCAAGAGGGAGCACATGGCAACGTTGGAGGAGGTGAGAATTAGGGTTGAGAGGGGCTCATGCTATATAGAGGGGAGAGCCTCCTCATTTTGTTCATTCGTTGTTGATGATATTGAGCCGGTCGTTCTGACTTCTTGAGCACGCTGGTTGTTTAGTCTGTCTGCAACACTATTTAGTGCGTTGAGTGTCTCCGATCGGAGATCTCGCCCTTAGACTCGGGGGACTTCGAGTGCCTGCTCGGGAAAGGTATTTTCTTCAGCATTTTGTGGGAGGATTGGTGTTTGGGTTTTGTTGCGGAGCTGTGCATTTAGAGACTGCGCAGTCATTGAGAGGGAGGATGCAGTTTATTCAGGAGGAGCTCTGGATTGAGTTTCTTGCAGGGGTTTTGAGCCTGGAGATTGAGCAGAGGATCAGTCTTTGCCTTTGGGAGGATTTTGGTGGAGTTTGAGGCCGTATTTCAATTTTTCCTATTCAGCCTTTGCGCAGAGCCTTGGAGGGCAGCATAATTCCCCAGGGGGGTGATTTTCGGGGGTCAGCCATTTCTGACATGATTTCTGGGTTTTGCTGTGGTTGATGAGTAGAGGTGGATTCCATATTTTCAGCTCATTCCGGCGAGGGGAACAACCCCAAGTCATCAGTTCATTTCAACAGTAGTAGCTACACGGCAATTTTCCAGTAGCTGGGACGCAGTTCAGAGAGCAGCCGTTTCCTGGTTATTCTAAGAGTATTTCTTCACTTGCCTTGAGCAAGTCTAGGTGCCATCATTTTGATCACCTATTGTACTTCATTATATTTCTCAGTATGATAAAATGGCTTAGCATTTTCTCTCTATTTCTGGAGCATTTGTTATACATGTTATCTATGCTATTGTATGTCTGCATTACTGTTATTTTTATATCTTCGGGCATTCTAGTTCTATACCACTTGGTGTGCTTTTCTTCATACTCTTAGACAGAGTCTGGAAAGGGCCAGGTAGCCTCCAGATCTCACCCTCTTCTCAGAGGTGAAATATCTGGTAAACGCCCTCCCAATCCATCTCTGGTTAGAGTTTGCTGTGTTTTAGAGATATTCCCCAAAAAGGGATATTACAGTGGTATTAGAGCATAGTTCTGGCTCAGCCCATGGAGCTAGTTGTCTATGACACCGGGGAAGAGGCCCTACATTTGTTACAGAGGCAGAAAGTACAGATATCATGAGCATAGGTTGGAGAACACCTACGGAGAGGGAGACTGTGTTCGGGTGGTGGACACAGAACAGGAGGAGCCTGTGACAGACACAAAGTAGGAGGAGCCTGTGCTAGATTCAGAGCAGAGAGCGCCGATGGCAGATGATAGTGAGGCAAAACAATTTGGGGAGCCACTCCTCAAATCAGTGCAGGATCTAGCGAGACAGATTGAGGTGATGGGTTAGAGATTCACCGCTGTGGAGGCTAGACAGCGTGAGACCCCATGGGTTTTCTAGGTAGGAGAGGGATCGGGTACATCCCACCATTTGCCAAAGCATGGTGCTACTCAGCGTGATACTACTCAGCCGATGGCTTCACATGAACCTACACGCTCTACCATGCCCACTTTCTTGGGAGTAGAAACAGGGGCAGGAGCCCAGCAGGAGGGAAAGCCCAAACATATGGGTGATTATTTTGCAGAGTATCAGGCCTATGGGCAGGAGTTCAAGGATGCTATCTCGTTCAGAGATTTTGTTCAGCTTCAGCGGGACAGTAGACCCCGCGACCATCATAGAGCGCACCGACATTATCATGACGGAGATACCCACCGCACAACTAGCAGATTCCACTTGCCTACGTTTGATGGTTCATCAAACAGTTCGGCGAAGTCTTGGGTGGAGAAGCTAGACATCTATTTCCAGCTTAACCAGATGTCAGAGATGGAGGCCATCAAGGTGGCGATATTACATTTGGATGGTGAGGCCCAGGACTGGTGGTTTCATGGGATGGTTACACTCGGACATTCTACAGTGAAGACATATGTCGAGTTTACCAGGAGGTTGATAGAGAGGTTTGACCGGAGGGATCCAGAACAACACTTTGTTGAGATGACGAGGCTCAAACAGACCAGGAGCCCAGAGACATACATTGCAGACTTCTTGAGGGTTTCAGTGATGGTGCAAGATCTATCCGCGGCACAAATGATCTATATGTTTGTGGAGGGGTTAGCAGAGCCACTTCGGGGTCTAGTCAGATCTACTAGACTAGCCACACTCTAGGATGCTATTAGCAGGACCCGGGATTTACAAGATACATTGCCCAGGACTCGGACACCTTAATCCCAGAGACAAGGCTTCCAGCCCAAGGGGAAGGATGTGAGGATTCCGCCTCCAAAGGGGAATCCAGGATGGGCACAGACAGATGATGATGCCAGGAGGGAGCTGAAGAAGAAGCGGTTGTGCTTTACCTGTCAGGAGCCGTGGGCATCGGGACATAGATGTGCTGTTGGCAAAGCACACTTCATTGAGGTCTTCTTCGAGAGTAGCGGGGAAGAGGATGAGGAGGATGACATGGAGGCAAGAGAGAGTCAGACAGCCCAGGATCAGTTGCCACCACCACCACTAGGAGCAGGAGGTGTAGCTTTTGCACCCACAGGGGGGACCCTTGTAGCATTGTGAGGAGTTCCTAAGTATTTGACGCTGCGCGTACGGGGGACAGTACGTGGTCAGCGAGTATCATTTTTGGTTGACAGTGGGGCAACCCACAACTTCATCGATGCACAGATGGTTGAGCGGAGAGGTATACCGACCGAGAGCTTTGATGGATTTTCAGTTTTAGTCCCAGGAGCTCAGATGATGCAGTGTGCTCAATATGTTCCAGAGTTAGCAGTGACGATGGGTACCTACACCGTGACTGACCACTTTTTCGTGGTCAATATACCAGATACCAATGTGGTATTGGGTGTTCAGTGGTTGATTACTCTGGGGAAGGTCACCACAGATTGGGAGGCCTTGGAGATGGAGTGGGATGATAAGAAGACCGGGAAGCATGAGAAGATCCGCGGGATGCACACTTACCCACCTCAGACTGTTTCGGCTCACCAGATGGAGGCAGATTTCTGGAAGGGAGACATAGAGTGGGCGGTTGAGTTGCGGGCATCAGAGGCAGGGACTACCGGTCAGGCCGTTCATCCTGATATACAGGCCATCCTTGACAGGTATGACACAGTGTTTGGGGATATACCACCAGGCCAACCAACGGATCGGGGGTTTGAGCACACTATTGAGTTGGAGCAGGGTATTAAGGCAGTGATTACCACACCCTATAGGCATCCCAAAGCCTGTTGGGATGAGATTGAGTGGGCCATCTAGGAGTTGCTGGCTCTTGGGCACATCCGGTCGAGCACGAGTCCTTTTGCTTCTTCCGTGGTGTTGGTGAAGAGGAAGGATGACACTTTGAGGATGTGTATTGACTACAGGGCCCTGAACAAGAAGACCCTGAAGAACATGTACCCTATACCCAGGATCGATGAGTTGATGGATGAGTTGAGAGGAGCCCGGTTCTTCTCAAAGATTGATTTGAGATTTGGGTACCATCAGATTCGCGTGAGGGAACAGGACATTCCCAAGACTGCCTTCAAGTGTCACTATGGGCACTTTGAGTTTTTGGTGATGCCCTTTAGGCTAACCAACGCACCAGCGACATTCCAGTATTGCATGAACCACATCTTCCACAGTCACTTGAGGAAGTTTGTGTTGGTGTTCTTTGATGATATCCTCATTTACAACAGGACTTGGGAGGAGCATCTCCAGCACATTGAGGCAGTGTTGCGCATTTTGGAGGAGCAGCAGTTCTATGCCAAGCTCTCCAAGTGTGAGTTTGGTTTGTCGGTGATGTTTTACTTGGGACATATCATAGGGGTGGACGGAGTGAGAGTCCACGAGGAGAAGATCAGGGCCATTAGAGATTGGCCGGAGCCGAGGAACGTGACGGAACTTTGGGGATTCATTGGTATTTGTACTTATTACAGAAAGTTCATCAGGAGTTTCTCACAGGTTGCTGCACCCCTTACTGATTTAACGAAGAAGGGGGCATTTAGTTGGTCGGATAAAGCGCAATGAGCCTTTGACAGGCTCAAGGAGGTGATGAGCAGCTGCCTAGTGCTTGCATTGCTGGATTTTGTGCAGCCATTTGTTTTGGAGTGTGATGCATCAGGAGAGGGGATCGACGCAGTATTGATGCAGGGAGGACAACCTATAGCCTTTGAGAGCCGGAAGCTCCTTCCACACAAGAGGTTGTATTCTATATACGACAAGGAGATGTTCGTCATTATGCATGCATTGGCCAAATTCCAGCAGTATTTAGTGGGTAACAGGTTTAGGGTGAGGACTGATCACAACAGCCTCAGGTTCTTTTTGAAGCAGAAGCAGCTACAGGAGAGGCAGCAGAAATGGATCAGTAAGATCCAGGCATATGACTTTGAGATTGAGTATGTCAAGGGTAAGAACAACGTGGTAGCAGATACTCTTTCACATAGACCAACCATGTTGTCTCTTATGAGCTTGGATACAGATTGGAGGGCTCAAATTTTAGTAGAGTACTCTAAGGACAGATTTGCATGTGAGGTTCTGGATGGATAGGTGGCGGATGACAAGTACAGGGTGGTCGATGAGATCATCTACTACAGGGAACGGATCTTCTTGACTGAGGGATCTTAGCTCAAGAAGAAGATACTTCAGGCATCACATGATTCACCTCTGGCTGGCCACCAGGGGTTTACTAAAACCTACAGGGCCATTAGAGAGAGGTTCTCATGGAAGGGCCTCAAGGAGGACGTACTCTAGCACATCAGGGAGTGCGATGTTTTCCAGAGGAATAAGGGGGAGATGAGCCATCCTGCAGGGTTATTTCCGTCTCTTCCCATTCCAAAAGGGAAATGGGAGAGTATTTCGATGGAATTCATCACAGGGTTTCCCATGGTGCAGGGCAAGGATTGTATCTTTGTCGTCGTTGATCGACTGACAAAGTATGCACATTTTTTCGCCATATCCGCGCACTACACAGTAGCACAGGTGGTCGAGCTGTTCTTCAGAGAGGTTTTCAGGCTACACGGTCTTCCTAAGACCATCATCAGTGACAGGGACAACCGCTTCATGGGCAGATTTTGGCAGGATATTTTCCGGTTGGTGGGGATGGAGTTGACACCGAGTACCAGTTATCACCCACAGACAGATGGACATACGAAGATAGTTAACAAGTGGCTGGAGGGCCACTTGCGTAACTATGTTAGTGGGCAGCAACGAGCATGGCTAAGGTGGTTGCATCTGGGGGAGTACTGCTACAACACTATTCATCACATGTCCATTGGTATGTCACCATTCTATGCTTTGTATGGGTATCATTCTTTATATTTTGATGATGTGATGTTTGGTGCTTGCAAGGCTTCGAGAGCCAAGATTTGGATCCAAGAGAGTCAGGATATACTACGAGCTCTCAAGGACAATATGGCTACAACACAAAACCAACAGAAGCTGTATGCTGACAGGGGTCGGATGGAGAGACAGTTTGAGGTAGGGGACTTGGTCTACCTACGATTACAGCCATACCGACAGTTGTCACTGAAGCAGAAGGGAGCTGAGAAGCTCAAGCCCCGCTTTTACGGGCCATACAGGGTGATACGCAAGATTGGACAGGTTTCATATGAGTTGTAGCTGCCCCAAGGCAGCAAGATTCATAATGTTTTTCATGTATCATGCCTGAAAAAGGCACTGGGGCAGTAGGTGACAGTGACAGATGAGCTACCACCCACGAATGATGAGGGGCATGTGGTGTTGCAGCCAGAGGCTATTATTGATACTAGGGAGAGGCAGCTACGGAGCAGGACAGTCCGAGAATTCTTGGTGAGATGGAAGAATTTGTCGGATGAGGATGCCACTTGGGAGAGTGAGAAAATTTTGCAGCATCCATCACTTAAGTTGCTTGAGGACAAGCAACATTTTGCCGGGGGAGACTGTAATATTCCTAATTAGCTATGGCTAATTGGAATATTCGATTTTTATCAATTTTTCCGTCTATAGTTTATTCACAAATAAAAAGGTGAGAAAGGGAGACATAACTCACTTTAGAAATAAAAGTTCACTCCCTAGTAGCACAACGTTGTAACTTAAGTGAGCCGAGGGGGCCAAGTGACCACGCAGAGAGGGGGCCCACATAGACACATGGAGGGACTGCGCAGGCCAAGATGGAAGGTAATTTCATCATCGTTTTGTGGGAGGATTGATGTTTGGGTTTTCTTGCGGAGCTGGGCATCCAGAGACTGCGCAGTCTTGAGAGGGAGGACGCAGTCCGTTCTAGGGGAGCTCCGGATTGAGTTTCTTGTAGGGGTTTTGAGCTTGGAGATTGAGCAAAGGATCAGCCTTTGCTTGTGGGAGGATTTTGGTTGAGTTTGAGGCTGCATTTCAGTAGTTTCTATTTAGCCTCTGCGCAGAGCCTTGGAGGACATCGTAATTCCCCAAGGGGGTGATTTTCGGGGGTCAGCCATTTCGGATATGATTTCTGGGTTTTGCTGTGGTTGATGAGTAAAGGTGGATTCCAGATTTTCAGCTCATTCCGGCGAGGGGAACAACCCCAAGTCATCAGTTCATTTCAGCAGTAGCAGCGACATGACAGTTTTCCAGCAGCTGGGATGTAGTTCAGAGAGCAGCCATTTCCTAGTTATTCTGAGAGTGTTTCTTCACTTGCCTTGAGCAAGTATAGGTGCCATCATTTTGATCACCTATTATACTTCATTATATTTATCAGTATAATAAAATGGCTTAGCATTTTCTCTTTATTTCTGGAGCATTTGTTATACATGTTATCTATGCTATTGTATGTTTGCATCACTATTATTTTTATATCTTCGGGCATTCTAGTTCTATACCACTTGGTGTGTTTTTCCTCATACTCTTAGACAGAGTCTGGAAAGGGCCAGGTAGCCTCCATATCTCACCCTCTTCTCAGAGGTGAAATATTTGGTAAACGCCCTCCCAGTGCATCTCTGGTTAGAGTTTGTTGTGTTTTAGAGATATTCCCCAAAAAGGGATATTACACCTCCCATGCCCACAAAGCTCCCTTCGGACATACCAAAGTTCGAAGGGAAGCAAGCGGAAGACCTGGAAATCATGTCATGACTTTCCACTTGTGGTGTTCGTCGAACAACATCATTGATGATGCTATTCGACTAAGACTGTTTCAACGCACTTTGACCAGAGTAGCAGAAAAATGGTATGTGAAGTAACCCTCTACTACACATGGAACCTTTAGTGACCTTGCCACTGCGTTCCTGACCTATTTTCAGTTACCCATCCACCACGATTCCGGAATGGAGTTACTAACCCAATTTAGGCAAACCCCCGCCATTCATATCTCGGACCGTCTCCACGAATGGCAACATCGTCGTAGTTTGTGCAAAGACAAACTCAATGATCGAGTTCTATTCGATCTGTTCCTGAAAACTGTCACTGCAGAGATTTCAAAGGATGTGGTGCAGAAAAGGCCCATATTCGAAGAGGACGCCATTAGTAAGCCCAAAAGCTCAAGCTGATCTATACACAGTCAGGGTATATTTACAATATCCTACCAAATGCCCCACGCTTGCAAACAACGAATTGCCAGGTGCGTCGAACTCTGTAGATGGTTTAATTGGGTTAGTGACCCAAATTTACCTAGGCAAAAACGTTCAAAACCCTGGTTACACGTATGATTATACCCAGAACGTACCACAACTCGGCTACCAAAGTCATCACATGCCTCCACAAAATTTGACCAACAGGATGTCATCGTATCACCATCAACACGGAGGACCCTATCCTCTCGCTCAGGGTACTCAGTACACAGATAGATATACTAACGGAAGAACTCCCCCCCAACAACCATTTGAAAACCAATGACTTCTTTATGTGTAGTCCCCAGCACAAGACCTGCCTATGCAGAATAATGCACAGGTGAGCTTTGTGCAACCTTCCCAAAACCAACTGCGCTAACCATATAACCAGTAGAACTACCTTCTTAATGCGGTTAAGAAAAAAGGAAAAAAAAAGCCTAAAAGAAATCCTGGGCAAGGGGGCACCAACCAGTAACGCCCTCCTCGATCTTAGGTTGGAGGCAACTCCAACTAAAATCAAAATCAGGAGCCAAGCAATTCCCAACGGCAGGACAAAATACCACCTCTCCAAAAAAACCACTCTTGTTCAATCTGTGGTGAGTATGACTATTACACTCACCACTATCCTGACCTCCCTGAGCTGAAGAAGCTGTAGAGTAACTATGGGCAAGGGGGATCCGCCCAGTAGCAGACAGTCATGCAGGAGCCCTTCCCCCATCAAGGGGCAGTTATCACTCAGCAACAAACTCCCGATGACTCTGGAAAGAACAGCCACGAAGTCTACATGACTGGCGTGGAAATGTTTTTTTCAAACACGAAATCGAAATTACGATACCCCACCAGATTCAAACATGTCAAGGGCTAGTACTAGTGCACTAACAACATCTTTGACCATATCAAATATGTATATTGAACCCTTGCCAAAGATGGCTAAAGGACCAACTAGGCGAGCAGGAAACTATTCCAAAGCAGCCCATAACTATAACATTGTGGATGATCTAGCTCAATCTCCCGCTGCTATGTCAGCTTTGGAAGTATTATAGTCATGCCCAAAACAACGAAAATCCTTGCTTTCTGCGTTAGGCACTATCGAAATTTTTGATACACGCCTAATGGATTTTGATTTAGACAAAGCCACCCCTAGGCTTCCTTCAATGGCTACCTTTCATATACCAATATCGGTCCAAAATATTACCATTCATCGATGTGTCATTGACGAGGGTGCATCCACATGCATCATGTCTAAGAATGTTTGGCAGAAGTTAGGGTCTCCTGAACTAAAACTATCAGTCATCATGCTTAGAGCATATGATGGTCGCCCTTCAACCCCTATCGGTCTCTACCAAAACGTCCCGGTCTGCTTAACCGGAATGGTCGGAGTATATTATAGTCCAAGTGAGTGTCCAAGACTTCAATGTATATAAGAACGCCATGTTAGCCATTGCCTCCTCTGTCGTCTGCACTATCATGTTCCCCCATGAGGACCGCATAGTTACTGTCGACCAATTGACACATAACGAAAAACAACCCCTAACAAACACCAATTTAATTCTACCCTACGCAGATACATCTGTGGATGCGCTCTCATGGTACCAAGAATATAGCCTTGGCTAGTTCAAACCTTCGTCCATCCTATGAGATCCCCCCATCATACCCGAGTCATCACCTGATGTCACAGGAGCTCCAGTGTGCATGATGTCCACATCAAGTGCCGAAGCTAGTCAAGACACGGACAAAAGCAGTAATGACACCGAGTCCTCGGCTACGACAACCTCTCTAGCCTCCACCGCTTACCAAACCTCTTTCCTCTACCTCCAGCTGGTTTCGTATCCTAGTGGGTTTTGGCAACAGTGGTGTTACCAAACATCTATTTCGCAATACCAGTTTGGTACCTCATTCCCACTACTAGGATAGGAGCCACACACATCATTTCCATAGGGTTAAATCCCCTCAATCTTGAGGATGCCCCACCCATACAGGAAACTGTCGAAAACATCCCTGCAAAGGAAATTCCCATTGTAAAACCAATGATTATGACTAAGAAAGCTGAGAGAGGAAAGAGGGTGGAAACTCCCACCATAAAAAAGGAATCACCAGGTTGCGCCATATGTGACGTAGTAGGACACCCTACCCACATTTTCCCAGAGTTGGACGAACTAAAACCGCTCCTTGGCTCCGAGGCAGACATCGCGACACCACATTCCCGAAAAAAAAGGAACTTGTCACCAAAGGAAAAGACAAATCATTGCGTACCAATCATGCGTGCGTTATCTGCAGTAATTATGGACACTATACCCATCATTTCCCAGAAATCCCACGATATAGGGATGCCTTACACGCCGTCGAGCGATCCTATCAAGAGGATCCCTCCACTCAATCATCTGGAGATGAACCTCGTACCATCCTATACCTACAGGAGGAATGATAGTCACTAGAAAGATTCCTAGTCATCCCCCCTCCTTGCATCGAGAGTTGTGTACTCTGCGATGAGCTTGATCATTTCATCATCGATTGCCCAACTTTGGAAATGTTCCAGTGATGGTACCCAGTTCATATAGTATATCGCAATAACATGGACATCCAGTATTAATGTCAGATATGTGGCGACAATCACCCAGTGCACTGTTGTCACTAAATACCTAGATTTCATGTAGCACTAGCTTGTATGTGATCAGCCATAGTCCGCCTCTCCCAAGAAGATGGCATGGAATCAGAATCCATGAACAGCTCGACAACCCAAGAAGATGTGACGAGAAGATCCATTCTCTTCCTATCAGCTGAAAAGCGACCAATCAGGGAACCCTTAGTTTCCCCCAACTTCTCTCTACAGAGAAGACCAACATGTGCATTATGAAAAATTCCCAACCATGTGGTTTCCACTTGCCCTGATTTAGTAGCACTGCAATGCTAGTACCTCGCAAGAGCACAAAATGAACATGACGGGACCCCCATATCTAGGCTATTTTTCCCAGTATGTCAGCAAAATCACTGTGGACAGTGTTGTACCTATATCCCGCGAGTTCATCCTCTCATTGATATGATTCATACAACAGAGAAGAAACGAGATGATCTTCTCAAACGATATAGAAAGTACATCACCCCTAGGCCAGTAACCCCACACTCAAATCAACGTGATGAGAAAAATGTGATGGAAAACCAACCAAGCATGACCCAGGAGCCAAACCTAGGGTAACATGTGGAATATGCAACCTGAATGACCACCAGGTCAATCAGTGCAAAGAACTGAAGCCCCTCATATGAATTTTTTGCACAGACTCTTCTCTGCTGCAAAGACTTCTCTCTAACCAAGAGAAGATCACGCGTACCTATTACCGGATTTGTTCACACTTTCACCATACAATTCAATGTGAGCATCTCCCCAAGCTAAGAGCGGTAAGAGAAGCGTTAAGTCTACACTCCCCAAAAGAGTTAGACACACCCAAACCAACAACACGGAAATGGAAGCAGAATACCTCATCTTCTACAAGAGATCCTTTCCATGCGTCCACATATGGGACGATGAGTAGTGTTGATTCCCACACACTCTACTTAGTTAGCACAGTGGTACCATGCACCATTTTCACTGGAAAAAACCATGAAATAGAGGCATGCCCGTTAATGGGAACATTTAGGCACCTTTGCACTAAGAAAAATTTCCACCAATAGGAAATTGACCATCCTAACGGGGGACCCAATCTTGTGCTTACGAAAAGTTCCATCACAGAGATTCTTCCCCCACCAAATGCCGAAAAAACGATAGACCATATATGATTCATATCATCATGTATTAGAACGATGACTTGAGCTATCTGCTCATCTGCCATAGGTGTCGAGTCAGCTGCAACTACGAAATGAGCTATCCCTACGACAGTGCAGACCCAATCTGTCTACACTCTATCGACCGCGTCTGGTTCCACCACATCGACGATGGAATCCTTCTCATGTCTCTCAACCAGCTCCGTAAGGATTGAACCCATTCATCATAATCTTGTGCAGGATCAATCCCCCTTAGGATCTATATTTCATTCGGATGAGGACATCCTAGAGGTAATAACGGGGCCAAATTATCCATGGGATGCAATGCATCACCATTCAATTTTTCTCCCCAAGCACATGTTCAGTCCTGACTAGACAAAAGAACAAGAGATCTATGCGATCGAATCAAAATATTTCCTCCCATCAGGAAAATTTGATTGGTTCAAAAATCCCATCCCGGCACCCGATGCGTTCGAGGAAGGAAATACATCAAACATCTCACCTACCGTCAAGGTGAACATATCCCAAAACCCTGCAAAGGTCGAAAAATATCACTGGGGGTAGCATGCTCTCCAGAGGAAATAACCTCTTATACCCAATTGCTATAAGAGTATTGAGATATATTTGCGTGGGACTACTCAGAAATGCTTGGGCTTAGTCCCACTATCGTAGAGCGCCATATTGACACTTGGCCCGACGTACCTCCAGTGCACCAGAAACAACGTCAACTGCACCCATCAAAGGCAGAAGAAATAAAATGAGAAATCGATAAGCTTCAAAAAACTGGGTTTATCTACCCTATTGCTTACACATCTTGGGTTTCCAACCCTATTCCCATCATGAAAAAACAGGGCACCATATGCGTTTTCACCGACTTTCGAGATTTGGACAAATCTTGTCCCGAGGACAATTATCCCACCCCGTTCATCGACTAGGTCATCAATGCTTGTGCAGGGCACAAGGCTCTCTCCTTTATGGACGAATTCTCTGGGTACAACCAAATTCAAATCTGCCATACATACCGGTACAAAACTACGTTCACCACCCCCTAGGGCACATTCGCATATAAGGTAATACCATTTAGCCTAAAAAACATGTTGGCAATATGATGCAATATGTTGTCCTTCATGGAAACCTACTTGATGAAGTTGTCCTTGATGGAATCCTTCTTGATGAGTTTCCTTTTGATAGAAACCCATTTGTTAAATATGTAAAAAATATGTTTCTATAGGTCAGTTTAGATGTGACAGAGAAAGGAATTCCAGTAAGTGCCAGAGAAATGAAACAGGGAATATTTCTCAATGTATACGCAGGTTTGATTAAGGCAACCCACATATGAAGGCAATGTGTACACTAATTGGTATATAGGAAACTCGTGTATACATCCAGAATTAGTATATATGTAGTTTTTATGAAGAGAAGTTGTGTATACATGCGGGTATGAAGAAGCCATGTCGCGTATACATTTTGCGCTCTAAAATTATGATACCAAGGGGAATTACCATGGTATTAGCCCACAGTATTGAGTGATGTATCGTCTATTTGATTTCTTCCAAGAATACCATTGACTCTTGTGTGGTTTTGGCTCATGGTATTGATAAAGGATAATCCTATATAAGGAGAGGAAGATCATAGTGCAAGTGTGTGCATGTGTAAGGGTTGTTACTGAATACTTCTCACTGAAGTATATCTGCATGGGATGAAATCTGTTTTATTGGTAGATCTGAATTTATGATGCACCCTTGAATCTTTTTGTTGTACCTTAAGAAAACAATTCCTTGGCTGTGAAAGGAATCCGTGTTGTACCTTAAGAAAACAATTCCTTGGCTGTGAAAGGAATCCGTGCTTAAGACATTAAAATAAATATGTCACAAAAATATGATCCCCGTTTATCCACCTCCGGAGCTCAATCAGTGAGTGTTCAAAATCAAATGCTGTAAACATCCCACAACGCTATTATCTGCTGATATAGAATGAAATGTTCAGAAGAAGAAAGAAAGGAAAAAGCCCAAAACAATATGCTGCTATACAGAATCCATCATTTCAAGCTCTAGAAGAAATAAAGAAAAGAACAGTAAAAATGAAGGAGCGCCTATTAAGGGTTTTAACTCCTGCTGCTTCGATACTTCATTTTGTTCAATGACTGAAAAAACATTATGTAAACTAGAGGACGAATCAATATCAACAAATACTAGAAGTTTTCTTTTCATTTATCAATCATTTGAAAAATCCATACAAAGATCACTGTCTAGAGATTTGAAAACCGGAACCCCTCTCCTCCTCCTATCTCTGTTTTTATATCAGCCTTCTGAAATAACTTCCTAACTGCTATGATCAGTTTTGAAACTAATTCTTGAAAGTGCTGGAATTATTAAAATTTACAAAATATATGTTTTAATATTATATATATAATATATAATATAAAACCCAAAAATCGAATTGAAAGTTTTAAAAGGGCGAATAGTGCATTTTGGGTCCCACTATTATGCATTTGTATTAAATTTACAAAACCGCCCATGGTTTATGAAAACCGATAACCACCTACGGGGGGTGCTGATGGCAACTTGTACGGAATGAATCGGGGGTGCCGTAATATATCATGGCCGTCGATTTTGTAAAAAATGGTTTCGATTAAACCATTTACGGGGGTACCATCTCCCATAAACTCCGTTTAATTTATACCCCCACAAGATCATTGGATCCGGGCCAAATGATCCACGTCGTTGATTTAACTGCAATATGTATGTGTTTGCTCCCAATCTGCCACTGGTGCACAATGATGTCTGTGATAGAGTTTCCAGTCCATAGCTTGACAAGCACGCGAGCAATAGTTGACAGAACCACATGCAGAACACCTTCGGAATTCATGTCTTCGGGTTTCTGGTCTCCCACATTTTGAATGAGAACATAATCTTAAACCTATCCCTGGTGGATTTGCAGCAAACCAATCCACGAGAAGTGCATTAACCACATAAATATTTGAAGGCAGTGTTTTGCAGCTAAAGTCACTAAGAGATGAGCAGTTATCTCTTTCAATGAGCCTTTGCATAAAGTACTGGTCACCAACAGAAGCATGGCCCTGCACCAGAGAACCGCCCAACTTATTTAGCAGAGACTGGTTTTGTAGTTCTAGATGGGCATAAGCTCCATTGTATATTATGCGAGACTGTCGCTTGGCATCAACAGAAACCTACATAGATGGTTCTCAGCCTCTCTTGCATTAGCTTCCAGAAGGTATTTCCTTCCCTCTGTAACATTCTTCTTCACTCCATAGCCATCCTGCAAGCAACGGCTAAGTTCTCGTATCACATCGACCTGGCCAAGAGCTGTTGTCGCACATAGAACTACTCCTGCTTGTCAGATACAATCTTCATAATTTAAAAGAGAGGGCCCTCGGGAATCTTGTTTGCAACTTGATCAGCAGTGGCAGTCCGACCCCTTAGTATATCAAGTTGATTATACGACTCACTGACACTCTGTTCTTTTGGCATCTCAATTTGGTTTTTTAAGAGATGGTTTTCAGGGTTTCCGAACACATTAATGAGAGCCTCTGTAGCAGGATTCTGTATCTGAGAAGGTTGTTGGTCTGAGGTTAATGGTCTCTATAGCAACATTCTGTCTGGAGGTCGATCATCTGTTGGTGCTTGGATCACGTGATCCCTGCCAGCACAATATCACCCCTAGAGAACCGCAGGTCACACCACGAGCCCCTGTTGCTCGCACTACTCACAAGTCATCCTTGTCGTGACCGTTTGAGCGCAAAGGAGGACCGATAGCAGCTTGACTGTCGTCTACGCCATCACCAATCATGTGAGCCCGGGGCAAAAGAGACGCTGAGTTGTCGAATCATTGTGCAGAAGAGTGCGCTATCCATCCAAAATCCCGCGATGAGCCCTGGCACATGAATCATTGCAACAAACAACAGTCATGGAAACCGGCGCTATGGCCGACATTTGAGGTCATTCAACAAAGGGGCTGCTCAACATAGTCACATATTGAAGCCATATTTCGGCATCTCAATTGACGCATTGAACATTTCTTCCGACTCTATTATCAAATTTCCAACAGTTTGGATAGACGCCATTGCATCATGGGAAGATTTCATCCGGTCAGACTCTGTTGCGCTCTACTAAGAATGAGCAACTGCATCTGCTGATGGTGCTTTCATTCTCTCTTTCGTACTGGTATTGATGCACAGTGGATCCAAAAGCTCCAAGACTGCTACTTCTGCGTTGAGCATCTTCATGGCCTTGTACCGGTTCCATAGCTGCAATCTTAATATACTCAAGATGATCTAAATCTAAATCCTCAAGTGTACAGGACAAGGCCTGAATCACTCCAACATCAATTAGCGTTTTGGACACTTCTATTGAGATGTTTGACCTTGAAGGTGAGCGCGATATGCATTGAACGAACGAACAATCTCTATAAATAACCTTCTCCATCCCTCGGCTGAACGAACACATATTGCCATCGAAAACTGGCTGGCCTTACTTGAAAGTTTCACTATCTACCTGCGTTTCTTATGTTGTTTTATTGCCTTTTGTATTTCGATCGTTCAAGGAGGCAACAAGTTGTTGTTGAACCCGATTCTTTATTTCTAATTCTCTGGACTGAGTAGACAAGCAGCTGATTAATCTTTTCTTCACGCTCAGTTAAAGCAGATTTTGCTTGCATGAATTTTTCATTCCATGAATTATACATATCAATATTAAGAAACCTGTAAGCAACACAAATTGTTATTGGCGCTTCCTTGAGTTGCTAAACTCCAGGACATTCAGTGTTTTGTATTCAACATCTTACTTCTCCAATGCTTGCGTACGCCACTGTTCTTTGAGTAATATTTCAAGCTTTCTCCCGA